>JBBBVU010000001.1:31197236-31213495 GCA_037177055.1 Atherinosoma microstoma | reverse complement strand
GTCAGAGGATAGACTTTAAAGTTCTGTTGCTGGTCTATAAAGCTCTGAATGGTTTAGGACCAAAATACATCAGTGACATCCTGACCCAGTATGAACCCAGCAGACCCCTCAGATCGTCTGGATCTGGTCTCTTATCAGTTCCCAGAGTCAGAAGCAGACATGGAGAAGCTACATTCAGCTTCTATGCTCCACATGTCTGGAACAAACTCCCAGAAAGTCTCAGATCAGCAGAAACACTCCAGGTTAAAGATCCTCCTGTTCTCTACTTCATTTACAGAGTTTTTATTTAAAAGTCCAAATCTGCACCGTTTCTTTTAAGCTTGAATTTCTGAACTTGATGTTTTTTTTAACCCCAATGTCTTTTTTTTCTCCCTTTCTCTTGTTTTCCATTTTAAATGACCTCTGCATCCCACTGTAATGCTTTTAATGTTAAATGTAAAGCACTATGATTAGTCTTTTACAATAAATGTGCTATACATAGACTTGCCTTGTCTTGTCTAAATAAAGGACAAAGTCTGAACTTTATGACACTTTAGATTTGCTGGTTTCTCCATTTTCCTTGACACACATTTAATCTACATCTGGCTTCCAGCTGCCTGTGTACCTGGTCCGTACCACTACACTCCCTTCTGGCTCGGAGGCCTAAACATTTGTCTGTTGGCAGGCGGAACCTCCGATTAGAAGACGTTTTTACCGCGGGACCCAGGTGGTCGCGGGCCCTTGGGCCCGTGCCCTCAATGCCCATTGGATAATCCAATCTCAATTGCCAGTAAAAAGGGAAAAATTATTGAAAAATGGTGAATTTTAAAACCTGTGCCGACATGCTTCATTACAGAGTGGTAAGTTGTGAGTAGAACTGAGCTAACGGGGCCACTGAGCCAGTCTTCTCCATCAGTTTGTTCTGTCTCTGGTTGTGATGCTGCTGCTCCAACAGATGGCTGCAGAGAGGAAAGTGTTTGACTTGATCCCGGTCCTCCTAAAATAAAACAGTTATTTCATTTGTCTTGTTTATATTCAAGATGAGATGATTGTTTCCTCACTAAACCACAAAGTGATCAACCAGTTCCCTGCAGTCAGCTGCTTCTCCCTCACTGATATACCCCACAACTGCACAGAGTATTTCTGGTAATGAGTTTGCACTAGATGTTAGTACAGAGTTCAGAGAAACAGGGCTGTCTTACAATGTGTTTCTGAAGTACTCGATAATGCAGGCGACTGCTGAGGTGAATCATCTGTTATTAAGGTGGTGCGTAAAAAGAAACTTATTTCATTGCAGTCTCTTCCTGTTTTATAAACATACACCATTCAGCCATACCATTATGACACCCTGCTTAATTCTAGGAGTAGGAGTTGGTCCTCTTCATGCTCCCAAAAAGGCTCTAAGCCTCAAACTCAAAAAAACAGTGGGCCAAAATGTAAAACTTGGAAAAAGTCACGGGCCAACATTGATATTTGTTAAAAAACAAAAAAAGAAATCCTCCAGACAAAACCATTAACCTTTTGATATGGACTCAAACAAGTTTTGCTTTAACATTGAATGGAACAAGCAAAGCTTAATACTAGACAATATATAACTTAATATTGCACACATGCAAAATCTAATTTCCAATAAAAAAAAGAACACATTAATGCCATTCATATCTTCAATAGACGTTAAATAAAAATTGTATGGCTCTCTTTTTTTTTGCAGCCTTTTGATTTGAATTTCAACAACGACCTTTTTCCACAGACTAATAATAAATTTAAAAGTAAAATAACAATAAACCAATTAACGAATAATATCCTTCCATGAATGTGCAATCATTCAAGCCCATGCCTCAGAGTAGCAAGAAAACGTTAATTATAGCTCAGTTTGCTTCACACTCATCTACTCTGATGTGTCCGAGCCAGATACCTGCTTCTCTTCTAGAATTCTGGCTCATCAATATCTGGAGGAAGTCCTCAGGATTGAGTGAAGGTGTCCATCATTCAGACGTCTCCTGTGAGATGTTATGATTACCGTCCTGTCTTGAGTGACATGCCAAAACACCAGTAGAGCATTCTGAGATTTGGAGTATTAGCAGTACATGTTCTGTATAAGACCAGCGGGCCAGCTCTAGTAGTCTTTTGGTATTGCCTCGCAGGCCAAAAATAATTACATTGGGGGCCAAATTTGGCCCGCGGGCCAGAGTTTGACACCTATGCTCTAAACAGTCAGGGTGGGGACAAATAACATCTGAGGGTTTTAGTTATCAGCATGTTTGCAGAATATCCTGCCCTATAACACTTAGTGGATTGGGATGCCATCAGGTACCATGAGATTGATACCTGGGGGCTTGAAAGCCAGGTGAACACCTCAGATGCTGCTGCCATATGCATGCACATCCATGAGGAGAATCTCCGGTTCCACCATATCCCAAAGATGAAATATTAGATTGAGATGTGGTGACTGTGTGAGTACAGGAACTCATTGTCATGTTGGAGATGATCTGAGTTTTGTGACATGGTGCATTATCCTGCTGGAAGTAGCCATCAGAAGAGGCTACACTGTGCTCATAAAGGGATGGACATGGTCAGCAACAATACTCAGGTAGACTGTGGCCATGCCATGTTGGTAATAAGGGACCCCATCTGCTTCAAGGTTGGACATGTGTTCAGAGATGGTATTCTGCATAGGTTGGATGAAACCAGTGCTTATTTGAGTTACTGTCATATTTTTATCATCTCCAACCAGTCTGCCCATTCTCCTCTGACATGAACTAGACATTTTGGTCCAGACAACTGCAGCTCACTTCTTCAGACCATTCTCTGTAAACCCTAGAGATGGTTGTGTGAAAATCCCAGTAAATACTCAGACCAACATTCATGCCACTTAAATACTTTCTTCCTCGTTCTGATGCTCAGTTTAAACGTCAGTCGTCTTCAGCATGTCTACATCCATAGAGTTGCTGCCATGTGATTGGCTGATTAGCTTTTTGTGTTAAACAATTAAAAGGAGGTGTGCCTGATAAATTGGCCTGGGAGTGTTTATATGTGAGATAGACTGATCACTGGCTGTAACAAACACAGTAGATGGAGTTCCTTTGTAGGTGTTTATATTTTCTGTCTGTGGGATGCACATACTCACCAACTTCTTTGACCCACACCTGTGAAAAGTCGCAACATCCACTATCACAGGCCTGCAATGGTTTCTGCTTTTATGAAGCCTCTACATTTTCTGTTTATTATTATTTTCATTGTCAGTGCAACAAACCGGAGGCTTTAACTTTCCACATTACATTTATTTACATTTCCCCTTCATCTGATACTGTTTAAAGTCACCGCACTGATCAAATCACACAAAACTTTATTAACTGAGCAGAAACTCACAGTGTGTATTATAATTTTTTTTTATTGTGAGAGAAATATGCCTTTACACTGTTCTCCACCCTGTGGGTGGGCATAATACATAAATAAAACATTCTTACAAAATGTTGCAATAAATCACAAATCAAAGAATTTCTTTTTTTTACATTTGATTTGTTTTATACATAAATCATATTTACATTTTTGCCCTTTTTTTTTTTTTACATTGTTGAGAGTGACAAGACTGTGTACCATTTGTATAGTACAAACATTTCCTTCGATTGAAAGCCGAGGTATAAAAGCTCTCCTCTCTCCTGAGAAGACGCTGGGTTCTACTCTAGTGCATTTTATCATTACGATTTAAGGCTACGCAGGGTTCACCTGATGGACACATCGTCTCATGGACAGGCTTATCTTCATCGGGGAGGGAGTTCATTTTCCTGACTCGCGTCTGCTGATTGTCCCCAACGGAGACAAGCTCGTTGTTCCGCCCGCTGGCTCCCTCCAACCCTCTTCCTCTCCCTACATTAAAGCTGTCGCCGACTGCTTTCGCTGAATAACCAATTACAACCTGACAACTTATTTGTTTCTTCAGTCAATTACAAATGCCGTGGGGAAAATGTCACAGAGTGTGAGAGCCCACGCTCATCACATTATCTCTGTATGAAGATGACCTGCTGAGGAAAATATGTCAATTTCTCTCAGCAGGGAGTATAAAAAACAATATACAGGAAGAAAGAGTTTCGTACTTTCTTTTTGTTGCTGCTGGAAGGAAGGGGTTCATTTAGTTATAGGTGCAGTGCTCCCTAGTGGTCAAAACACACGGACACCTAAAGCAACTGGGAAAGAAAAGAAAAAAAAGTCCATTCCTCTTTGCTTCTTTGAAAGGATTACACCAAAGCCATAAACAAAAGACATGAAGCAACTAATTGGCAGGCCACATAAGCCTCTTACAAGACACACTATAACAAACCAGCCTGGACATGAAGTCAAATCCTCCACACAGACGGCGAGTTCACAAACAAGCACTTCAACACCAGACAAAAGAGGCAGCGAGGAAGCAGTGCAGTGATGCTGCTCGGTCATTTGCGGCAAAAAGATGCTTTCTTTTTTTCCTTTAAGCTTCAACAATCTTATAGTTTGTTTTGTTTTTCTTCTTACCCGTCCAGCAGGTAGTTATGTGTCCCAAAGTGTGGGCTTAGTGGGTCTAAAACACAGGCTTTTAACATTAAGAGAAGTCCCACTGGAAGCACTCCCAGAAAGCTACCAGCTCCTTCTGTCTCATGTACAAACAACGAGGAGCTGCAGCATCTTTTATGTGATTGAACACATCAGCTCTCTTTGGATCATTGTCTCCCTTGATTAAAAAACAAACAAACAAACAAAAAAAAAAGCATTGAATATCTCACAACAAAAAGTATCAATGTTTAGGACCAAAGTGCTTAACAACACTGATGACGGTTGAAATATATGAAATGATCAGAAACGTGTTTTAGTTAACCCTAAATCTGCAGCCTCCCCTTCTTAAACCATCAGCAGTGTGTGTGTGTCTTCAGATCAGAGCTGAAACGGGGAGCAGGTTCAATAGAAACTATTAGTATGCTAACTGCACAGTTACAAGCAATTAAAAGAAAGAAAGAAAGAAAGAAAACCCTCTTGTCTGAGCTCAGATGAAAGATGAGGGCTCCATAAAAGCTCATTGACAGGCAGATAACGCGAGGATCAAGCTAATATCCATCCAAGGCTCTAAAACACACTAAAAGGACGTGAATAAAACCATTAGACACAGAGAGATAGAGTGTGTGTCTAAATCCTTTCATTACTGTGGAGTCTAAAAAACACAGACGTGCACATCTAAAGAGTTTCACTCCAAACTGGAGGCATCTACAATTCAAATAAATTAAAACATCACCGGGAGCCACTTTCATTCCGCGGATGCCGTGGATGTGATCACATCTGGTTTTCAGGACAGCTATGGCGGCATCTTGGAGTGAAACACTGGCAGCAAGAAGAAATGTTGCTTGGACAACACAAATTTCCTTCAGTGGTTTAAGTCTTGAATTAACGGCTAATGAATATGATTAGAAGGGAAGACTTTCCGGTGCCGGGTGGAGTCCGCCGACGTCCAAGCCTGCGTGTGATTGGCACTTGGATGCGGCAGCGTCCTTGTACTTGCGTGGATACAGGCCTTTGCTTTGGTAATTTAACAAAGCAGCCTGCTGGGGCTGGCACTTGATTCCAGGATGGAGTGGTGGGGGGGAGGAGGCAGCCTGACAGACACGCAGACCAAGAGGCGGCGAAGCCGCTGAGATACTTGGTCGAGCTTAAGAGGCATTTTACTGTGCGATGCTTTCAGCGAGCTCTGATTACAGAAAATGAAGGATTCTAATCATTTCTTTGGAAAAGGAGAGTGGATTTTTGGACCGAGAACACCAAAAACTGGATGGATGGATCCCAACATACACAACATAACAGAATCCCTAAAATACTTTTTTTTTTCTCTCTCTCTCTCTCCAACAAACTGAAAGCAGTGGTATTTCACTTCAAAACATGAGAAAATCCAATTTTCAGCTTCTTCTTGCGTGTAATGTTAAGTTGCTCTATGTTATGATGTGGAAAATTAATTAAAAGCCTTTTTGAGATGATTCAGAACAGCCCTGTGGTGTGCTGCAGTATTACACACTGTATGTGCAGTATGTGGCAGGAAGGCAGTAACACACTCCTCTCTGGCTGTCAGGGTGGGTTCATGACCATGAAGAAGAGGAGGAAAGCAGCATCTCTTAGCAGAAGAAGATCTCTCCATCCATAGAAGGCTCTGGGACGTGCTGGGCATCTGCAGGGAGGAGAGGAGAGGAGTCAGATTGTTGAGGTTTAGGTAGCATCACTAATAAGATGCATGAACAAAACCTGGGTTAGTGAGCTGAACGCTAGCTCACTCACTCTTCATAACTACTGCCTGTTTAGATGCTTTTAATATTGAATGTGCTAACTCGGCATCCTCTGTTGTGTCTGTGCTACTGTGCTGCTGATGTGTAAACACAGGGAGATGTTGGAGTACAGCAGAATAAACAGCTCATTTAATAAACTCTTAGTCAGGCCAGGGTGCTTCAATTCCCCCCTGAAATGTAGGACAGCTTAATAATCTACTTTCCTGACTAATTTAATTTTGCAACCAATCTCAGCGATCCAGATAAAATACTGAGCAAGTTGGAGAGTCTCCCAAAATAAAGAGAAAACCCTCAGATAACAGATAGTCTATGTTACTGCAATAACATGTCACCTTCTAAATATTAGATATTCCATTCAGATTCATGTTTATTGGTTGCTCCAACTGTGACCCTATTTGGATTAAGGTGATTTTTATTCAATGTGTTTAACATCTCCCCATTGGTTCATATGGTTGTTCTGCTGCGTCTCACTGCAGGACACTTGTTGTTTTTCTTGTCAAGTCTATCATATGAACACTGATGCAGGTTTTTAAAGCTGCAGTCGTCCATCCTGAACATCCAGGGCATGGAGCGATCCCCTCCTCATCCTCCTTTTAATGGAAAAGATGTGTTATGAAATCCAGAGGGCTGGTTTTGTGCAGAAAATCTATTCCAACACTTGCCAGAAGCTAATTTGAGGGTTCAAATGTCTGAGTTTGTCAAATCAAGAAGGTAGCTCTGTTACCAGGGATAAAATTCCCCATCACCAAAACACTGACTTCATAATGAGCTGCAGTACTAGAAATGTTTTTAATAAAAAAAAAAGTGATTTATTTTTACAAAAATTTTTTATTTTTCCCTTGCTTTCTGTTCGCTTTAGATAAACTTTGCTTTCACTCAGAATAAAGACTGTGGATTCTACTGTCTATATTCTGTAAGCGCATCCTTTAAGAGGAGCGGTTACTGTCTTTTAAAGGTTTTATAATTGGCTGTTCAGCATTACTCAATCTTTTAATTAATTCTCTGCGATGTGCATGAGGCACAATGATGTACCTGAATGTGGCTCTTGTTCATAAACAGTTTTACTACCTTGACAGAAGCTGAAAGAGAAAACGGATAGTCATTTTTTCATTCTTCGAGCAAGTTGTGTGGAAGTGAATGCATCTTTTTCAGCCTAAATGTTGGAAAAGTTTCTTTTTTTTACAGCTCATCCGCCCAGCATGCACTGCAGCATGACGGGACAGGAAACCTTGAAACTTGGCACTCTAGCATGAGTTCGGCTTGTCTTTCAGAAAACAGCTTCCTCTCCTTTATCTCTGTTTTTCCATCCAACCACACACCTTCTTTTCAATAAAAACCAGACATTGTTCGTCTGATGTGAAGAGTCCTTGAGGATAAAACACTCCACTTCAACCTAATGACTCACTGTAAGACACTGAATAATTCATATGAATCCATCTTCTGCCTCCCGCTCACCATTCTCTACCTGCTGTCTGCGCGCTCCCCCCTTTGCTCTTCTTCTTCTTCTCCTTCCCGTCTTTGTTCTTGTTCTTGGCCAGCTGCAGGAAGCTCTTTGAGATCTGGTTGTTGGCTTCGCTACCCTTGAGGTTAGTGGAGGATGAGGTGAAGGGATTGAGGCCCTTCCCTTTGGGCTTGGAGCGCTGGGGCTGCAGCCTCGGCAGGGAGGAGGAGGAAGATGAGGAGAGCTCCAGCGGGTCCAGCTCCAGAGACTGGGAGCTGCCGAGGAACAGGGACTCGTCGGATGTTGTGGAGGAAGTTCTCTGGAAGAGGGGAAGGAAGTTAGACACGTGAGCTCGCAGATGGCGTCTACATCTGTGGATGAATATGTATGAGAGGTGTGCACGTTAAGGTTTTAATGGGAATTAATGATGGGGTTTGATAACTGATACCAGAAGAGTTTAATGATGGAAAAAGAAAAAAACATCAACATATTCAGATCCTGATAATGTGTTTGTATCAGCATGAGCAGAATATTTAGATTCCCTTTCACGAAGACCTGAGTTAAAGCCTCCAAATCCCTTCCTGCTCACTGAGTGCTCACCTGTTGTTGTCGGGGCAACAGATGAGGCTGATTCCCACAGGGATCGGGGGGGGGGGGTCATGTTTTCATTACTGTTGTGATTCTTTTACATGGCTCCGCTCACCTCAGACAGACGGAGCTCCTCCATCTTGTCGAGCTGCCGCCGCATGGCCTCCCTCTCCCGCTCCAGCTTCCTCTGGGCGTCTCGCAGCCTCTCCAGGTCTTTTTGGTACTCTTCCTTCTTACCCTGCAGCTCCTGCTTCTCCTCATCCAGTGTCTTGTTCAGCTTCATTATCTCCTCCTCCTGCGGGGGAAGGCAGGTGTATTGATTGAGATGTAAAAAAATGATACCGGTTGGAGATGTTGACAGAAAACTTTTAAAAGCCGGGCCTGGATAACAGAAAGGTTGCGGCCAACTCACTGATTGCTGTAACTCATGCAAGGCCACGTTGAATTATTTGTCCCCACTTATTCAGCTCACAGTAAAAAGGCTGTGAATGCATCTCTTAGGATGCAGCTCAGTTGTGTTGAGGTAAATTAATTCAGCCTTAATGTGCGGGGAGTAAAAAAAAAACTGTAAGTCCAAACTTTGCTGAGTAAATTATTTAGTGTTTCCTCGTGTGTCTCTTCAAGTAAACTTTAGATTTAAGGAACTTGTGCTTCACTGGAGTGTTTCCAGTTTCTGCTGGTTTACACTTTACATTTAGAGGTACGAACTGAGCCTTAGGTTACTGGTTAAACTAATAAGCAGCCAATTCAATTCAAAATGATTGATCAAAAGCCTTGTTTTTAACTTTACTGTGTGTAGGAGTTTTTCTGAGGTGAAAGGGTGACAGAGTGGTAGAGTCAGATAATATATGTGCTGGTCTGACTACAGAGAGCATTTTCATCTCTGAATCACGCTAACAACCGTGTCAGCTGTCCTGCTGTTCCTCGTCCTCTCTGCTGCTGACTGGAGTGAATTCAGACGTTATCAGATCTAACTGGTGGTATTAGCGTTTGTGTTTTTATCTGTACCATCTGCATGGATGTGATGTGTTCCTTCTGAGTGCCTGAAACTTGGAGAGGCAGCACAGACTTCCTTCTTATAAAGGTTTCCATGGTTTATTCAAAAGTTCTTGTGTGATCATGTTTTGATTGAGAGTGTGTTTATGGAGAGGAGAGGCTGATTGTGTGTGTTGCATACAAGAGCTACAGTCTATAGTCGGATTTCCTGTCATACGCAAAAGAAATCTAAAGAAATTGTTTGAAAAGCTACAAAAAAAAAGTGAATTAGACATTTTTCCTCGGACGGGTTTGAAGAGAATATATTGGAACCTGTGTAGCGTCACCAGAGTGTGGCTACGCTGCTCATGGCCGTTATTCAGGAGAAGAAGATGACATCAAACAGCTGCTGATTCATCTTAACATTTATCAGCTCAGATGTGACTTGTATAAGAATTTAAGGAGCTGGTAGAGGGAAGAAGTTGTCATCAGCTGGGGAACTGGGAGCCATTTGGATCGCTAGATGATTTTCTAATTGTTGATCTTCAAAAAAACCCAACAACAAGCACCTTACATCTGCAAACAGAGCGGTAAGGGACTGGGATGTGCCCCATGCTTTCTGCAAAACAGGTAGAAACCCAGGCAAGACCATTCAGCTTTTTTAAGTTGCATCTTTCAAATGAAAATTAGAAACAGCAGTGGAAATCCAGCTCGAGGGTGGGAGACGCTGCCACTTCTGTGAACTTTGATGTAAGCAGCTTCTAACCTGCATGCAGCTGCAGACATCATCAACATGCAGCTCCTTCTGAATCAGGAAGACTGGAGCATGCAATGCTGGAAATTGTTTCTGAAGCCCGGAGATTGAGAATTATGATTTGGATATAAATTACAAGTATCTTCTTACTAGATGTCTAACAACTCCAGGAGCAAAGCAACATCCTCCTTATTCATTTGGAACAGTGAAGGTTAATCAACATCAGTACAAAAATGATGTTAACGTACATTTTTGTACTGAGGAAGGGGAGGGGAAGAGAAGGAACTGGAGTTATAGTAATTTCCATCCGTAGTTCCACAGTAGGAAATAAACCATGCAAGTACAGGTAATGCATATAGACATGCAACAGAATAATGTTTAGAAGGAAACACAAATTAGATGACACAAAAGATAAGATTTTGTAATTGTAGCCTTTAACAGCTGGTCAGCAAACTCCAGATCTCCTAAAACTGCATCATGTCTCTGCAGCCTTCTTAATTTGTGCACAGTGAAACTAAAATAATTTATCGTTTAAAGGTAGGAATGCAATGAATGGCTCCAACAAAGCACATCAGGAAACTCTGAAACCCTCGCGTGCTGTGTGAACTAAATGGCAGCGGTTATTTTAGGACATCCATTGGCCCAGAGACTAATGAGGAACAAAAACCAGTAGAAGATGCATAGTTACCTGTAAATTCACCAGCGCCTCTCTTTGAGAGAGCTGCTGCTCCCTGAGCTCCCACTCCTTCTCCCTCCTCCTCTTCTCCTCAGCATGAGCTGCCTGTTGTCTCTGCAGGGACGCCAGCTCCTGCCGCTGCTTTTCCAGACTACGCTGCTTCTCCTTTTCAATCAGCGAGCTGGGCCGCGAGGACTGCCGCGACAAGAGCGCGCAGGAGGAGCGCTCACTCAGGGCCTGTCGCTGATCTTCGATGTAACTATCCTGCTGCACCACCACCGCCTGGGACGGGGACACGCACAAAAACACACACACACGCCTCCTGGTTAGGTACACTTGCCTACTGAGGATGTTGCTCTTATCTCGTTCTGTACGTCTACGTAAACAATGAGCCCCAGACGATCTTAATTCATCTTTTCTCCTCTTGTATCAAACATGGAGGGTTGCTGAAATTCCCCCTGACAGCTAAAAGCTTCACAGAGTTCCATCATGTCAGTTCTGATCTGGAGTGCATGGAAGCACCGTGTGGGAGCAGGCATACCTGCAGAGTGCTGAGCAGGAGATGCAGGTGGGAGACGCTGTGGAGGACCTGCTGTTGGAAAAAGAGAAAACAGTGAGTGTCACATGACCTCAAAACAACCTGCTGTGTTCTTGTTACTTCACATGGAGAGAAAACCCTCTTTGGCTTGCCGGAAAAAACTGTTTGATGTAGAATTCGCTCTGCTTTGCTAAAACGCATCGCTCACGAAAGCAAATGCCTTTAAGGTTAGTTTAGGTGGGTTTTTTGTACTAGGAGTGAAGTCCTGCATGGCCCTAAATGTTCTTAAACTAAATGAGAACAAGACTGAAGTCATGCTGTTTGGGCCTGCAGACTTTTACGCTACCTTGTTCTCAGTAGCTATAATAAATTTACTAAAATAACAATGGGGTCATGATTTACTCTGTTTTTTTTAAAAAAAAATTTACTCAACAACATACGGTCAGATTCTATTAACTAAGTTAAAATCTTTTCTCAGATATCCTCAGATATTTCATTTACTTTTCTACTGCGACATCCTCCACTCAGCTGGGAATCAGTTCCTTCTTTCTCATTTGTAATCGGTCCGAAACGCTGCAGTCTGGATGTTGACCGGCAAAGAGACCACATCACACCCGTTTCTGCTTCTTTGTACAAACTCCTGTTCATTTTCTGGAATGATTAGAAGATTTTATTGTTTTAGTCTTTAAACAGGTTAGCCTCCTCTTGTTTTAATCAGATGACAGTGAATTGGCTTGAAGTGATCATGTCTGTAAAGTGCGATGAGATTCAGTTTAAATGACAACAACTTTTGTATGTCAGTACATTGTGTGTGTGTGTGTTAATAAACTAAAACAAAACCAAAAAAACAGAGACAGGATAGAGCTTTTTCTGTTGTCACCCGCAAACTGTGAAACATCCTCCCTCTCCATATTAAGACTTCACCAACAGCAAAGATTTGTTCATCTTCAGCATTTAGCTGTTCAGATAGCTATTCTTTTGTCTGTTTCACTCCTTTTAATTTAGTTTATCTTGTATTAATTTCTATTTCTCTTAAAGTTGAACATCCCTCTGGTTTACACTTGCTGTTTTTAAATGTGCTTAAAAATAAAGCTGACTTGACCAGGTGTCAAGTTACAGACATTTTCATGTTACTTTTTCTTTGCTGGCAGGGTTTACAGGCAACTTTCACAGGAAGTGTTGAAAACATAAAAGTTTGTGTGAAAACTAGAAGATGAAAAATGACCATTTATAGATCTTTTACAAAATTCAAAACCCTTTTAAAGACATTTTTTGTAAAAGCTTCCCCAGCCCACTGCAACCTTCAGCCCAGACCGGATGTATGTGTACTACCACATTAATTATTTACAAGTTGCTCTCTGTATAATATTTATGTCCCATTGATGTGAACTCTACTTTTTTAAAGTCAGATTTAGCCGCTAACACATCTACAGTTTTACAGCAGTTGCAGCTGATGCTGGTAACAATGATGTTGACACAGAGTTTTGACCGTTTCCATGTCAACAGAGGCTGAAAGTGAATTAAGTGCCAGGAAGTCGCCCTTACCTCACTGTTCCTCTTCAGCAGCTGCAGCAAGTTGGCGTTTCCTCCCTGCACACAGACATTAGCACACAGTGAGGACGGCGACAGTGCTGCGATGCTCTTTAACCCACATCTGTTGGTGCGTGCGGTGCAGGTCAGGTTGCTTAGAGTACAAATCGCTGCACTGACGTGATAAATGCTGCACAAGTGACTCTGGTGTGTGGCAGCGCATGTGGCTAATTGTGGTTGTGATTACATGTGACTGATGGTAACAGCAACACAGCAGTCCTGCAGCTTTGCAGGTGGCTTAAACGCATCTAAAAACCCTCTATTTTGTGAATGTGATTTCAATAGAAGATGGAACAGCTGAATTAACTCTGCATTGTATTTTTAATGATCAGGATGATTCTTCTTTTTACTGCTGCACTCTTTGAACCCTGGCTCAGTGCCCGGGATGAAAACTCTAACGCTTCCCTTTTGTTCAGTTCAGAGTCAAGAAAACGCTTTTGTATAAAGCCCAGTCCAGCCCGGCCCAGCCCAGCACAGCCCGGCTGTGCTAAAACATTCCAGCAACAATTATGAGCGGCTGGGATGCTGGATGCATGCAGGATAACTGACAGAAAGGGCAAAGCTATAATAGCAGCACTTAAACATGATCCCTTTATTTCCATCCAATACTAGATAGTTACACAACTGATGGTTGCTACTGGCAACAGGACCTGGCAGGAAGAGTCAAGAGGCTAATTTACTGGGGGAGGCAGCGAGATTCATCTTATTGGTGCTTGTTAATGTTGGAGGAGAAACGTGGCCCCTCACATGCCCTCAGGCTCTCTCTGAGGAGCAGAGGGGGAGTGTGTGTGTGTGTGTGTGTGGGGGGGGGGGGTTAAAATGCAGAGATGCAAACCTTTTTCAAAACGCTGTCGGACTCTGTCCTGCGCAGATCCCCTGCCGTGTCCTCGCTCTCATCTCTGTCCCCACCTGAGGAAAACAAACAAACCAAAAAAAAAAGAAGTAAACCATCAGCCGGCAAAGACACAACCGTTTATTTAAAAATAAACTCATTCACATAAAACGTGTCATTCAGTGTCAAGAGGAAAAGCGATGACAGTTTAGAGATGACATAATGGGCTGGTCGATAAGTGCTCTGTAACTGTAACCTTAAGCTGGTCAACACCCACCTGCTAGGAGGAAAATCAATTGTGTTCTCACAGAAATACTGTTTTCTTTTCCATCATTTTTACCTTACAGGTAGGGAACTTTGTAAAAGAGAAAAGAAAAAATCCTTTGAACAGGCTTACAAAGGTTTATGTTTCGCAGTTCAAGGCTGGTGATGTTTGTTCACTAAGAAACAGAAAAATAACCTTTAGATAATAAGCGTCCTTCATTGTTGCCCATCGTTTCTTTAGATTATTTGATGAATTTAAATGGTTTCCAGCATGGAAAATAGCACGGCTCTGCTGTTCAGTAGAAAGAAGAAACTTATCGATCTGATATTTAAGCTGTTTGGACTGCAGACACACTGAGCTTCTGTAGCCATCATGTCAACAAGTGACCGCTGACTGATGTGGTCATCAGCATCCTGCAGAGGCTGCAGCCTCTCTTCCACCATCAGTCTGATGATTTTCACCTTCATTTAGTATTTCATGGTCAAACTCATTCTTTTTGTGTAAAACTTCCTCTGTGAGATCTTGTAGTCATACCGCTGTTATTTGCATTTTATTTTCCTCTGCATCCCTTCTCTCCTCACACGTATTCATACAAAACTCCTGCTAAATATGAATTTTAAAGGAGGCATTTCTATTGAGGGAAAACAACACTTTCTGTGCTTTACGGCATGAACTTGGGTATATAAAGTGACTATCAATTAAAAATTCAACTTCTCACTTTCTATGGGGCCACATAAGTCTGAGAATATGTCATTCAGAGAGCTGTTCAGTGTAACGTTAGGTCACAATGATTGAGCATCTCCTCTCAGAGCTTCCAAACTTTTCCTTTTTTTTTCTTTTTTGTTAACAACAAACTCTTACAAGTAGATCTACAGTTCATCTAAGTATTAAATGAGCAAATAGTCCTCTACCAGTATTTCAACTGTTTTCTTTAAGGCCGGAAATAACAAATGAAAGATTTTATGTTTACCTGGTAAGCTACATTTCTATCTGATTTTAAATACCCAACAATTCATCGGGGAAATTTAAATCCTTGTTGGTATTTTCTTTAATTCTTCCCTGTCAGGAATTAGAAGAGCTGAGTTCCAATTGTTATTAAATGCAGCGTTGCAAACATCAATTAACCTTTAGACTCATCTAAGCAACACATCCTAATGATAGCACCAAAAAATTAAACCACAAAGGAGTGGACCAGCATCGTTGCCCAGGGTTTATGAGATGATGATGATGATGATGTGATGTTTAACCCTACTGGCTGCGGTGTGGCATTTAAACAACACAGGCAGGTTTAATGCTGACACTGAAAGAGGGATAAGCTCCAACTTCATGGGGTGGAAATGCAAAAAACCGAGAATAAAACTGCCAGTCAAACGTTTTTCTATCCGTTTAGTGTGTGATCATGTGAGCAAGGGTAATTAAGTGTAATTTGTTTCCAGATTTGGATTTGCATGGTTGCACAAAGCTTTCAAAGAAGCCCCTTAAAACTGGCTGGTATGAACATAGGCATAAAGATATGGCAGCTGTAGGGCATCTCTGAAATTTTGACCAAAGCACATCATAAATGTATAGACCTCAGAAAACTGTCATTTTTGGAAAAAAGGCATAACTTCTCCACATGGCTCTAATAATCCACATCTAGCTCTCATTATGTGTATGATGTTTATATCTGTTGTGTTTGATTATATGACTAAATCAAAGCAAATAAATGTTTTTTCTAAGTGTCACTGTTTTCATCTCATTGGGTGCAGAGATGTGGCGCTTTTCAGTTCAATATCCGCCAGACTCTCAGCTTGCAAGCCAGTCAGTTCAGAGCTATCGCTTCAGGCCACGTTTCCCTCAGGAAGCCTCAGCTCTGCTGTCCAAACCCCTCTATAATGTTTTATCTGCAGCTCTGAACGGGGGCATTGTGGGAAGTGCTGGGTGTGGTGCCTGCTGTTATGTCACCACCAAAAGTTTGTTTGAAGAAAAATAAAAATGTGCACTTTTAAAACCGAGGCTTGTCCAGTAACTGAATGAAAGCGGTTGGTTTGACGATGTTCAGTGTGTGAGTCAGTACAATCTGAATGAAATCAGCAAAGATCCAAAGTGGGGGGGGGGTTCTTACTCTTACTGCTGTGCATCTGGTGACTATCGAAGCCTCCGAAGGTCTCGGCCCGACGGGGCAGACACACCGGTCCAGCACCTCCTCCCTCATGGACGCTGGCCACCGCTCCCCCCAGACTGCTGTTCACCAGTGCCTGCAACGTTTCCACTGTCACACACACACACACACACACACACACACACACACACACACACACACACACACACACACACACACACACACAC
>JBBBVU010000001.1:31184995-31197136 GCA_037177055.1 Atherinosoma microstoma | reverse complement strand
ACACACACACACACACACACACACACACACACACACACACACACACACACACACACACACACAGAAACACACACAGATACATTAATGTGGAGGTTGGTAAGTGAATTATCCCAGTTAACTGTGTTACAGTTCAGCTCTGCACCCATGACTCCTGGCAGCCACTTCTGCTTTCAACCTGGTGCTGGCTGCTGTTGCTAAGCAACTATTGACAACCTGTTTGATCCACAGAGCTTCTTCACTAAAAGTTTAAATATATTTGCAATATGAAATTCAGATAAACTCTTGGAAGACACATGTTTTGGTATCAGCTCTACAGGAGATGCAGCCAGTGAAAATAGGAAGAATCAAAGCTGTTGCTGGTGGATGCAAACTTAAAGGAAAACATGAGCACAGAATAAGAAAATACATCGGCACTGCAGATCAACATGTCAAATAAGGACGACTCCTGGTCCAGGCATTAAAAGGAGGGGTGAAAACACCTGCTGCTCTATTAATCATTCATCTGCAAACTGTAGAACAAATCCTTGGTATATCTTTTACCAACATCATGTTTTTGTGGACTAGAAATCAGGAGCAGCGATCATCATTTAACTCCCATCTCTGACCACTACACTGACTCACAGAGAAACACCAACAGTTTGTTGTGACTGCATTATTTAAAATGCAAATACACTAAACACAAGCAGGGAACATCTGTTGCAGCCCATGCGGAGCTGATGCTGCATTTAGAAAACACATATCAGATGTTTTTTTGTGTTTCTGATCTCCCAGCATCTACTAACATGACTGTTAAAACTTAAAGTGATCTCAATGGGCGAAGAATATGTTGTTGTGCCTTGTCGTGTTTCTCCACGTTTAAATCTCTTAGTCACAATGTACAGCTCAGCATCTCTCAGTTCACTTCTAGACTCACGCTGCTTTCCTCTCATACACATTTGATGAGCGGGGCTGCAAAAGGCGTCAAACAGAGCTCCGAGAAAAATCTCAAAACACACCCCGACTCCTTTTATGTTTTCTGTGCACTTTTTCGGAAAATCATGGCAAAACACAGACACTCTCGCCCTCTGTTCGCTCTCAAGCTTTAATGAGATGCAGCTCCCAAGCAAATTACTTCTGAAACAGGATGAGCTCTCATCGGAAGGATGAATATACAAATCAACCTTGTGTTGGGAAAGATTTATTAGAAATGTAGCGTGTCTGATGTCTGAATCTGATTCCATTTGGGATATTGTGCTTCCTGTTTGACAGGGAAGTTAAGGGGTGTGGCGTGAGATGCTGTGTTTTGTTAATACCCTACAATGCATGGAAAGAAACTGAGACAAAGTGCTGTCTGTATTCAGAATTTTCCGATGCTCGAAAGATGCATCTCTAGCACCTTATACCTTGTAAACCCTCTCTTCCTCAGACTCACCTTCCTGCAGGGCATCTTTCATGATTGACGCCCCCCGGGGCGGCTCCTGGCTGCAGGCTGACCTGAAGAAAGGTTCAATCTGCCGGCAGGCCTCTTCGCCTGGGTTCAAGCCTTCCCACATCCCCCTGAAGAGCCGCACCTTCTCCTCCAGCAGAGACATGATCTCCGTATCCTTCTGCCTCAGCATATCTGGCCAGCGGAGACAGAAAATATGGATGGAAGAGAGGAAGATGGGCGAACGGTGACAGCAATATTTGATGACATTTCAAGAAAACTGACCCCCGCTTGCTTCCTTTTTTTTCCCCTCACCTCTCATCTCTTTGGCTTTGATCTCTAATTGTCTCTTGTCATCTTCCGTCTCACTGGGAATACCTTCATCCTCATCCTTCTCCCTGTCCAATCAAATAGGAGACAGACACAGCAGGCAAAATAGATGTGAGTTACATAAAACATAACCTCCTCATTACTTACAGTGTGTTTGCTTAAATCTAAAAAGTGGAGTCAATTTAATTTGAAAGATCAGAAAGTTTTCACAACTAACGATTGAAGGTCATTCTGAAACTTGGTCTAAATAACAAATTTCTGGTTTCATGATTTTAAATTTCCAAATCCCTACGACTGACCTCAGATAATTTCCAGACTGAACTCATTTTTTCCCCTTCATGTAGAACCAGCCCATACGTACTGAATTACAACAGATAACCCTGAGAGTACAAACAATGCTGCATAAAGACGGCGGCATGAGAATCAGTTTGGTTTTCATCTCCGTTCCTGCCGATAGCTTGATCTCAGTTTTGTATTCTGACAGAAGTCAGAGCGGGAGGGAGTGCGACAGAGCACTAAATCTCTCTCCTTCCCACTGGCTGCATTCGAATAATCCTCTGCTTATAGAGAGCTGCCCTTGAAGCCAATCCAGCATTAGACTGTCCCCGAGTACATCACAACCCCAGGTAGAGTAGTGCTAATCCCACTGATGGCACAGCGCTCTGTCACAACTTAAAGTACATTATGATCTAGAGAACTGGGCAGGGTCTAACTCCTGGTTTACAACACAGAGTGAACTCTAAAGGGCCAGCCCTGAATGTTAAACAGCATGAAGGAAGTGTCTGTTTGCAGTAGAGGATACAAGTAAGTATAAAAGCGGAAGATGAGGCAAACATTCGACTATAAGATGGTCAAATATTTCTCTGGAAACATTAAGTCTCAATGCATTGTAATAGAGGAAGAAATAAAGAGCTAAAACAATCCGACTCACATGGACTGCATGGCTTCCTGGATGAACTGCATCCAGGTGTTGCGTTCGTCCTTCGAGCTGGCCAGAACCTCTGTCATCTCCGGCTTCTCCATGCCTGCCGTGATGAGGAAGAGGCCACGCTCTTTGTTAGCCACCTCCCTGACAATCAGCTTCTGGAGGGAGATGACAGTGGAGCGCTGGTCCTGCAGGAAGAGGAGGATGAGGAAGAAGGGTTAGGTTTGATGGCAGCGATATGGGAGGAGAGTGGGAAAGAAGAAGACAGTGGGTGGGTCAAGAGGGAGGAGAGGATTGCAAAAGCAGGAAGATGGAAGAAAAAAAAGAGGGGAGGGGGGGTAATTATGGGCCAAGAAGAGGAGACAGAAACAAGTGCAGAAAAATAAAAGGAGGGTTAATGTATTTAAAACAGAGATATATGAGAAACTAAAGAGAAAAGAGCACAAATTGTGACTTTGGGAACACGATAAAACACATTCTAGTTCAGCAGCAGCACGAACCGCTGTTAGATTTTTTGCTCCATTGAGTCAAACTCTTCAGCTGTAACCACATCCCAACATTTTTCCTGCAAACCGCTCGTCTGGGGTTTAAATAATAGCTTTAGATTTTTCTGTTTCTCTTCCTGGTGTGACTACACTGTAAACAAAGGGGGGGAAAAATCTAAAGCTCACGCTCTAACATTCAAATCAAATGGGTATCCTGTACAATTGTTTTTTTCCCTGGTTTCTAACGTCCCTCAGCTGCAGCTCACCAAGAGAAATGACTATTTGCAAAACAGAAAGATTGAATTTGCAGCAAAAACAAGAAGAAGGAAAGATTCAGTGTCCAGTCTAAAGACGAAGAATGACTTAAGCTTCAGAAGAACAAGTTCTACCTCCTATCTAGGTGTTACTGCCCGCATATAGCCCCCAAAAAACCCCGATAATACAGCTGTCATCCATTTAGAACGGTGTTATCCACCTTTCAGTGTCAACATCCCCGAATCAAACACAGCAAGCCTTTTTTTTTTTAACTGATGGATTTGATTATCCTGCCACAGGCCTGCCTCTGTTTTCATTCCCTCTAATGTGTGACGGAGAGAGTGTGCCATGCCATGTAGCTGTGAGTCCTGTAAACACGGAAAAAACAACTAAAACCTATGTGATTTATCACGGCTGGGTTGGAAGCCCAGGGCCAGATCAGCATTATGAGGTTCAGCTAGCGTGCAAGCGAGAGGCAGGCATTATTGCACTGAGGGAAAAGTAAGCAGGGCAGCTAATGCTAACAGCAACAACAGTGGGATGGGAAAATATGACAACATCCTCTCTGGCTGCGCTTATAAGATCTTTATTACTAGAGGGAGGGAGTGAGAGGGAGCAAGGAAAGGCGTAAAAGATGAAGGAAGTGAGTGAGAGAGACATGACAGCAAGAACCTACCAGCATGGCAAAGACATATTTCTGATCTTTCTCTTGGAGGAAGACCAAGACATCTGATAGGAGCAGAGCATGGACATCTGGAAGACCAAGAGAAAATGTCGTTAAGCAAACGAAAAATTCAGTTGGATTTTCACATTTACTAATACAGGAGAACCATTTGTAAGCATCTCCTCACCCTTTAGCCTCCCCTGGATGTTCTTCAGCTGCAGCGCTCCGTCGTGGATCAGCCTCCTCTTCAGCAGGTCCTCCCTGGCAAAAATCTGACCGCCTTTCATCATCATGATGGACTTGGTGTCCATGCGGCTGTGAAACTCCTTCAGACGCCGCCTCTTGTCGTGCTCATTCACCTTGCTATCCACCGATGCGATCACCTCCTTCACCAACCGAACAGCCTCCGTCAAGTCATCGTAGTCTTCTTCGCCCTCTGTGTTGAACAAGTGGCGAGAGGTCAAGAAAGGAAATACCAACAGTCTGACATTTGAGGCAAGTATCAGCTCATACTGAATGAAATCCCACTTTAAACCAGCAGCAGTAATATCAGGACAGGTACATCTGACTGGGACTCAGCTGATAAAGTGTTTACAAACTGCAGGCGATGAAGTCAGAACTTTATCATTTAACTGAGCCTCTGCGGTGAGATACAAATCACCAAAACTTCAGTGAGAGATATATATCTTACTTTCTTACCAGTCTTATTAATTCAACTGAGATGAAGTCGTATCATAGTACATGATGAATATACGTTTTCCTTACAGAAATATTGCACATTTTAACTTAATATCAGAGGTTTATGACTAAAAATACGGAGTCTGCTTCGCTTATTGCCTTTTTTATGGAAATTAAGCTGAGTCGTCTTAATTTGCTTCTATTGAGATGAAAGTTTTTTTTTAACCAAAGTGTATTTCATGATACCAGATCTCACATGTACGATGTTGTCAGACATATTCAGAGAATATTAAGATAATAGAAAGTTGATAAATAGTACTGTATACACACACATGTAGATCAGTGGGTCATTAGATGATATGCATCAACATAATAACACCATCATGAATCAAGATCATTAGCTGACTTATTCTTAACTAAATTGATGAATGCTTGTCGGGAAGCATAGAGTTTTTCAACACACCCTCTGTTGGTGAATCTAATCTCTCTAAATGAATATGGCTCATCTTGTATCTGATTCACTGGCCAAATGTTGGCTGAGAGTCCTTCCACTCAGTGAGGATAAGTCTTCTGGCCAGCAGAGAATAGTATCCAGTCATGTTTAAATAAAGGTTACCCAGAAAGTATTCAGAGGGAACTACACCAAACTGTGAAATCAGAGGAGTTGGGTGGTTCGTTTGTTCTGTGATTTTGGAGTAAGTCTCAAAGATTGAGCTCCAGAATCCATGTAACTTTGGAAACCAAACATGTGTAACAGGGTGGTGACTATGAAAGTTGAAAGTCTGAAGTCTTAGTTTAGCTAACCAGCTGCTAGCTACAGCTTCATATTATATTTAGTGTATTAAGACATGAGGGTGGAGTCAGTCTTATCGTTGACTCTGAGGGAAGACGGTCTGCAGCACAATAGGTGTGTTGTGAGTCTGCACCGTTAGGAAAATCCCAGAGTCAGTATCCGATAAACACATTTGCACTATGTTTTGTGCATTTACGTTTTTGGACTCAAGATGTAACATTTTCCCCTAAAGTAGGATATTTTCCTCTTGTTGTTGTACTTCAATGCACCTACGCAGCAAAACATTATCTCAAAACTGTGAGTACACCGTGTTATTTCCTTTCAGCGTATAAGAGAGTTGGCAGGAAATAGTCTTTTTAAAGCACCTTGGGGATTAAGTCGGAGCTCCCCCCTTCCCACATGGAACTATAAAGAGGCTCTGGGGAAGGATTAGATGGAACATACACAGGAGGAGGTCTGCTGATGAGAACTGCTTTAAATCAGATATAAATATGCTGTGAAATTTTTCAGCTGCTCAGAATGTGTTTGATCTATTATCCTTTAAAAAAAAAAAACATGCATCCAACACCTGTCTGAGATTTTCTAAAATATATGAACTCAGACGGGAGAAACTTTACTTTAGAGGATGTTTTCTAGAATAATAGACATATTGCAGTTGAAAACTTGAAGTTAATAACTACTAATGATTTGTTTTAGATCATTTTTGTCCACCATCTGGATAAGTCTGAATATTAATAGAACATCATAAGCATAGATTTGTGTTTACATGAAGACCACCTGGAAATCCAAAAGGCTTTCTAACCTTGGATGATCTAAGAAGCCACATGATGTGAAATTAAGAACTTTTGCTCAGCTTAAAGCTGCACACGGCGCCAAAGACAAAGACTTCTTAGAATATTCACAAATGAGGTCACAGTTAAGCAAAGTCTTTGGAGAAGCTGTAATCATACCCAGACCAGTAGATATTGAGACTAAATTAAAATCCAATGCTAGAAAGAGAGTTCAGATTTCATAAAAATTCTAAAAATAATCAAACAATATATCCTGAAATAACTGGAATGCAATTCAAAGGAATTGGAAAATTGATCTGGACAGATCCTTGAAAAACGATTCATGCCAAGATCAGGGTGTCTTTTACCCTGTGGTGAAATAAAAACACAGAGAAAATATTAGACAATCCTTGCGTAAAATTGTCTGACAAAGCCCCTTACACATTAGAGTTCAAAGGAACGATGCTAAATCAAAATATACAATCTAAATCTTACAACTGAATGTATGACAGCTAAAGACTGACTACGATGAGCTGGAAGGATGCAGATTAATTCAAAAAGATTGTGGCTGCAGATGTTCTTAGAAAGGATTTCCATGGCGAGGGCTGTGTCTCTTTAAAGTGAGAAGATACAGCTATAGAAACACTGTAATGCATATTGATCATACAACTCTAATATAAGTTTTAAGACAAAATTATTTGGTCCATATCTCCTTATTTATTACTCTAAATATACAGAACACGGTGACTTATTTTCTTCTGTTTGCTGAAAAACAACATGAAAAAGAAACAAAAACTGTTTGGTAATAAATCTATTACGGTGCATTTTGACTCAGTAATTCTTAAATGAATATTGACACGCTGTTATGTTTTGTTCAGCTTAGGCTGGATTTGGATGTTCCTGTTTTTATGAAATATAAAGCATAAAATATCCTGCTGAAATGTTCAGATGTGGTTTATTATATTTAAAGAAAAAAACAACAACTTGTGAATGTTTGTGTTTATAGGCTTCAAAATTATTATTCTAAATTTGCTTCTCTTCTATGGACTGATGGAAAAACTCCTCCATCTACAGGCAAACAATGTGATTATTTAGGATCTTCCCAATTCAAACCAACTCCCTCCTCTCAGTCCAAAAGTAAAAATGTTGATGAGATGAAACCAACCTTTTGTGTGCTGCAGCATCCTCTGTATCAGCACAGGGTACTTTGTTATCCTCTGGGTCACAAGCAGAATACATTCGGGGATACCAAGCCTCCGCACAATGCTGCAACTCATCTTTTTCTGGAAGAATAAACAAGAGGTGCTTTAGAGAAACATGCCCACACAACAGGTGGCAGAGCTTCATGTAACCAGTGAGAAACAGAACTAAACATTAGTCAAACTTTGGAAAGTGTTGAGATTATCTTTCTAACAGTGAGCACTAATGAGACGGAGACGTGATAAATATGTGAGAGAGATCAGATTCTTACTTTGATGTAGTTTTTGAAGCGTCTGTCTTTGGTCAGGAGGTCCTTGTAGAAGTTGACGGCTTCATTATGGCGACTGCAGAATCTTCCATAAATCTTCTTCATACTTTCACCGTTGGATCCAGAGAACTACGGCAGGATGTGACGGACATGAATATACAAAACCAGCACTGCTACAGGGTAACAAAAAAGTTTGGGCCCTAACACTGTTATATTGTTTGTAGTTGGTGGGGAACTCAGGATTTCTACACAACCAGCATCTTGAAACTATATTTCAGGACCACATCAGCATCTTTTGGCTCTGACCTGGCTGACCAGGATGTCTCCTATCCTGTTGATGATGAAGCTACCCTCGAAGCTTCCCCCCTCCAGCTGGCTCTCCTTCTTCCGCTCCAGGAGGCGCAGGAGGTGCTGTGAGTGGAGCTCCAGGAGTTCATCCAGTGCTGGGAAAAGCTTCTCAACCGTCTGCTGCTCCAGCTGCACCTCCTTCTGCAGACCTTTGCAGTACACTTCTGACATGATGCGCAACGTCCGGATGTGATGCATCTCTGTCTGCATGAGCTCTGCAGACATAAAAAGACGGCAGCATATTCTATCACAGACGTCTGCAAAGCGAGTTTGATTTGGTGCTGCAGGGATGAGCTTCTAAGAATCAGGTCAGTCAAAATTGTCACAAGTTGATTCAAATTAAAAGTCAAGGCAGCTCAGCGAATTTTAATGTATTCCAGGCTTTTTTTTAATTAAAGTAAACTTGCAGCCTTATTCAGATTCAGATCCTACAAAAACAAACTTAATAGAAAGTCATAAAGAGACAGTTAACCGTTCAGGTCCAATCTTTGATGTAGGTTTTACATTGTTGACCAGAAATGTGTCGTCTTCCTCGAGATTCTGTTTAAGCATCTATAAATCTGTTCAAAAGTAAAGAACATCAGGTATTGATGTACCGTATATGACATCTTGTCTCTTCACCAGCTCTCTGTCCAGCTGCTGCAGGTACTGCTGCTCCACACCCAGACTCCACGAGTCCGCCTCCAGGTCTTTGGCCTCTGCCTCAAACTCCCCCATCAGCTGCCCGTCCATCATCTCTGTTCCTGCATCAATAATAGCTTATATTTTCAAAATTACCTTTCATTCATGCTGAGAGATTAAATCAACATTTTAGTATGAGGAGAAGTGTGTGAGTCTGAGTGTGTGGGCTCTGACCTTCATCTGTGAGCGATTCCATGGATTCTGTAACCTGGTTGGTTCTGTTGAGCGAGTCAGTGGATTGAGAAAGATACCGCAGGCCTTTAATGGGCATCTCATCCAACACTGGACTGAAAGTAGAAATAATAAACGTGTTAAAAATAAATATGCATTTAAAGTTTAAACACACAGTGGATGGAGAGGTTCATTGAGGTGTCACACAAAATGTAATTAAAACATAAAGCCATCATACCATTACATTCATACTCACCCAGCAATGTTGCTAATTGAGAGGCTCTTCGAGAGGTTGTTTCCATGGAAAGTCATGATGCTGGTGTGCCTTCGTGATGATGACAGGGAAGAATGGTCTTCAGGGGACAAGATGGCCGACCAGGGGCGTTCCCTTGTCCCACCGGCTGGAGCAGAAACAGGTCATATCAGTTAGAGGGAACCTGAAAACACTCCTAAAACGAAGCGCAAACCTTTCCCGCTGCTTCTGTGACTACGTGCTCGTTCATTCCTGCATCTTTTAAATAATATCGGCGTTTCATCCTTTAACTAAAAGAACCTCACAATAAAAATTATGATTTTTGTATTGGTCTATATCATTTCTGCCCATTTCAGAAATTCCCTAATGCTCTAATACCTTACCTTGTACTTCGCACAGGCAAAAAGTACACATCCCGCTACAGTAACTTTGGTTGTAGTTTTTTTTAAACATAAAGAGATGAAAACAAAAATATGTAAAAGAATACAGCAACCATCAGAAGTGAGTGGGAAATATCACTAAACTACGAAAACACCTCAATTACTGCATTATTTTTAAGTTGAATTTTCTCTGATGAAAATCTAAACCTTAGAAAGTCTGCATAAAAATGATGGACTTAAAATTAAGAAATGACCACTCACACGTTACATCTGAACAACAGTTTCCTTCAAATAAAATCAGCTGCCAAAAAACCCCAAAGATCTCAAATGTGAGATTTTATATATATTTTTATATGATGATCATATATTTGAATGATTTTATGATCATATATTTTAAGTAAAGTGATATTATTCTTTATACAGAATTAATTTCAATAAAACGATTTTGTAGCCAAATTATGCAAGATAAAACCTTTAACTATATCGCAACCAGATCTGGAGGAAACTGTTTCTGCAACCAGGAAAACTCATTAGAGATGCTGATAAACTGATGTGAATCAGACATTTCACAGGCAAAACCTGCACGACTTGTCCAACTTTTTATAGCTGCATGTACTTCCTGTCACTTTGCAACAAAACTAAGTAATAATGTAGATTTTATGCTACTAAACCTTTCTGTTACATGGTAAGGAATTTCATGTTAACAACAAAGCTTTGTCAGTCAGCTGAGTCAGTGTGTTTGGCATAAAACTAGCCAAGACCACCAGAGAAGCTTTACTAAAGCAGTGGTTCTCAACAACTGAGTGGTTAATTGTGTGATATATCAAATGGGTCATCCTGTGGCCATCCTCTAAATGCAAGGCTTGAAACTATCAGTCTTTATTGATAAGGAGGATTAAGTGGTTTTTGATGGGTTACGATAACAGCTGTGACAAAGCACAGATGTGCCGAAATTCAGCTTTTCTCACCAAGATGGGGCCAAATTTGGATTTTTGAAAAAGCACCAGCAATAACTTTACTTTAAATATAAGCCTTAAAAAATATGGTGGTTAAAATAAGTGTTTTTTGGTGGATTCGGATCAGCTTCTCTCGCTGAGATTCAGATTTTTAATATGACATGAGTAATAACTTGTTTATACATTAATGTGTTAAAAAAATGAACACGTTCATTTCACAGATTAATCTCTTTACATTAATTTTGACAACCCTAAAACAATCCCACATTTATTTATTTGATACATGTAAATTATTTTCTTTTTAATGATCTGGCGAATCCCTGAAGTTATCTTGGGACCCCCAGTGTTATAACCACTGTACTAAAACATTGTAACAATCCCAAATACACAGCCAAAACTAATAACTAATAAAATAAAATAAAATAAAACAAAATAAAATAAAATAAAATGAAATACTTAGTTTCATATACAGATTACCACATGGGTGAATATTCATTTCTACTGTAAAGTGGTCTCTGTGGTGGAATCCCAGGTTACTCTGACACTCACATTTATTCCTCATCGTGACTGCAGGCAAAGAGCTTGAATCTGGTACTGCAAACTGTTGTTTGGGTAACTAAAGAGAGGAAGAGAGAATAAAAACATAGGTAAAAAGGAAATCTATACTGGTTGAAGGACAACAGAATGCTGGAGTCAGCAGTGGAGTAACTGGGAGGGAAGTTTTACCTTCATCTTCACCTTGGCACAAACAGGCAGGCTGTCTCTGCAGCCCTTGTGGACGGAGGCGTTACAGTCTGGAAAAGAGAGGCAGCAGTGAGCATTGTGAGCCTGGTGGTGGTGCTGGGGCCAGTGAGGGTGCTTGGAAAGGTGGGGGTTAGAAATTCTGACTGGTTTTCATGGCCAGCCAGGAAACTCCACCAGCCCGCTAATGAAAGCCAGACTAGAGCTGTGCATGTGATGCAATCCAGGGGTAATACCGCTTGTGGACGAATGGAAAGAAAGGGATAGGCTGTGGAATGACGCACACACATGTACACAGCACTGCATGGGAACAATTCAATTATGTAAACATTCCCAAATCACCATTTAAGAACAAAAGTCATAATTCCTGCCTGCTAAAATAAGATCTGCTCTGCTATCTAATCCTGTTCTGACTCAGAGGAACCACCTCACACCGTTCACTCTCACACTGTCAACAGCTTTTTCTGCGAAGATGCAAAGAAAAACAGAACAGCTGTATTGGTCGATCAGGAAGTATCGGCGAGAGGAAGAAGCATATGCAAGTCATTTACCGGCTTTCACAAAGTTTCCACGAATTTACATGCAGCCATTTTTCACTTCAGCAAAAGTGTGTTTAAAAGGCACGTTGCACAAGTTAAAGCTACAATCAGATCTTATCATCCATGCTGACATGCGTGCAACATTTCCGCTCCTCAGATTACATCATCACGCTTAAACTCTGAATCAGTGTGAGAAACGAACACAAAAGACAGCCGCACCATCAGGATTCACAACACCTCCACTCACTGACTGAAAATCTTCCCTTTCTTTCTCATCTTTCTTCTCTGCTCCTCAGAGT
>JBBBVU010000001.1:31173724-31184895 GCA_037177055.1 Atherinosoma microstoma | reverse complement strand
CAGGATTCACAACACCTCCACTCACTGACTGAAAATCTTCCCTTTCTTTCTCATCTTTCTTCTCTGCTCCTCAGAGTTTAATTGGGTGTTTTTCTGAATTTCTCTTTTTGTTTTTTTGGTGGCACTCTATTAAGTCCAGCAAATCTGAGACAAAGGATCACTGTATTTGTCTGCTGAATGGACAACAGCCAGACATCTGCGAGTATAAACCTCCTGAAAACACCCTCTGAACTGTTTGTGACTAACAATCTGAAACAGACTACCCTAACACAAAAAGAGCTGTTTCTTGTCAGACTGGAGTATCTGAGGCAGAATGTGACCATAGAGAGGATGGCTGTAATCCACTGCAGTGCCCGTTTCTCCTTTTTTTGGGAGGGGGTGGGGGGGTATTGTGCCAAAAGGCTTGCACAATACACTACATCCTCTTTAGGTCTGCTGCTGGTGCTCCAGTGAGAAACAATTCAAAAACTGCTTTGTTGTCTGTACCGACAGCCTGACTGGGCTGCATTAGACGTCGTCCTTTAGGGAGTTTCACTACTTCTTAGAGATCATGAGGCTGGTTCAGACAAGTATCCAGATGCCGCAGCCATTTAGCCAACCACAGATATGATGTGTTGTGAGTGGTATGGACAGTTAGAAGAGTTAGAAACTTAAGTTATTCATAAATTCTGATTTCAGTAAAAGCATTAACAAGGTTGTTTTCAATAATCTCAACACAAGAACAAACAAATAGTTTTATGATATGCAAGTGACCATAAATGTTTACTATATAGTACAAACAGAGACTTACAGTAAGCTAGCTTGACCTGCTGTAAAGAATGAGTCATGGATGGTGATGTATGCACACATTTTCCTTTCACCTTCTTTTTTCTTTTCCGTTTGTTCGAGGTTGTGTTAACGGCTTAGCATCTCTTCAGATTCGACATGAGACTGTAATAAGTCTTTAACAGATGATCGCAACATTAAATCTGTCAAATCGAGCCCTGATCAGAAACAGCATAAGAACAACGTTTGGGGCAGAGGATACTTACATGTGCAAAACAGAGCCTCCTTGCTATTAAAAGCCTTATTGCACTGGAAGCACTGGCCAGCCTGGCTGGAGCCGACCGCTGTAAAAAGATGGCCATTCACCGTCTTCTTGTCCTTCTCCTTGCCCTCCTTCTCTTTCTCCCTTTTCTCTCGATCCTTTTCCTGTAAGAAAATACGACCCAAACATGAAGAAGTCAGGTTACTTTGGCTTTTTTTAAAAGTACTATCAAATTAGGAGTTCTGGAGAGAGGGAGCCTGGTTACGAGTGGAGCAGACCCGACATACCAGATGCTGGCAAAATGTTTCACCGTTAGGCCAGTTTCTCATGTTAAATTCCAATCTAAACCCCACTGAGTAATATTATTACTCTGATGTAGCACACAGCAGGGGGGGTTTGCATACTAAGTGATGCATTATTTATGCAGGCAACAAAGTCTCTCATTAAAGGACCTTTTTAAATGTAGTGTTTTCGTTTCAGGCAGTGTTTCTAGTTTGTCTCAGAATGATAATTTGCTTGTTTTGATAGGATTATTGGACGGTGTTTAATGTGTAAAAGGATAGTTAATTGTGAACAGTAATACAACAAAGGACAGATAATTGTCATACAAGTCATATCCTGTATAGGCTCAGCTACTTGAATACGGTTATGCTGATCATTAACTGTACCATGACTGATCAGGGAGTGACACATCTGCAGGATACAGGACTGCCAACGGAGACTTGCTGTCTGGGAATCACATCCCTGACCTTTCCAAAACAGGCCGGTCTTTCTGCTGTCTCTGCATTAATGGACGAGCTCATCCTCAGCAGTTGGTCATCCCTGCACACTGAGCTGAATCACAATCCCATAAAGCAATGCAGAGGAGAACAGAGCTCTTATTCTCTTGGATTTGCATCACAGAGCCTCCACCCAAACCCAGAGGAAATGGGAAAAAGGAGTTTTCCAGCTCATTTTAATGGCCTGCCCTGGGCCTCTTGGTTTGTGAGGACCACAAAGCTTTGACAGACCAGAACTCATTTTTGTTCAGTTTTTAAGATGCCAAAAGGCTGACAGGACCACAGCATGTTTCAAAGCCATTACAACACACAGCGATCATTCTCACTTCCTGCAACAACTACTATCTAACCAATGGTGAAACACACCGTCAAACTTCCATGAAAGAAGGCCTAAAAAACTATCCTTCAACACAGTTAGGATTACTTTTTGGCATCTTTCATCAACAAAACTCAAAGATACTTCAACGTATTATTAAAGACAAAGGAAGAGAAGATGATTCTCAGCCATTCTGGCTGTGAGCGTTCTTAACAGTAGACGGTATCACATATGGCATCTAACCCAGAGATTTCAACAAAGAGACGTTTGCGTGAGACAAACTCTAACAAGCTGTGACTTCACTGGCAAAAAACCCATCAGCCAAAAAAGCAACACTTTAAACATGATAATGTGACAGGCTGCCTCCAGACTTTGATCACAATGAGACCGGGGAAGCAGCGTGCTCTCTTAGCCTACCTCCAGCCAAGTTTTCCATCTCATTGAGAAGCCATGGCTCCCTGTGAACCTCCTGTATAACATCCCTGGCTGCGGTTGAGCGGCTAAAGCTACAACCGGCATCGAGGCTCCATCACTGCAATGAGGAAGTGACTGTCATTTCTGCAATGACCCTTCAGAGGCTGTGAAAAAACTAGATCCTCCTCCACCGTGCTCAGACTTTCAGTATTGAGCAGAAAATGTCACTGGGGGATTCTCTGCATCCAAAACAGACGAGATATCACAGAATAACATCTACCGCAGGATGGTTCAATTATAAATCAACTTGTGATGAAGTCGATACAGAAGTTTGTTCTTATGCAGCGTGTTATTATCTGACGTTACGGAGTCGATCGCTGCTGTTGTCACAAAAGACAGATGAAATCCAATAGCCATTACAAGGCGCCTGTGATGAGCCCGTTTAAAGCATCAACGCTTCATTGGTGGTCAATAATTTTGACCTTTAGCAGGCTCTTTCAGAATCCTGTCACTTTAAAAGCAAAGCAGTGGCTGAGTTTAGAGGAGATTAGAAAACCTCAGCCCACTCGGTCTTCCTGTTTTACTTCCTGTTCACTTCTCAGTGTCTCTGTGCAAGGGTTGTGTGTTTTATACAGACGCAGACATTTCTACATATTCTCACTTAAGTATTTATGATCATAAGTCAAATTTAGGATTTTTAGAAACATTTTTAATAGCATAGAATTGCATTTATATACTCATTACTCATATTTATATCACTGCTAGTTTTTTAAGGAGAAACTCATATTGTATCTGTAGTAATGTTTCTCTCAAAGAAAGAGAAAATAATTTTGACCACATGCCACACCAGAGATTCATGTCTGTGACAGAGAAATGTTCTAAACTCAAAAACCAAATCCTGCTAGGAAATGCTGGGCAGGGTAAATTCAAAGCCTTAAAGTAACACACGTAAACCCCGGCTGATTGGCTGGGGCTGCTCAAAGGCCAGCAGCAGAAGAGGATATGCGTATCAGATCTCAGTGTGAATGTAAATGTACAGCAGTGAAGCAGCATAAGGCTGTGAGAAGCAGCCTGGAGCTCACTCATCCTGGCTTAAAAAGGAGAGGGCTGTGAAAGGAGGATACAAAAGCTGGCCAAGGTTTGACCCAACAGCGTATATATATATATGCTGGAGTATGGATTCAACTAGGCAAGTAGATAGGAGCTTTCCATTGGATAATTATTGCATGGATGATGATGTTCCAGCTGGAAACAAGTTATTTAACCCTGAGTTATTTAACTGATGAAATGAGCAGCTTCTCGTTTATTAAACTTTGTCGGAAAACACATCCCGGCTGTGAAAAAGATGTTAATCTGTTTAAGAAGGGTCAGATTATTAGCATCAGACAAAGAAAACATCTAAGGAGGCTCTTAAACTACTAAAACTGGGTTAAGAACTGTCCAACACATTATTAATAACTGGAAGGATAGTGGGGAACCATCTTCTTCCAGGAGGAAATGTGGTCAGAAAAAATCCTGAATGCTGATCACTTAAAAGTTTGGTGAAATCAAATTGTAAAAAAAACAACAGTAGAGCTCAGGGCTATGTTTAATAGTGAAAGTAAGAACATTTCTACATGAACAATGTGAAGGGAATTCAAGGGATTGGGACGGAACAGCTGTGTAGCCATAAGAAAACCACTAATCAGTGAAGCTAACTGGAGAGAAAGGCTTCAATTTGCTAGGGAGCATAAAGATTGGACTCTGAAGCAATGGAAGAAGGTCATGTGGTCTGATGAGTCCAGACTGACCCTGTTCCAGAGTGATGGAGCATCAGGGTAAGAAGAGAGGAGGATGAAGTGATGCAGCCATCATGCCTAGTGCCTTCTGTACAAGCCTTTGGGGGAAGTCTATGATCTGGAGTTGCTGCAATTGGTCAGGTCTATGTTCAGGTTTACATTCAGGTCTAGGTTCAGCAACATTATCTGGCCAAAGGACGAGGTCAGCTGACTACCAGAATATACTGAATGAGCAAGTTCTGACAACTTCCATGATAGCACAGCCATATTCCAAGATGACAATCCCAGGATCTATGGGGCTGAGATTGTGAAAAAGTGCTTCAGGGAGCATTAGACATCATTTTCACACAGACCTGAACCCCACTAAGAATCTTTAGGATGTGCTGGAGAAGGCTTTATGCAGCGGTCCGACTTTACAATCATCAATACAAGATCTTGGATCAAATTAACGCAACTCTGGATCAAAATAAATGATGTGACATTACAGAGAATGCTGCTGTAATCAAAGCTAAAGGAAGTCTATCAAAATATTAGAGCGTTTGCCTTTTTTTGGACAGGCAGAGTGTACGTATATATTATAGTAAGTGTTCATAGAATACCTTCTGTTTTTAATGAGATTTATTTAAAAAAACCTCCACATTTGCTCACCCTTGTCTTTTTGTACATCTTGTTCTTGAGGTAGCTGAAGGTCCGGCTGACTTTTGTCCCGCTCTTTCCCTCTGTGTCGCTCCGCAGAGGCCCAGGCTCCTCCTCCGATATACTGGAACACACACACACACACACACACACACACACACACACACACACACACACACACACACACAGAGGTTATTCTCAGCTGCATTCATAAAACATACCTGTTCACATGTAATGAAACCGTTCTTTATAGCACCCTAAAAGCTCCATTGTCCCGTGGAACCAGTTGACAGCTTCTCTATGCTTGCCTTTATGGGATTGTAAAGGTTCGAAGAGCTCTGAAACCCTAAAGAAGCATTTTGTTGAAAATGTGTAGGAGCACAGTTAAACTGACCTGTATGCTAGTGACCCCGAGGTGCTGGAAAACGACCTTGTACCTGGAATGGAAAAAGAGAGGACATGAGCAGCGGGGCAAAAAAAAATGAATTCACTATATGTTGCATTCTTAGCTGTGTTATTATGGTGGTGAGCATCTCTGTGCAGGGCTGACCACATCAACCACACTCCCCCTTTGACCGAAGATACAGGCAAAGCATGAGCAAGTCTTTGTTTTAAGCGAAAGGTTGTTGCTTCACGTTCTAGCTGCAAGAATTTAGCAAAGGCTACTTTTAATGCCTATGAGCAAGCTTTTCAACCTTTAGGCAGCCTTGTGGAGCTGAGGATGGATGATTACTACGCGGAAGACACAGAAGACAAGCTAAAATCTGAAAGATGTTGTTCCTACTTGATTAGATTTCACATATTCATACATAAATACACCACATGAATATGTACATACAGAACATGCATTTGCAGACATGAGACTATAATGACTCTTTAACAGATGATCACTGCAGTCTTTGCAAAATCGTAACCAATGAGTCCAAATGTAAGACATCTTTTGTGGGGAACATTGAGCTTTCTATCAAACAATCACTTCCATCCAGGCTCGCATGTAAACATGTGCAGCCCTGCTTGCCAGTTCTGCATCAGAAAGTCAAACAAGATAATGAGAGCGAAGTTTTGGCCTGCCTCTGTTGCTAGCAACGCAGTCAAGGAGATGGAAAACACTGATGGAAATATCTAATGGGTGGGTGGGTGGGGGGGCTGGGTGTCTTTGACTAAAGGTGACTGGTTCATATTTATCTGGAGAGAAGAAAGTGCTTCCTCAGATTACCTGCAGTGTTTATGATGATTGTTTTCCTCTTTTTCTGGTGTGTGTGTTTCAGCCTTTCCAAAGAGACTACAGAAAGGCCAGTTTATGTAAAGGTCATTGAAATGCTGCTCTGTGCAGGGGACAGGAGGAAGCTGAGGTCTTATGCAGCATGGGCTGCTGCCAAAGGTAAAAGGGAGGGGGTTCAGCACCAGCAGTTTTACTTCAAGCATATTCAAATGCACAATCACATTGCCAATAGATTAACACCAGTGGTAATTGGCGGTCTCCTTATGGCAAGTTTATTGCGGCAGAGTGTTCAGGCTTCACTGGCTTTCAGCATTAAGTGGTGTTTAGTTGTGCCAGTCCAACACTAGAGAACTCACTAACGTAAAAATGAAAAGGCTGAATGCAAGTTTGTCAATTTGCCCTTTCCATTCGATTCCTTCTGACTCCTCCAAAGAGGGGGCACAACTTCCAGTCACAGCTGGGCACATCAGTCTTGAGTGCTTGGCTCAGATACTAGTTCATTACATTTGGGTGTGTCTGGGAATTTAATGGCGTCACTTCACCGAAACACAAATCTGGCTTGGCTGCACAGCTTGTGACCCGTCTCATTCTTTTACACGCCGTGCCACAGTGAATGCGGTTGCAGTCCATGGGGAGGGCTCTACTGGGAACCGCTACTGCTCTGGTTCTGATACAACATCTACTTTCTACTGCAGCTAAGTTCATAGCTCTGTACTTACTCAAGTTATCCTCATCATCATCGCTTGATGAGGAGTCTCCATAAATGAACTGAGACTTAGATTTGGTGAGGATGGGGGAAAGGTTGAAAGAGAAGGAAATTCGCCTCTTACGTCTCAGGCGTGCCACCGCTTGGAGGGCAGGAAGGAGAGAGCCATGACAAGCACGGATCATTTATTTTTTTTAAACGAACAAAAACAACAAAACAGGGACTATGATAACCAGATGACGGTGAGAATCAGAGCAAATAGTTCGGTCAGTGTAACAACTGATGCAAATAACGGCATGTTGGGCCTGATAAACTCTTTTTCCCATTTTAGAGGTGGAAACATGTAAGGTGAACTCAAAACCTAAAAGTCTACTTATTAAGTATGTTTTCCTTGTAATTCAATAAACTGAAATGTCAAGACGTGAAAACAAACAGGAAATAAACTTATAGAAAGTCCAGACAGAATAAATGCTCCAAGAAATTACTCGATTGAATTAGTAGATTAAATGTGATAGATGAGTTAATACGATCTCTCACCATCGATGTCTTTATGGCTGATGGTGAGCATGGACACAGACTTGGTGAGGGGCAGGCTCATGGATTGGCAGCTGTTTCTCAGAGGCCGATACCGCCTCAATTTCTGCAACATTACAACACAAGGTTGAATCAAATCTGCTGCATGACAATACAAAAAGAGGACACAGAGGCAGAGAAAATGTGGAACAAAACATGTCCTGTCAATAAACTGGAAACAGGAACGATAAACTAAAAAGGGAAACTGCGAATTTGATTTGTGAGGTTCACAGCTTATTTTTGTTTTTTTAAAGCCAATGAGAGTGGAACAAAACCACCTGAGGGTGGCAATGATTATTAATTCTCACTAATCCCCAAACTGACAAGTCTCAGATTTCCCCAGACTGTTTATAAATCTTATTTATCCTCAAGCTTTACAAATTCCTTTTGCTTCTCATGAATTAGGCTCAGGATGTCTTTAAGGAACTCTCTGGGTGGCACGATGAGGTATGACACCTAAAACTTGTTACGCGTGTGGGAGTGTGTGTCGGTTTACCGGGTCATGTAGTCTGCCATGCTCCTCTCGCTCCTCCTGCTCCTCGGTCAGAGAAACCAAGGACCCCCTGTCATCGCTGTCCTGGCGGGGTATCCTGAAGGGCTCCAAGATACGGGGCCCTTGGGCGATGGAGCCCCTCAACTCTTCTCTGCCCCCGCTGAGCCCTTCCAGGCTGTAGCTGTGCAGATTAACAGAAAGCAAAGGTGACCTCAGTGAATGAGAAATAACTGCGTTGTACACACTCTCCAATGGTCTTTCTGGACTATTCATCAAAGCTTTATGGATACACACAACTGCTGCTGCAACAAGCACAAACACACACTGACGTGCACGCATGCACTTGTTGACTAGCACACACACAAAGCTGATCCTGCACAGCGTTTAGTCGGCTGAGTTATCACCGAGCTCCGGAGCAGATTTACAGCTGAAGCAGCTGCAAAAGACTTCCAACATCAGCATCAGCACAGAGAGCTCTGAAGCTGTGATTTACAAACCCAATTACATCAATCTATGACTGGGAATAAGAGGCCTTGAAAAAATCCAATACAATGATTATGGGGAGGAAAACTACAACTACATTTCAGGATGAGCTATGCTAGCAGTCCGCAGCTATATCTGCAGCAGGACAGGCTCAGTGATGGTTGAATTCCCAGCAGTAAATCTCTCTTTTCTTCAGCCTTTGAGTTTGTACGACACTCCATTATCCAGCAAATCATCAGTCCAACACTTTCAAGCATCACTAACTAAGACTGGACTAAAAGAATCATCAGTGACCAGTGCAGCGCCGCACTCACCAATCCTCAAAGCTGTGAATGCAGATGGCTATATCTGTCATATTAAAGTCTCCTTCCTGGCAGTGTTATAACATACTTTTCCAACAGAGCCAAAAGGTCCTCCATGCTGAATAACACCTGCAGCTCTCAGTTGTAGGAAGGCACTGACTGACCGGCATTCATACCCACACAGAAACACAACCATACACGCCCACAACGGCAAATGCAAATCAAGCAGCAGGCAAATAAAACCTATTCAAAGAAGGTTGCATGCGCTTGGAAAAAAAAAAAAGTGAAGATGAAACACACTAAAGCACAGTACCTGCGGAAACTAACTACTTCCTGACTGCTGCTGTAGGGGGGCTCAGGAGGGCACCAGCTGATACTAACAGAGAGAGGTGGGGGTTAGTTAAAGGAGTGATGAAATGATGGACAAGCAATTACAGCAGAGTGAAGCAGACAGAGGAGGAGTGGAAATGACAAGAGTTACAGGGACGTCTGAGGACAGAGAATGTGCAACAAACATTGTGATCGGGTTCTGGTTGCAGTTAAATCAGTTGCATGCAAGCAATCACACGGAAACAAATCTGTTTTCCAAGAAAGTGAAACAACTTAAACATAGCTGGAACCACCTGAATATCAAAGAATATCAAATATGTGGCCAAATTATTACAGAAATAACCTTTTATAAGATCACACACATCTTAATTAAAGCCTAATAGAAACAAAGGAGGGATCATTTGTTTAAGTGAGAATTGATATTGTATATCAGGATTTAAGACATATGACACTCAATTTGTCCACCACAGAAGAAAATAAACCTTCTCAGACAACATTTTACTAATTAATTAACCTAATTCAGGGAATAATAATTAAAAACTGAAGTATAAAACTGAAAAAATATACTGAAAACTTTTTAAAGTTTAGTTATAGTCTCTAAATGACCAACATCCATGAACTTTGGTCTGGCCTGAGTTGTAATCTTATATAAATGTTTTCACAGGATGAAAAATTAAAACAAAACAATGGAATTAAGGTTTTGTATTCTGACAGTAGGGAAAAAAACTGATTTAACAAAAATAAAAGGACAAAAACCTAATGATTGATATATTTACATTTAATCTGACTCAAAAACGTTAAACCTGGTTAACTGTGGAATACGCTGGCTCCTTTATTCTTCCTCCTTCCTTCTGGGTCAAAGAGCAGTTTAGAGAATCGACAAAACCATCCTAGATCCAACTTTCACTTGGTTTTACCGCAGTGGCACATGGTCTTCTGCTCCAGGACTAAATTCAAGACTTCTGATGCCTTTTCAGCTTTAAAAAATTCTCTACAGAAACTTACTCTAAAAAAGTCTTCAGAGCTAAACTCCTTTCTTTCCACTAGTGGCTGCTTGTTATTACCACTGCAATACAAAACACCAAAACCCCCGACCATTTATTTACCGCAGCATTTTATGCACATTCCAACAGGGATAATTTTTCAGTGCAGTTGCCTGCAGGGACGCAGCAGAAAGCAAGAGAGCGGTGCAGCATGCTTAGACTGAAAAGCTTCCCAAAGCCCATACCTGTAGAAGTTTATAAATACACTTCATCAATAAACAAATCAAACAACACATGAGCTGATGAACGGGAATGATTTGTACCTTCTCCTGTGAAAGGCCGGCTTCCCCTCACCAGGACTACGGATGGAACTAGAGGTGATGGAAACAGACAGGAAGTGGTGGATGATGGGTAAGATTAGATGGCAAGAAAATAATGAATGAAAGAACATTTTTACATGATGATGAGATCATGAGGTTGTTAAGATGTCAGAATTTTGTGACACTACAAAGTGTGTATCGTGCTGGAGGAGTAATACTGATCATAGTTGGAAAGTTACCATTTGCTTTCTCGCCAAGAGTTAAATCCAAAGATTGATATCACTCACACACATGATGCTGGAGCCAGGAGACACTTTGCTTAGTTTAATATGAAAACAAGATGCTATTCTGGGCCAGGAGCAGTAATTCTCTGGAGTCTCTCCTAGCTGCAAACGTCTGAGGTTAAAAAGGAAGTTCCTGCATCAGGCCAAAAAACAGCCATGAGCATGTCCCCTGTCATGCCATAAATAGTTACCCCTCAGTAAGTTTTACATGTGCTGCTAGGTGGATCTTTGTGTTTACGGAAGTGATGCCCTCTTGAAGACCTCAGATATTTTAGTTGCATCAAACTACAGTGTCTTGGTACGCTTAAGTCTTTTTGTTTTTATTTCCATGAAAAAGCCTGTAAAAACAGACATTAAAGAGGCAGGGGGGGCTTTAACCTCTTACGGTATATACATTGAAACACAAATGATTCCTTCCTGCTGAGACCACATGAAAAGTCCCCTGATCCTGCTGAGGACAGTCTGAGCAGCTCCTCTGTTCACAGACAGACAGACAGACAGACAGACAGACAGACAGACAGACAG
>JBBBVU010000001.1:31163347-31173624 GCA_037177055.1 Atherinosoma microstoma | reverse complement strand
CTGCTGAGGACAGTCTGAGCAGCTCCTCTGTTCACAGACAGACAGACAGACAGACAGACAGACAGACAGACAGACAGCTGACTATGTGAACGCGTGTGCTGAACAGAGGACGCAGTCAGTGTAGACTGGATGGATAAAATGCTTCAGTTGCCTTCGTGCGCAACAAATATGTCACATTAATGTTGATTTCCAAGAAACTCCGAGCAAGAAAGCATTCTTTTAAAATGTCACCAAACAGAAGATAAGTCAGAGCAAAACAAACAGGACATGCCGATGACGAGTTTGTCTCGCTAATTAAGTCTTATTACGTTCTGTTTCTGTCATGTTTACAGGATCTCACCAGTTAAGTTTTCTGTTGTTTATTTGCATCTTTCTTATGTGCTCCAGGAGCCTCCTGTTTTGTTGTTTTGTTATTTGTTTTTTTGTTATTTTCAGGTGCATAACCAATTAAAACAGGATTCCTCTCGCTGTCATTAGTAACACTGCAAGGCAAACCAAAAGATGAAAGCTTGTCTTTGCCTGTATGTCATAACAGAGGCAGAAAGTAAACGTCTGCTTTCTCTTTTTACTTTAACTTTGTGGAAGAGTCTTTGCTTTAGACTAAGTATTTAATACTTTGTATGTAACACACAATAAACGTCTACATTGAAAATAGACGATACATACACTCCAAGTGACAAGTTCAATTAATGACAAAAAGTTACCAAGGTCTCATTATTGCCTTGCTGATGACCCAGAGTGAGTGTAAATTAATTTGTGTTAACTCATAACAACTGCTGTACATGCTGTAACATGTGGAGTGTGTGGCTTCAAGGCTAGAAGTGTGTATCTGTGTCTTTGTGTAGGCATCTGTGTGTGTACTTTTGGTCGCTCCCTACAGTCGCCAGACAAATGGCAACACAGCTGCTCACAGCGAGGGGATGAAACTCCCAACATGGCGCAGAGGGAATGACATCAACAAGCTTTGATAATGCTGACATGTGATCTGCACACATTGGGCTGACTAACACCAGCAGCTGGTGTCCAGGACCAGAGTATCGCTCATGTCTTGTGCTCAAATCTACTCCATACAGAAGGACAACTGAAATCTTCCATTTTCAGAAAACTGACATGGTTTCTCCCTCCTGCTCTCACCTCCTCTGGTTCATCTCCGTCTCTCCTCCGTTGTTCTTTCCTGGACCCCAGCTGTGGCGGCGAAGAGGCGACAGGGAGCGATTGCTGCTCCGGAGGAGACAGGAACGTCTCGGCACTTCAGCTACTCTGTCTTTTGCCTCCTCTTCCACGTCCCCTCCTCCTCCACTACTACCACCGTCCAAGCTTGCAACGTTAGCCACCCCAGTCTGGATGCCCTCCTCCGGGCTCCAACTGCAGCCCAGCCCCTGGCTGCCCTCCGGGCTGGAACTGGATGGGCCAACGCTGGCGGTGTCGTCCGTAGAGGAGCAGGAGACTGAAACCTCACTGGCGCTGTCTCCACCTGTCACTGGTTCATCATTCTGCAGACATTCAAAGAAACGTAAACATTAGTATTATTTTCAAGCTGCCTTGCATTATACATCTCACGGGAGCTGTCAAAGAGAGAAGCAGTAGTAAGAGTTTGTCGTACACAAGAACAGCTTTAAATCAAAAGTCAGGGAGCCAAAAATGTGCAGCACCATGTCTTCAAGTATTTACTTCCATTCCAGATTTAATCAAGTAAAACTCTAGTTAGCGAGAGTCAACTAAAACTGTCAGTGAGGAATCTTTTCCTGCTTACAGAGCTGCGCAGGATGCAGAGCTTTCAACCCTAAACCACAAGAAAACCACTTTATTGTAATCAGGCTACATTACAAAGTGCAGAAAAATAAATATTGTTTATAGTGTGTATGACTATAACAACAGGTGCAATAAAAAGAGAGACATCTCTGAAATCAATGCTAAACACCTTGTCTGAAGCACTGCACATCCATCCGCATTTCTTCACCGAAGCATGCGATGAATTTAGAGAAGGCTGGAAGAGCCATTTAATCCACAGGAATGGAACATAATGAGGACCAAATGGTTGGGCTTAAGCATAACGAGCCACAGCCACTTTACAGCAACACTGACATTATAACAAACACCAATAAATAATGAGAGGGGAAACAAAGCTTTCACAGATGGTTCTGCGTTTTATATACAGTCTTTTTAAAAAAAAAATATTTTTGTCTAAATCACAGAGCTTGTCATGGTAAACATACAGAGTGATGAGATTCATCATGTATTTGGAAACTAATATACATTTTTGCAAAATAATAAGGGTGATGCTAAACTTATGATGGGAAAATAAACATTTGTTTGGATTTCTAAGGTTTGAATAAGACTAAAAACAAAAGTGCATGGGTCAAACTACTCTGGGCTGAGACTGGTGGGAATGAGCCTGTGCACAGGGACACACAGGTTGGGGATAGTGCATTTAGAGCTAATTTGTAGGTGTGAGTTTTAACTGGGACTATTGTGCTGCCAGCTGCAGTGCAAGCACCGAGCATAGAGCTGCTTCTGTTGGAGAGCTGGGAAAGAAAGATCTGCTTTATGCTGCGGACACAACTTCCTCTGGGAGTGAGGGAATGCGTGAGCTTGTGTGTGTGTGTGTGTGTAGTTTGAGGCAGGGGGTGCACGTGACTGCAGCGAATATTGGCTTTGGAGCCAGGAGAAAAAAAGTCATGTAGTTTCTAACTTTTGTATTTCAGGCTCATGTCCTCACACACAACAATTAATGAGCGTTTAAAGTTACGCTTTCTTTCCCAAGGGCACATGATGCATCCTCAGCTCACAAGCTACTGAGATCAACGCCACGACCTTTAGAGTTATGAAACATTTTCTCTACCCATTATTCTGAATTCACAGAACTGTATCTTGCAAAAGAAAGACATTTTCTCTTCAGAGAGCCGCATAGACGATAATCCTCCCTTTCAGAATTCAGCTTCTGTGGCCTTTGTTTGAAATCAAAGCCTGTGAGCTTCATGCCACATTTTACCCATCTCTGCCTGTCTACAGTGTCCTCACCCTCAGCATCACAGCGTACACTCCCAGGCAGCTGATATTCGCCGCACAGACTTCATTGTTCGTTGCTGTTTACGACAAACAGGACATATGGTTCGCATTACCGTGAGCATGTTTCAAGAGCTCAACAAAGCAGAAAGATACTATATTGAAAGATGAGAGTATTTCAGCTGCCTGGCCTTCACACAGACTTTCAACAGCAACAGAGTGACAGCAGGGACCACGGCTTGCACTTTCCACACAGTGGTGTAGAGCTGCTGGCTTTGAGAGATGCTTAGTTGATGTTTGGCATCTCAGCCTCAGGGTGCTGATAAATAAAACCTTGCTCAGACTGAGAAAAATAGCTGTTATACATAGGATAGAATCCCTATAGAGGTAGTCGTAGAGGCAGACCAAATACATTCCTGCTGTTTGACACGAGTGAGCCTGACTGTTTGGACTGCAGCCAGTGAAGGATGGCAGGAACACAGACTTCACTGCTGAATCAAAGTGAATGCTGTACACTTTCTCTCATTTTAAACTGTATTTATTGACCCTTCGGCGGTCCTGTAGCTTGTTTATGCACACACATACACACATCACCGAAAAAGTTCAGAGCCAGTGGCTGAGCCAGAACCAGTTCTTTCGGTTTAGAACACCAAACTTCAAAGTCTGGGTCAGGAAAACTGGTGCAACATTAATGCAGACTCATTGCTGGGCTGGAGGCAGGGTGATGAAGACTTAACAAGGCCAGCTAAAACTTAGGAAACCCGCCATGTTTAAAAAAAATAAAAAAAAAATCATTTCATAGAGACTAACAAAAAGCTGAAATTTGATATGGATTCATGAGTGATGTTAATTTTCCTGCCGTTTTAATATATTGTAAATTTTGGGGACATTCTGCTTCCCAACACAGCAGCATTCACAGCATTTTATACTTATTTCATATATTACCAATGTTGTTAATAAACATCATTTGATGTTTAAACCTTAAAAGCCTGATCCAAGAAATAAATTGGCAAAAAATTCCAATTTTTTCCAAGTTTTTATTTGGAAGAAGAAATAAACTAAAATTATTTGCATATATGTATCATTTATTACTGTGTAATATGTCAGAATTATTGGAGTGCAAAAGGAATCTGCTGAAGGCAGAAGGCAGAACATTTATTTGTAGGGAAAACTAAACAAACACTGTGATCTGTGAAGGTAACGCTCCATAAAACTCAGAAACACTTGTGGCAGGTATAATCATGCATTGGAAGAGACTTTTTAGTGACATAGACTGTTCTTTGAGATTAAATTGGATTACAGTGGACAGTTTACGGTCACCCCAACAATAATTCTACAAACCTTTCTGAAGATGCTGTCATATCCCGGCTCTGTGTTTAGCAGGCTTTCAATGTCACTGCCAGAGTCTCTGTGAGTGGAGGAGGGGCAGCTGGTGGTACTGCTGGTTCTGCTGGACAGACTGGGAAACGCTGAAGATGGTGAGGATCCTGAAAGACACACAAGCAAGTGTTAAAAGTGAAATAATGCAGGAAAAATGAAAGCAGCTTAAAAGAAAAAGAAAAAGAAATCTTGGTATCTGAATAAAGACAAAACATTCTGGTAAAATGCAACTAATGCTGCCTTTTATGTTAATATTTTGCAAGCAAAAGCTTTTAGCTAGAAAGCTTAAATTCACCCTGACACCCAAATAACAAGCTTTTTCTTTTTTTTGTGCTTTCTTTCTTTTCATAGACAAGCCTGTTAGACATCGGTGAAAGGAGATCGGGGAATCTGAGAAGGTGTGAAAAGCCTGGCAGATCAATAGCTGACTGTTCCAAATGAAGCTGTCTGTGCTGAACTGTAAACAAATACTGTTTGTGTGTTTTAAAAGGGTCTGAGGTCAGGACTCAAGTTAAAGTTTCAGGCAGAAAAAATGACAACTGACGATGATGATAAGAAAAACAGCTCTAATGAAAGAGCAGCATTCAACAGCCAAAAGCCTGACGATGTTTACAAAGTCCTGAAGAACTCTCTGCTGTGTTTTGCAGAAGTTGTACAATAAGAAGTCATTTTCACATCAGTTAGCCACACTAATGTGTTCCTGAGTTAGCCACTACTTCCTCACCTGAATCCCAGCTGTCTCTTCTAGAGACAAAAGCAGCTGTAAACAAATATCACCTCCAAAGCCTGTGATAAAAATCTATGTCCAGTTTCCCTCATGGCTTTTCAACGTTAGTAAGCCCACTATGAGCCGTTCTTTACTTCACACCCACCATTTCCCATGCCCCCTCACTCAATAACAAACAATCCAGTCTGAAATTGGCACACAATTCACAACTCTTATGTAACCAGTTTCTGTGGGTTGCAGATTTTTGTACATGTAAGGCCATGTACAGATAGTATTCCAGGCCCGACTAAAAGAGGAAGACTGTACTCAGCCACACATGCACACCAGTGAGCTTTCTTTAGCCAGCTGCCAGGATCAACTGGATGAGATCATCCACCAAATTTGTTTGGTGTGCATCATCTTGGATGTCTATTTCTGCCCGAAAAAAGAGGAAGTTATTCTTTATCCCTGAGGAACATTCTGCATTTAATGCACTATTGAGAGCAAGAGGAAGTGGCTTTTGCAGATGCACATGTGTGTGCGCTCATCCTTTAAGATCCTGAATTCTGAGCAGCTGCTGTAAATGAGGCATGTTAACATAAACACTTTTGTGCTGAATGTTCACAAACAACATCAGAAAATAGGGAAACACAGTAAGTTTGATACTATTCGAGGAAGCAAGCAAATAAAAGTAGGATTAGGAAAATTGACATCCAGTCAAATACGACATCATAACAAAATAATCTGTTCCTAAAAGTAGCCAAATACAACCTTAGATGAACAACAACATGTCGTTTTTTACTCTGTCATTATTGACTGAACGTGACTGTGGCTAAAAGCCACAATGCAGAAACAGTGAGTGTAAAACTAAGTGAACCCTCACTGTTTCCATTGGAAATAAGAGAGTAAGTAGCAGCCAGATGCTGATGAAATGCATCAGCAGGTGTGAGCATCTCTATGAAAGAAGAATTTTTTTCAGTTTGCTGGTCTGGATCATTCAGTGGTGTGCAAATGTGAAGGAGGAAAGTCCATTATTGTCCAATGAGAAAGATTATGTAGAGGTGGAAAATATTCAAGACAATCAACAATCTTTCCAGCAAACCTTAGTTATCATGTTAAATCTTAATGTACAATTAGAAAGAAAATACTAAATAAGTATGATTTGTTTAGAAGTTCTGCCAAATGAAAGTCTCTTTTCACTAGAACGTGACAGCACAGCTTAGGCTCATAAATCTGAATCTAGACAACAACAAGACTTCTGGAACAATGTCCTTTGGACAGATGAGACCCAAAGTGGAGATATTTGGTCATAATGCACGGTAAAACATTTAGTGAAAACCAAACTGCATATAAGCACAAACACCACAGAACTACTGTGAAGTTTGATGGTGTAGGACTGATGATTTGGGCTTGTTTTACAGCCACAAGACATGAACATCATACAGTTATTGTATGATAAACTCCTCGGTTTACCAAAATATCCCAGCGGCCACTAGTCAAAAGACAGGGTTCACCCTGGACAGGTCGCCAGTGGTTGACCAAAATAATGTAGAGACAATGTGAGGTCTTCTGTCTGTCAGCTGAAGCTTGAAACTGGGTCATTCACTGGGACAATGATCCCCAAAACAGAACAACAGAATAGAAATGACTCAAGACATTACAATAGTCCACTAAAACTTGTTACATACTAAACCTTAACATACTTTCTTTGTCACAACACTTAAATACTAAGTGCTAAATAAAGGGGGCTAAGCTTAATGGGTAAAGAGTATGAATGCTGTGATAAAATAATCTACATTGATTCAATGATTAACAATCTAAAAGCATCAATTCAAATAAAAAAATATCAACATGCTTGAGAAACGTGGAATTGTTTGCTTTATTCTAATAATCTGATGATGAAAATGCAGATATCCAAAGGCTTGGTGTGCAACTATGTTAAGTCAAACAGTACTAATTTAGTTATTATAACTAACTTCTAAAAGTAGGAATAAGGTTTACACTATGTCTTGCTTTAATGTGTACAAATAGAAATGTATTCTTTAACTTTTACATGGTGTGAAAAAGCTCAATGTAAAGACTACAGTCTATTTTGTTGAGAGAGTTTTTTATTTAAATGTCTAATTGAGCTCAGGAATAAAAAAATCGGTAAGTGATATCATCTCATGCTGATCGCAGGCTTTGAATCAAATCAAAATTGTTTTGTGGCAGAATTTGTGTTATCCGCAAACACTGAATCCCTTTGCATTGAATCATTGACATCATATTGTGATTAAACGTGTATTTACACCCCTGATAAAGAGGAATCGACAGCACTGACCAGATCAGAACCACAGCACTGACACATAAACAAATCCAACAACTCACATTAAACTTTGTGATATTTAATCCAGACAAAGCAAGTAGCTCTAATATGACAAGCAACGGAAAGGTTTATTCGTCATTTATTCTTTTAGGAAACCATTTCAAATAATTTGACAGAAGTGTGGTGAATCTCTGAGTTTCAATCCAGATGTCAAGTAACCACTGAGCAATTCACTAAACCATAGCCTCCTCACTCATACCCTGTAGAGATAGACGCCAACACATTACAATAGGATGAGTCACTGGCTGTCACATCATTTCATCATCACAATCAGATATTTTTCTATATATAACAGAGCAGGTAATAAGGTAACACACCGAGTACGAATTCTACACTGACCTCTGGCCTCATCACACTCTGACGGATGTGGTTTTGGAAACACATTTAAGCCTTCTCTAATTGGTGAAACAAGAGGATGCTGTGTGGTGGTCTCAGACTTATCCCTTTCACACCTGTCTACCAAAACTAGCAGGGGACTGTGAGCTTTGACAGCTGTCTTCCTCGCTCTGTTGTAACACACACACACACACACACACACACACACAAAAAAGAGCTCAGCAAAGAGGTGGAAAGATCTCTGATGAGTCAGTGGGTGGTGGTGGTTGAGCTTGCTGCCTGAACGTGACATTAAATCTAAATAATATGCAATATATATATATATATATGTACTCTATCATTTATCATCAGTGTGTCTTTACAGCGATGTGAAATACTGAGCATGTGTAAAGAGTTTGTTGTTTAAGGCTTGGCTTGCTTTTAGTGTTTATTGTTAGGTGAATGCAGCAAAATGAGAAATCATAAAGCAGATATGATCCATACCAATAATTCAGACCAAGCATCCTCATAAGAAATAAGAGACAAGATAAATAATCTGTTGGGTATAAAAACCCTCTTCACTGCACATTTCACTGTTGGTTTAGATAACATACTTTAAGCTTTTAACTTCAGATAAAATCAGCTCTTGCAGATAAAACTTTATTTACTTTTCCTTACAGCCAATACTTGCCCATCCTGTGTATTCAACTACACATCATGTTAAATTTATACACAGGTCCTCTGTGCAGCTGGCTGGGTCTTCTTACACATTGGCATTCCAGTCAGTCCTTCTGAGAAGCTGAGAAGCCACTCAGGGCTGAACTCACTGGTTGACGTTGTCAAGTGTGCGCGCAACATCTTGTGTTTTCCTTTTTTATTTTTTCCATCCTGTTGCTGTGACAACTGAGACTGAACTGAATCATTTCATAATCAGCTATCATTCTACCATCTGCAGTCAATTTGCTGGGTTACACACACATTGACTAAATCTAACCAACCGCTGCAGACCGGTGAATAAATGCAGCATGCAATTTGATGAAGAGGCCACTGACATATGGCCTTGTATTTTTCATTGATAGAAATCTGTCTGCAGACAGTTTAGAGACTACAATAAAACAAAAGTGTCATTTAAATCCTATGATCAGTGCAAAACCTTGTTTTATCCTCAATATGTTTGTTTTCTTTTTTCAGTGTAATATTTTTACCTTGAGCCTCAGTCACACCCGGTAATTTTCCTCCTATGTACACAAAAGATTACTGAATTAAGCTCAGTGGAACCGGATGAGGCTTTAACCCATAATAAATGTATTATTATGGAATATCACAATCAGCAGTGTAAAGCAGCAGAATGACTCAGTATACCGGGGAAACCACAGGAAGTCTGGCGAGCTCCCAAACTCATGTCCTCTAACAGAGCATGAACAGTGATGGAGTAACGTGGGATCTGGGTCCAGATCCATCCTAAGCCACAAATACACAACATGTTCTGTGCACATGTGAAGAAGCTCACTTCTTTTTTCTCTCCGTTGTTGTGAGCGTATTTAGTTAAAGTCTGGTTTTTTTTTTGTTGATCATTTGCATCTGAGTCCCATATTTGTTGTCTTTGCTAAAGAGAAGAAACTAGTGGATCAATTTTACACAATATATTTATATTCCACAGAGTTGAAAAAAAGAAAACAAGAAGAAAGTAACCGGTGACACCATGTAGTTAAACACTGATACCTCAAGCAAAGCAGAAGTACCAGTCAAGGTAATGTTTGGGAACCACCATGAAATAAAAAGTCAAACTTAGAAGCTCAGGGTGTCTGGACTGAAGATATCTTCATGGGTAAATCAAACAAAGTTTCGATTTCTGTGCTTTGGAGTGGTGGAGCAATGTATTCATAACAAAATAATCCAATTCATTGTAGTCCAATTATGATCCACAAATACAATTATATGATCCACATTAGTTTAATAGATAACTGTTCATCTAAGCCAGTTTATAAGAAGTAAATGCCTCGCTAGGGGAACTAAAGCATTGCATTAAATCTTCTATTTGATTCAATCTCCCATCCTGAGCTTGCGTTGGGCAGTGAGTGACAGTGTAGAGGAAAACCTTTAGCATAACCAGACTCAGGATGGTTGGTTTCCTGCCTCAACTGATTGGCATTGGAGAGGACGTGCCAACCAGTTGAATGGATGCAGAATGGATCTTTTACACGGACAGTTTAGCTTTAAAAATCTGCAAGATGGTTTTCTGGACAAGACTGAGGTATTTTATCACCGAAGTTCTCCAAATAATGCAGGAAAAAGTCTACCTCACACAATGACAACTACAATATTAAGAAATAAAACAATCAGGATTAATTATGTCTTTAGTCTATGGGAGCTTCTTAACAGCTGGAATAAGTATAATAATATATAATTGTTATATAAAGTAGGCTAATATAAATATCCTGTTAAATGAAATGATAGAAAAAAGATTTTAAAAATTATGTGATTAAAAATTTCAATCTATAAACA
>JBBBVU010000001.1:31148882-31162781 GCA_037177055.1 Atherinosoma microstoma | reverse complement strand
AAAGTAATCGTGATTATTATCTTTGCCATAATCGAGCAGCCTTAAGCTACACAAGCAGCCGATCAACGTTAACCCCCATAAGCCGTTTCTGTACTTTAAACTTGACTTTAAACTGACATGCGTCGAAAGGCTTGAAAAACATAAATTACCACTTGTAATGGGATGCTGTAAATAGAAACAAACTTGTTCTTAGCTTCCCTTTTTAAAGAATAACAGCTTGGCTGTATTTAAACAGCATGAGGCAGAAGCCACAGCAGTAAGTTTATAAAAAAAAGGGAAAAAAAAGAAAAACAAATAGGGGGTTTATTCCAACAGACATTTTTGCTAAGAAAGGTTTTCAACTGTGTTAAATGACCACAGAGTACATAAGTGGCAGCCATCATAATAGCTGCCTGAATTTCCTAAATATTGAGGAAGAGAATTTTAGTGTTTCCTTTATCGTCACCGTTCACATAGAAACCACTTGACCATCCTGTATGAAATTATGCAATTTCACTCCTGCAGACCCACATTACAGAGTGTAAGTGAGGATGGGTACTTACTGCAGCTTGGTTGCATTTAATTTTTAAGTGCTTATAAAATTCTCCAACATCTGTCCTCTACCTTTGGGCATTTTCCAGTGACGTGAAAGAAAAGCATTTTTAGCCAAAACAATGGGAGTTTGTTTTTCCCTTTTAACCTTTTCAACCACACTCCACATCTGATAGCTTGTGTGTTTCTGGAAAACTAAATCCTGTGCACTCCATCCAAGAAAATCCATTTTTCCTGTTGCTGCCTTTAATCTCATGAATGAGCATGCACCTCCACTTACATAGAGAACAACAGTTGGGTAGGGTCTCCTTCACTGTGGCTCCCTTCGTCAACATGAACACACAATTCTGAAAGACCGTGGCTATGTGCAGCCTCTGAATGTGCCTGAAGTAATTGGATCTCAGTGTGTTCTCAGTGTGTCGGGTCTTATACGAATGTACTTAGAGCTGTGCACTTGTGACTCAATAAAAGACGAGTTAGTTCCAGCTGTGAACAAAGCCAATAACGCAGTTCAGTTCAACATCACCAACCCTGACCTAGACACTAAAACAAAAGTAAAGCTTTGAATATTGAAGGTATTATAAAAGTAAACTCCATGGTACAACAGCTGGATTAGGTTGTGTGGGTGTATCTAGACAGAATGTGTGCTATAATGGGCAGTAAACCAGAGCCTGACTTGAGACATGTATGGAGTGTCCACTGTACTGTATTCCAGTCTGTTATGGGTAAATGGTGGATTAGATTAAAAGCCTTTCAATAAGTTTCCTGCTGCAACCTGCTGCTGCTTACCTCACTAAATAAATAACCAGAGGGAGACGGAGGGAGAGATTTCCACCAGAAAGGAAGTGATGTCGACCAGCTGCTACAAAGGAAATCCCAGCCTCACCCTCCCTTCCATTCCACCTCAGTTTGACATGCCTTTTTCTTTCTCTTCCTAATTTTGTGTTCCCTTTCCTTTCCTCTGTTTTTCTTCATGTCATCCATTTGGGCTTCTTTTTTCCATCGTATAGGCTGATGTTTCATCTGTGTTCCACTGCAGATAAAAGGCAGTTTGTTCTCAGCCTCATCGATCTGCTGGTCTTTTTTTTCTTAATGAGATGGGTTCCTCTGCAGACAGAATCATCTTGAAAAGGTCAGAGAATTCTTATCTCTTCTCTTGCTGTAGCTGTCACCTAAACAGACATATACATGTCAACGCTGAAGATTTTCAGTTTCCATTTGAAAACAATCAAATGGAAACTTTTTCTACACCGACAACTGAGCTGAAAGTGTGACAGAGGTGGTCATTTGACTACTGTGATCCAAACTCAAATGACTTGATAAACTGCCATGACATTTTGTGTAGGGGGACCGTCATGATCCTCTGACTTCTCAATTGTCTATCATTTATTCCCATCCAATAAGACGCTGCTTTTTTTTTTTGCTAATTAACTATTGTTAAATGTAAAATATTGAGGCGATCATTTGTGAGACATGGTGTGTTTTTAAATTGTTGTTTGATCTTTTGTAAAGCACTTTGGTTGACCAGTGGGTTGTTAAAAGTGCTATATAAGTAAAGCACATTTACATTTACTTCCATTTGATGAGGAATATTAAGATATCCAAAATATGTTGCATATCTATGATAAAGTCAGACTGTACTACCTTGGTTATTATAAGTTGTAAAACATTTGGTTTGAAACTCTTAATAAGAGTAGAGTTTGCATTATTTCCTGCAAATGTATTTTTTCAGCTTTCTTTTACATTACGTGGACATTTGAAAGCTCAATATTCAGAATGTGGCACTCTGATTTCCTTAGCTAGGCTATTATTATTATGAATTGGCTGGTTTGAACACCGTTATTATTATAAATTGGATTAATATGGATCTGTTTTAATTGGATCACAATGAATTGGCTAGCATTATGTGTGTAAAGTGCTTTGAGATGGCCTTGTTGTGAAGTGGTGCTATACAAATAAAGTGGAATTTAATTTAATTGTTAAAAGAAGAGATGGTTTTTCATCTAAATGTATGATTGAGCTCAGGTAAAAAAAGTGTTGATATTTTAGTAGCTTTTTGTGATTTAATGTCAATGGAAGTGATTGCTGGCTAATGAATCATAATAAAATCCCATCATAAAGAAGTTGTAATATCTGCATTGATATCCGATGATTCCATATAATATCAAAATTGTGATTTAAACTCCAACTAAACAAAAACGATGGTCATTGGGCATTTTGAAATAGGCACTTCAACATAATCTAACATTTCTCCCTGGGATTAATAAAGTATTTTTTATTTCATATTAATTAGGAAATCTTCTTTTTATCTTTTCATTATCATTTGTCTCAAAGTTCTGCTTTAAAAAGACAAAGAGGTGTCTTGTTGAACACTGAATAACACAAAAATCAAAATCAAAAGAATCAATGGTAATATATTTTCAAACTAGGCTGAATGGAATAGATAAAGTCGAGTCAGGGTGTTAATAGGTTTAAATATGAGGAACCTGCTGTTGGTTGAAATACTGATGAGTTTATATCACATCTTTTACCACCAGTTTCATCCTTTCAATCCTGCTGGTTCTCCAGGACAACACAGAAAATAACTAAACCTGCTCTGTTACAGAGTGAAGTCGCTTCCTGGATGATCCCTCTGAAGAGTTGACTCAAACAGACTCACATCATCACCACTCGTGTGGCAAGTAACCGCACAGGCAGCTCGTTTAAACTTTTATTTACAGTGAAAATAACTGTCAAAAGCAACAAGCAACAGCATCTATTTTCTGATAAACATGGCAGCTGCTGGTTATTGTCTAAGACAACCATCTTCCATACAAGTCCTTGCTGAATCTCTATAACTTCTGTTATGCTCATCACAAACCCCTTTTTAGCCAAACTACTGATCAAAGTCTGCATCTAAAGTGTCTCATTCTGATATACCAGCTTCCAGATTATCAAAAGTCTGGTTTTAGTGAACCTAACACAATCTGAGTGCAGTCAATGTGGGCCTGAAAGCTGTTCAGAAGGCTGATTTAAGTTACCTTATTACAATTCAGCTGAATATCAGACAATCTTCCACATGAATCTTGCCAAAAAGTTACAAACATCAGCTGAGACACACTCGAAGTTTCCGTGTACATGATGTGTAATAGACTGCATTTCCTCTTCTGAGTGAAAAACCTGGAAGACGGGCAGCTCCGTTTCCTTCAAAGGTTAGGATCAAACCAGAAAAAGTTGCTCTTCCAATGGAGGAGATCAAATACTGAAAGCAGCTTGGTCTTAAGTGAGTATTAGCAAAAAAAGCCAAACATCAGTGTGTTGTCTCATCAAAAACGTGTTTCAGATCACACACTCCGATGCAGAAATGACCCAGTGCGACACATGTGATAGGAAGTAACTGATGTGCAGCTTTTTACACATAAATACATATATAAAATAAAATGAATGAGAGAAATAAACCAAGAAATGAACAATATTCCAACTGAATCAGCAGCCAGTAACTCTTACCTGAGTGTTGAATGTTGCAGGGCTGATGGAGAGACGCCTCTCTGTCTCGGTGGATCTACAAAAGAAACAGGAAGACAGTGAATCAGCCTCACTAACATGTGATCGTCACCCGCAAAGAAATAATGATGTCTGTTAGGAAGTGCTGCTCTCTGCACAGGATGGGAGGCAACGAGAAGACATTGGCAGGATTTCTTTGCTGCGTTCAGGCTCCATGTTGCACACAGAGGAACTGCTAGGAAAGATCTAACTTTGGTCTGCTCTGCCTTCAGCATTCACCAGTCACACTGACACCAACTCAAACACATTGACACGCACACGCGCGCTGCTTGTCAAAGATCTGTGGTTGGTTGTGAACACACAACACTGTGTGCCTTGCTTCCTCTGCGGTTTGAATGTCTATACAGCAGCTGTGTGTGTGAGTGTTTGTGTGTTTTACAGAGAGTGGGCTGGTTTTTAGCTGTAGGAGCCACAGGCAACCCCCCCACCCCGTCTTCAGAGGCAATACAAAAGCTTCAACAGTTTGGCCGAAGCTGTGCAAATTTGATAGACAGCACTGAAAGGGAAGCAAACACAGCCTCGGGGGACCTCAGTGTGTTTTAATAAACTCCGTAAATGACACATGGATAAAGATGATGAGCTCTGACTTTGAATGAGCCCCTCATATTAACCTCCTGCTTAAAAAGAGGATTAGTAGTCAACTGTATACATTTGACACAGATTCTTCAGAAGAAAGCTACATTAAAATAGCATTACTAGTTAACAGAAGTGTGATATCCGAGTAAAGATAGTTCCTCATTTGCAATGCTTTTATCTGTCTTCTGTCAGCGCTTTGTTCCAGCCTCTCTTTAGATGATTTCCACCCCTTCTTCCTGTTAAACTTCCACCTCCACTGAGCTCAGGCTAAAGCTGGCTCAGATCAACATATTAGCATTACCCTTTAAACTCGGCGATGTAAGACTTCTATAAAGAAACCTCCAGACAATATGAACAGATTCATAATCTGAGAGGCTCTGCCTGCCTTCAGAGGGAAAACCTGATGGAACAAAACTAATGTCATGCCAACCACTTCTATCAGATCAGAAGTTGTCTACATACTGAACTGGACCTCTAGTTCAGGAACACCATAGACCTCGCCTCTGTGACGCAGAGGTGGGAGGTGAAGAGGTTACCTGAGATGGTGCTTGTGGCTCGAATGGCAGCTAATGATTTCATGAAAATGCACGAAATTAATATAAAAAACTATATTTCAAACAACCCTGTTTAAAGATTAATGGGAGGATAGGTTATAAATAGAACAGATACAGTCTCCTCAAAGTTGCAAGATTTTTAGGAACACCACATAAATAAATTGTGACTGTAAAAGTAGCTCTCCTGTTTGTCTTGCTAATGTGGCTGAAGGTCAGTGCTCTAAATCAGTGATGCCGGAAACCAGAAGAAAGTCAGGTCAAGTCTGCAACGCTTTCTTCGAATGTACACATCGACAGTTTGTTTATGTCTGTGCATTAAATATAAAGTCATACACTACTCTTCAAAAAGTCTGACGCTCCTCTTCAATTCTTTATATTTTGCTTTCAACATGCCAGGTTTTACTTTAATATTTCAAAGTGGTCTTGAGCAATAGTTGTCTAGGCTTTCTGAAAAGCTTTTAAACATTTCCTTGGGACACTGGCTACTTTTTCACTCAGTTTCTCAGCTCAGTCTTTGTCCTTGTCCTTACTTAAGGAAAGAAATTCCAGCTACATGCAACTCCATGATCAGCACTTAAAGCTGAACAACCTACAATAATTCGACAAAGAATCATGAAATCTCTTTTGCTGCTGCCGTTCATGGCTGGTTCATAAAATACACTCCAAAACCTCTAACCTTTGTAAGATGAAATAATTCAATTCAACATATAATTGTTTACTGTCTGACAGGATGTTGTAATTGTACAAGTCTACCAAAATTCCTGGATGTTTCAAGTTACAGATATGTGATTAAGTGATAAAGAAATAAAAAAAGCTATGAATAAAGAGAGGTAAGGAAGTCAGGACTAAATTAAACTGAATAAACAGCAGTTTATGAATAAAATAGAGAAATTAGATCGAGCCAACAGATACTTCAAGAAAGAAAAAAAATAAGAGGATGAGAAGACCGGATGAGAGAGTCCAAAGCACCAACAAGGTCAACTCCGGAGAGGCTTTTAAGAAACTAACCCTCTACTCTCCCAGTGTACACTATTGACTAGCCCACTGACCCAGAGAAACACTGAGCTGTGTTGCTGCCTGGGAGCGGCGAGCGTGTGAATGTTTCTGTGCACGTTTGCATTCCTTGCAAATTCGCCGACAGCGACCTGCATACCAACTGGCACCGTGTTCGGGGCACTTCTGTGAGCCAACGGAGCTGCATGCATGTACCCGTGTGACAAACACTTATGTTGCCAGTTTCTCCCTCATCAAGTTTCACATGCACACGGCAAATCCCACATGCACAGATGCAGAGCACACAGACTTCTTGTTTTCACACAGCTGTGTTCAGATATCAAACAGGGCCCGCTGAGAGAGAACAAACACACTGACGAGGAGAGATTAGCCGGTCACAGAGGGCGGCGGTACGCACATGCACACTCAGACATACTGTAAATATATGCACAGGCTCTGGCGAGGGGTAAAAACTGATGCCCGTGATGGTGATTATTACGAAAAGCTACATGGATTGACCTCAGAAAAGAGTGGCAGCAGAACTTCAGAGGCAAAACAGAGACGTTATTACAGCTGATTTAAAGGAAAGCGGCTCCTGCTTTATGAGTATGATCGTTTAACAAGCAAAATAGCTTGATCTGAATTATCTGAACATTTAGGTATGTTGTGGTATGATAATGAAATAAATACTAATAAAGTTGATACACAGAGCATTGAAACAGTACTATTAATGCAAGATCGTTTTGGCTGCGTGCTGCAGGAGAGAGCAGGAACAGACCAAAAGGAAGTCTCTTTGATTTCAGCTACAAAACTCACTCTTTGTGACTCAAAAATTCAAAATTATTGCAATGCTACCTGGTATAAAGCTGCACAGACAGCACCACAGACAGCTTGTTCCTACAATTTACTCGTCATGAACATTATGAGAAGCAAAAACTGAGTCAAAAAGTCAGCCGCACCTGCACGAAAATTATTACAGTTATTAGAAGCATCCCAGAGAAAGGGAAAAGCAGAGTGAAAGAATTTGGAGTTAAGGTGGTTGGTATGTTTTATTCAAAAGGCACATGGTGTCAGCCAAAATAAGGCCGGCTGGCCAGCCAGCCAGCAAGGAGCCAATCACCCCATCCGATAGCTGGCAGCTTATATTCATGAACAGTCCATTGCATATTTGTAGTGTCAGGGGAATCTAAACTGTACCCAGTAAAAACACATCTGGTTTAAAAATAAAAGGCGGGCTAGTGTGTTAAGTGTGTGTGTGTGTGTGTGTGTGTGTCAGTGTGTGTATGTTGGTGCATGCAGGACCTGGACTGCTGCCTTGTTTCTAAGCAGGCATGCAGCCAGAGAGGTTCTGCAGCACTGAATGATGCTGTGGCTGACGGGAGGACCGTTTCCAGCCAGCCATGAATACACGGCACGCTTTGATCCCAACTGCTGGCAACAGCAGACCTGAGGATGAAGCTATTCTAAGGTGAACCTTGGAAATGCACTTCTGGCTCTAGGACTGCTGAATTACTCTGCACATAATGATTTTTTTCCCCATATTATCCTTATAAAGAGATGAAATTTACAAGCAAATGGGTCACGGGGTCACAGGAGTGACTTAAAGAGGCAGCAACTGCTCTTGCAAACAGAATATAATCAAGAATGCAACAGGAATGTGCCCAAACAAGGAAATCAAGGATTGGGAAGTTTAGGTCTGTTGAACACATTTATGTAGCGTGCTGCTATGTTAGTTAGTACAGTATAAAGGCCTATTCACAGTGACTGTACTTGCTAAGTAGAGTGATGATGTGTTTTGTGACTTCAGGCCAGGAGAGATGCTGGGATGTGAAACGCTGGTTGGAATGAAGTCATTTGGCCAAATGCCTGTTTCCATCCCAGGCAAGAGGAAACCGTTAGCTCGGTGCTGCCTTTTCCCACAACATCATATCTCCCTCCCTCTCTCTCTCTCTCTCTCTCTCTCTCTCTCTCTTTCCCTGCTCCTCTGTCTTTCTTTCTCACACATACACATCCTTGCTATTTCAGCCCTCTGGTGTAAAGAGGAGCTGACATTAAAACAAATTTAGAAAGTGACAAAAGACTAAAGAGAGGTGTTACATTTACCAGAGGAATCTTCTTCACAGATATTCTCCTGCTAAGCCGTGCTGATGGATGTCACAAGCAGCAGACGGAGAACATGTCGGATATGCCAACTGCTGTGAACTTCATCTTTTAGTTCAGGCATAATTGTCATCACTCCAGCCTTTAGAGATTACTTAATGCTGGATTATTATTAGATTATAGCAAATAATAGGAAATAGTTCACTTCTGAGACATTAGCTTAGCATGAATCTAGACTGTTTATCTAAATGATATTACCACAAGTTAGTACAGATTGACCTACTCCAATCTACTTTATAGGTCACATTTTGACATGTAAACATGGATGTGGCTGAAAAAAAATGTGGACAATCATTTATTTTACAATTCATTAAACAGCTCAATGACAATTTTGCATTACTTTATCTTTTTAAAGACGCAGTACTTAACTTTTGCCATTTTCTCAATGATGCACCCCGGGCAGCTGAATGTGTGTGTGAATGAGTGAATGTGACAAGTAGCGTCAAAGCACTTTGAGTGCTCATGTGACTAGAAAAGCGCTCTACATTTACCCCTATCAGCGGCTAACTTAGCATCCATCTTGCACCCTACCCTACCAGACAGTAAAAACACAGTCTTTTCTTGACTCTTGTCTTATCTCTTGCTCCGTCTCTCTTTTGTTTCCACCTTTCCTCTAAAATGCTATAACGTTTTTTTGCTGAGTCCGGCATGGTGCGCGTTCAAAGCAGCAGGTTTGTTTACATCTGCTTGCTAGCTAGTAACGCATGTGCAAAGCGAAACTCAACATGCATGAGTCCTGGATGAGAAAATTGTATAGTGCAGTTTCTCAGCCGCAGGACGCTGCTGGGCAGTGACGGTTCCTGAAATGCACATAATAGATGTCACTCTGCCATTAAACAAGTCCGAAAAGCGAAGTTTTAAGTCAAAAAGTTAAGGAATGGGCCTTTAATGAACTAAGCTCATATTTAGATCCCCTTTATTTCCACTGCAGAAACCAGAGGCTTCACATTGTTCCAGTGAAAATTGGTTCTGCTACTTTTTAGATTTCCTGTTAAGGTATCTGTTAAAGGGGACAGTTTGTAACTAATTTGGCTTTTAATTAGGCTTTATTTGCAAATATTAAGTATTGCTTTCATAAATACGTATTTTATCTTAGTCTAATCACAATAGTATCCAAATGAAAGTCTTCTCGTAGCTTAGAATGAGTTATTTATAAATACATAGGTGTACACAACATAGGCTGCGTACACAACTGAAAGCTGCCATGTTGCATCGCCATCTTTGAATACAGTAGCTGCAAGGGGACAAACTTGTTAGCCCTACGCGTTTTAGCAGTGAATCCACGTGTGTTGTCGGGTGAGGAGGAGGAGGAGAAACAAGCAGCTGACCCTGGATCGTTCAACTTGCCGTTTTCCATTGAAATGGAGTACCATCCATACTCTTTGCCCCAGGAGAGGGAGGAAAAATAACCAAGAAAAGAGAAAGGATTAATAACCTGGAGAAAATGAGAGTTTTCATTGGCGTAGCTTTTACCAGATGGAGATAATTCATGAGAGAGGGACGTGAAAACTGACGTGGAGGTTGCAGCTTTCTACTGGACAGCCAAGCTAATTCAGTCTAACAGTGAAGTTTATTTTGGCATGATGTTAGAAACAGGGCAGGATAGTCCAGCAGCTACTTTATCCTCCCTTTTGGTCGGATCATTTACTGTCACTTGCTATATAAAAGGGCAGAGACGGCTAATTTGTTAGATTTTCCTCTTGCAGCGCAGACAGGTTCACTACCCCTGCTTTGACTGCCTCTACCTCTCCCTCCTCATCTTTGTCTTCCTCTCCATCTCACTTCATCATCATCTCTGAGTCTTCAGGTCACAAAAATCGATGAAATTTACTATTAGCAGTAGCTTGGTACCAAATACATGGATGGCATGCTTGTAACTTATCGGCATCAATAACGAAACAGAGTTATGTATCGTTCTGTACCACCTACTACCTCACCTGACAGGACACTCCAACTTGTGCAAGATGTTGACGTTTTCACATTTATGACTCTCTGTGGCATCGATAGTGGTGATAACGCGCTTAAACGGCGAGGCACCAGAGAGCACTGCTCGGTTGTTTGCATTCAATTAGCGCACCACTAGATGGGAGTAATTATTACATACTGGGGCTGTAACATTAAGTTGTGCCATATGGATAGTTATTGTTATAAACACAGCATTCAAAGTCAGAAGAGACAAGTGGCTGAATGAGCTCAAGAACAAATGAGCAGAAATAGACTTAAAGAAAAAAAAACAGGGGAACAGGGAAATTAGAGCAATAAAACTTAAAGCTGTTTCCCTGCAGATGTGTAAAAATCTGTGAAATTAACAGTGTTTCAGTTACTATGGATGAAACTTACTTCTGGGCTCACCTGCCTGTGTAGGCAGCTGAACCAGCATGGCGGCCCCAACACTCCTCAAGTGGTAATCCTGCTGATTATAGTTTATAAAGTCCACTTGTAGGGTCTTTATTACACCAGAGTACATATTGTCCCAACAGGAGGGGACCCATCTATGCTGTGTCTGTGAGGTGCAGTGATTCTTCAAAAAAAACATTGCCAATATAAACAAAGATGAAACAGCGGATGTGACTCAAATCTTTTTTCTTTTGCCTATATGCAATGCAAGAATTACAACTTTTTTCTGGCTCATTTACTGAGCACCAGCTGGTTGTTATGAAGTTTCACCAGTCCAAGCTGCAGGTTAAACAATTCAACCAGTCACCACACCCATCGTTTGTCTGGACCAGTCTCTTACTCTAAAGCAAGGGCCAAAAATGCACCTATAAGTGTTAAAACTATGAACTACAATCAGCCTCAGTACATGCCATAAAGGCACTAAAAAAGAAGGAGAAAAGTTACGAGAAGAATAAAATAGTTTCTGCAGTCTAAAAGCACGTAATTACTTGAGCATTAATCCTATTCTACAGTACAGATTACAGGGATTACAAATATCATCCAACTACAGCAACTATAGCAAAGTATAAGTTTGGCTTAGAGTAAGTTCAGTGACTTTACTAAACAGGAAATGTATTATGATTGATAGAAAAGCAACATTATACATAAGAGAATATAAGCTGTACCGCAGCCAAGAGAAAACACCACAGTGGAAAAATGTTATAAAAAGCTTCATATGTAGAGAAAGGAAAAGGACATTTGAGCCTTAAATAGAACCACTTTTAGGTGTTATGCAGATCCCGTTTAGAAAGAGTACATCGTGCTCTCACTTTAAATAGTTTTGATTCAGAATCATTACAGTTCAGAACCGGGCGCTTTGAGAAAAGAAAACTTACAGAATGACAGGCCGTTTTCAGAAGTTTGTGTTCTGTTTTAGTTGTACAGTTTTTGAGGCAAGTACCCGCTATGGTGACCAAATAACCCCAAAAAGACCATTAACTGTTTGAGCCTCATTAAGTTTTACACACAGTTGCTCCACGGAGATACATCGAGAGCAGGCATCTGTCGTAGTGTCACATAAAGCATAGTGTACATCCAGAAGCAACACTCCACCCCAAAATAATCAGTACTGTGTGTCAGGAGGGCCACTATCAACAACCGTGCAATCATCCCCCAGGGTGCAGCACAACGAAAGCCATAGCAACATCTCTGGCAGAAAACTTTAGCTTTTTCCAAAGCAACCCAAATAATTTGTGATTCCTATGATTCTCTTTAAGAAACTGCCTTTCCTGAAGAGCTTTAATGAATAAGTGTGATCACGTCTGTGATGCCAGCCCGTCTCAGGAACTTAAGCTGCTAAATTACTTCAAGAAACTCCATTTAACCGTCTTCATTTAAGGCAATGATGTTATTAATTATCTCTGACCTCCCTTTTACGGCTTACTTTTATGAATTAACTCCTGCTTTCGTACTTTTAACCTTTCTTTTATTGCTATTGCCATTATAGTTTATCTGTCTGTAGCACTTAAGAACTCTGTTTTCAAAGCCTCCGCTCAAATGACTGTTATTACTGTGGCACTGGGCGTATTATCATACCAAACAACTTTGTTTGAACGTGCGGAGAAGTTGCCTACCTTAATCAAAACCACGTCTACGGCCCTTTCTCCTTTGGCACAGAAACTGTACCTCCGCTTGTGTCGTTCGTACATTTTCTAATAAATATCCAGGGTAGATTTACTGAACAGAACATAAAAATCCACTGTTGAAGCACAGTTCAGGAGAGCTGAGGCGGTCTGCTTAGCTTCACATCTGTCCACAGAGGCAGTCCTCTACTCCCTCCCTCCTTCTTTTCTTCCCTCCCTCCTCCTCCTTCTTGTCCTCTGTCGTCTCAACTTCACTAGCCTGACTCATGCCTTCACGCTCTCTCTCTTTCAGCAAGGCTGTGAATGCCTCTCTCTCATCCTGTGAACCAGTCAGTAAGTACTGTATTGTTACTATATGACAGACAACAACAGGGCATTATCACTGCAGTTAATCTGATTCGATCGTCATTGTTAAGTGCTTCCCCATGCAATTACAAAGTCCCGACAGGCCACAAACTCCCATAATCCCACTTGTCTTTTGTTACAAATCTAAATACACACACATTTAAAGATATCAGTTTAACTGGAAACTCCAACTTGTTGCATAACTCCAAGTTTCCTAACATGTAATAATACATGTAAAATGTAAAAAATGGACAAACATCAACCCCCAAACTTGTTTTAATGTGGCCAAATTATTTGAAAGTGCGTATGGTAATGAGGAGTAAAGCTCTGCTGCTGCAATGGGAAGCTAGCTCTGGACAGAACACCAACAGCTGACAATGTGGTACACTATATTATTCCATGGTCTCGGTAATATGGTTGAAAATTATATGAAAAATGGATATACAATGATCAGCCTCCAATTATGACCATTGACCACCCACCTAATATTGATTAGGTTGTCTTGATGCTGCCAACAGAGCTCTTTTGGGGGTTTTTTGCAAGGAGAACTGTTGACCTGCTGGTGGAGGCTCCTGCTATGCGGGGGGCCAGTGCTACTTACTTTACCTGTCAGTGGTCATAATATTCTGGCTGATAGCTGTATATAAAATGTGTTGTTTGACTCCTAGTTCAAAAGCAATGTTTTTCAAAGAAGTTTGGGCCCCTGAGGCAAAGCAGTCCACTAAACACAAAGCACTAAGGCATTGATTTGCTCAAAACTATCCACAAACTGGATTTGCTTCACTTTGGGAGAGGAATTATAAGAGCCACAGTTTGCCAAACGAAAAAAAAAACTGCTCCAATTGCAATTATAAGAGAAAAATGGTCCCCACAACCACCACAATCAAACAAGCAGCTTTGAGACTAAGACACGCTAAGATTGAGCATCTCCAAGAGGATATCTAGCTCCTCTCTCCACAGTTTGAATGTTGCTCCTGATATGATAACCCAGCTTTACCCTCGTGTGCTGGTGCTAGCTAGCAAACAGTACAAAGGTGAGAAGCCACAAACAAACTCTGGAGTTTACAAAAAAAAACCAAATGTTTCATCGTCTTCATAGAAACTGATGTCTCCACAGGATTTAGAAAAACTTGTCCATGCATTTATCTTTAGTAGACTAGACTACTGTAACGCTGTCC
>JBBBVU010000001.1:31123239-31145705 GCA_037177055.1 Atherinosoma microstoma | reverse complement strand
GGCGCCAAGATTTAAATGATATATCAGAGAATTGTTTAAGATTGGGAATAAAGTGCATAATATGGGACCTTTAAAACTACTCTGCTCATGGCAATGACTCATTCACAACCCAGAAAAAGCTCTTCCCCCTTTTCCAGTTAAAAACCATCACCTCAGACTGAGAGGAGCTTACTTTCCTCCCGACTACTTTACCAAGTAACCAGTGGAGAGGTTCGTAGCCGAGTGGCCTAGGGAACAAAACAGAACCACATCATCTCCAAAAAGGATGGATGCAGACCTGACGTTCCCGAATCAAATATCCTCTACCCGACTGCGTAGGAGATTCTGTCCATTAACACCACAAACAGGAATGGTGGGCACTGGGCAGCCTTGGTGGAGTCAAGCACAAACTGTGAACAAGTTCCACTTTGTGGCGAGAACACAGACTTAGCTCTTGCTTTGGTCATACAGGGATTTAATAGCGTGCAACAGCAACTTCTGCACCCTTTACTCTCACGGCAACCTCACAGAATCCCTGGGAGAGACCTATCCTAGACCTCCATGCAACATTGTCATCCAAGACAGCCTCACAATATCCAGACCTTTCAGCATCTTAGGACAAATCTCCTCCAGCCCTGAATCCCTGCTGCCACAGAGCTTTTACCAGGATGACCTTTACTAAGATGATAGGCATGTCTTCCCCAAGTCCCCAAACTTTGCCCCTTTAGTGGAGGATATAGTGGCTGGATTAGGGAGATCCTTAAAGTGTTACTTCCCCCAGTTTAGGTCAGCAGTTCACCGAGGCCAAGAACTACCAGAGATGGACCCTGTTTTTCCTTCCTGTCCCCTCAAACAGTTTTCCAGCACTTCTTTCAGGCAAACTGAAAGTCCTTCTCCATGGCATTGCCAATATCCACCCATGCCCAAGTTTCAGCTTCTACAACAATGGATGCAACAGGTGACCCTAGGACAACCAAGTCCCAGGATCCAAGAAGGAGTCCCAAAAGGAGACTTTTTGGACCATCAGGCCTCCATCATCAGCTTGCTGGCTTCCCTCATCACTGATGTCCGCCAGCACCTCCGGCTGCCACAACACGGCTCCTGGAAGCTGGATCCAATATGGAAGCTCTGAATATGTCACCCAACCTTCCCTGGAATATGTAGAAAACTATCCCAGAGGTGTGAGTTGAGGATCTCACAGACAGGGTCTTCCATCAGATGTTCCCAGACTCACAACCAATTTGAGTTTATCTAAATCCCATTTGTTTAAAAATAAGAAGAAAAAAAATCTGTCATCTTAATTCCTCTTATGCTCTTTTACTGAAAGCCCGACAACAGGCGTCTCTGCTGTTAGTGAAAACTATGTTTGCCACTTTAACAAGTAATTTCAGCAGCAGCACCAGCATAATGGGTCAGAGTGTTGCCGTGTAGAAAGGCTGAACACAAGCACCCAAAGTCTGAGGTATGACATGCACAACATATCACACATGCTGATTTAAGCAGCTCTAAATTATCTCCTGTCAAAACAGCTTACATCAAGTCAAAACACAGACACACTTTTGGTGATTATTAATTACTTCATTAACCTCACATCTCCTTTCATGCAGCTAGCTGTTGCTGTAGTTGTCATTTAGATTCTCTCAACCAATCAGCTCTTTTGGATGCTGTTCTGTAAAGTTTTGTAGCCCATTTCATCAACACTCTACATATCACTTTTCATAAACTTCATAAATCTTTTTTTTTTATTCGATTCTTAATATTTATTACAATGCTTCTTTAAATCATGATTGTGTAATGGAAGCTTTACACACCTATCTAAATAATACTTCCATTTAGATCATGTCAAGTAAAATGCTGAAGAGAAGCTTAATTATGTGCCCAGGCAAGTCATTCTTTACGTCAATTGTTCAAAACACTTCAGATTTGCTGCTCTTGAAAGGATCACTTGGCTGGTCATTAACACTGCCGTAATGAAAAGCTCCAGTGGTGCCATTGAGGCTACATCTCCCCCTGCTGGCACCCCTACTACCCTGCATGCTCCTTGTTTATCCTCTTGTAGTCAAACATCTGGCATTCAGAACAAGCCACTGACCCAGACCACAACCCAGGAATAAGCAGAGCCACTCCAGTCTATGGCTGCAGAGGAATCCGTCAGTCAGCAACATTTCTGAGTAAAGCCCCGTCGACTAAAGATCGCATCCATGTGCTGTGTGGCTGAGCCGACAGAGAAAACCAGCTTCACAGGATGAGCCAGGGACATGTTATCAGATCTTACAGTGAGATCTTACAGTCTGCAGAAGTCTTGCTTAAAGACACCTCAATAGGTGACATTTTACATGCTGAATTGCTGCATTGACAAAAAGTAAATTACTACTCAAATGGGAATAAAGTTCCAGACAGCATTCCTTACAAACTTTCTGCAAATATCCAGCTGGCGCATCAATCTTGCCTTTCTTTTGCCTTCTTATTTTCAATCTGCTTTTTTTTCTTTATACCCCGACTATTCTGGCCATTTGGAAAAGAGGATTACTCTTTTAAAACCCCAAAAACATCAAATGCTACCAGAATTCACCTTGACTGCATGTTTGTTTAGCATTGCTTTGGAAAACCCTCCTTCAAAAGTTACTCGGTGTGTTTCAAAGCTTCAGCAAACAATGACTCATCTTAGAAGCGTTATTATCAAAGCCACATCTACAACAAAGCAGAGCCTGACATCTGATGAGTATAGTAGAGGCTTGCATCGTACCGTGGAGGAGTCTGTTCCCTCTGCTGGGCCACTTTCTTCCTCCCCTGCATCACTTACAGTGTCTTCAGGCTTGTTGACATCCACCTCTGGAGAAATGCACACAAAACAATTATAATCAGTTAAACAGTAAATCTTCCAAATGCAGGAATAAACAACACATGTTTTAGAGTGAATAAATGAGGCTGGAGTGTCCTCACTGCACACACACTGATGAGTTATAGTTGGTGTACAATAGCAAAGTAGCAGCTTGAGCCTGTTTGTTTATTTACAATTAAAACTCTCTCGAAAGGCGCATTTCCCACAAGGACAGCTGCTGCTTAAATGTAAGAAAATTCATTGTTCTGTTATGATGAAGTCAATTATAATATTTTCAGTTCCATCTTATTATTAGATGGCTCAACCTGATCACGTAAGCCAACAGGTCTTGATGAAAGTGGGAAAGTCTCCATATAAAAAGACCTGACTGAGATAAGATATTCACATCTTTACATACAACCTGAGAAAAACACAGAAAGCACATCAGTGACCGCCCATGATTTTACACGGTACAAGGCTGCTGTCGTGCTGTAAATATATTCTCTGATTCATAATGACACACCGCTCTCTGAGTGACGCACAGCGCTAACCTTGCCCTCGACCTCTCTTTATTTGACTTGGGTCCAGTACAGTTATTTCAGACGAGAGAAAATTGCAGACTGAGGAGCGCTTCAAGTTCGCTTAAAGATAAGAGACTCGGCAAGTCTCACTTCCTGTTCCACAGTCGACATGGGCTGGCTTGTGAGTGTTTATTTTACAGAACCCAGCCTCCTAGCTGTGCATCTGAGACCTGGTCACATGCACTGGTAATGTGACTGTGTCTGCTGACATGTGTGATATTCTGTAACTAAAACATGTTTGTATGTAATAGACATATTAATACAAAGGGAAGAGTCTGATTGATCATAATTTTAGGTATAAGAGATACTGTAACATGATCATTCTTACTGTTTCAGCATTAAATAATGTGGCAAAAGTGTACCGATGTCAAACTTAGCTGAAACTATTCCGCGTCTTGACTCTTCTGAAAAATTATTTTAAACAATGATGGCTCGATGCTAAATCCCAATTAGAAGGACAATTAGACCTTAAAAGCATGAAGAGCGAGCAAAACATGTATTTGTAGCAGCAATATATCCCAACTGGATGTCAGATGAAAGCTAAAAACCTCTCTGAGCACAATTATAGTGAGCTACATGGCATTTAACTTTGCAGAGCTTTTGCCATTAATCACCAGAAGAGGACCGAATCCGATTTAGCGTATTTGCTCAGGAATGAGACTTTGACAAACATATTGCCCTGTGATGCATGAGTGTGTGTGGACCTGAAATAAAAGTGATCGAAGGAAGGAAATAAATCAGTGTTTACCCACCTCGGGTTGCACTGCTGCTCTCTGAGGCTCCGTCCACTGTGTCGTGATGCTTTGGGGTTCCAGTCATCTGATCCTCACTGGGAGGCTCTGTGGATGCTTCACTGTTGGAGGAAGGTGCGTCTACTTCCAAAGAACTTAAATCTGCGACCTCTGAAGAGGAGACAGCGAGGTGTTTCCCAGCTGACGACTCATCTGCTGTCTCATTTGAGTCATGTTGTTTGGGTTGCTCAGACACAAATTGCACATTTCCACGCTCCTCTGCTGCCACTTCCACAGATTTATCACTGGTCTCAGTCTGTGGATCTTCTTTAACCCGAAGAATAACTTCGCTTTCATTACTGACAGATGGATCTGCTTCAGACTGGACCATAGGAGTCAACGCTGATGAAGAATGCTGGATCACTACATTTAAGTCAAGGCTGTTGGATTCTCCATTTTCACCTTTATGGACTTCAGTGTCCTTGCTCACTGATAAATCCTCTTTGGAAAGCTCCCGGGTCAGTTCCTCCTTGTTTTCTGGATTAAATGTCTTAGCTGCTTGGTTGCTGTCTGACAGCTGTGTTTCAGGCTCACTGCCATCCAGGCTGCTGATAGCACCAGGCTCCGAGTGGAGCCCCACGTCAACACTTGATGAATGTTTATTGCTTTCATTCGACTCTACATCATTTGGGTCCTCAGTCTTTTTTCCTGCTGAGGATTGGTCTCCTACCTTGGTTTGAAGCAGGTTTTGATCCTCTATTGAGCCACAGTCCTGAGTGGGCTGAAATACTTCCGTTGAAGAGCTCCCAAATGATCTGAAGCTGTCTTCATCATCGCTGGAGAGGCCCTGAGCTGTGTCTGAATCATGGTCAGCCTGTCTCTTTGTCGGCATGTTTTCAGATGACAGCTCAGAGTTTAACAGTTCGCTCCGTGTTTTCTGCATGGAGTAGCCAGCAGTCCGAAAAGCTACGTTTTCAGGCTCCTCCGAAGGAAAACCTGTGTTTTCAATAGCAGAAGGTTCGGCTTCGTCTTCACCGCTTGCTGCTCCAGAACAATTCCCAGAATGACAACCAGTTTCTGGAGCCAAGCCCTGCTGCTGTTGCACTGCATAATCCCCACCAGCTGTTTCCTGGTTTTGTTCTTGGCTGTTTATGTCTGGCGGAGGTTCCCCCTCATGGAGGCCTTCTATCAAGACGCATGGAACAGCAGATTGAGGCTCCTTGATTACGTCACCGCAGTCTATCAGCGATGGGTTGGGGAGATCTCTTGGGGTTGATACGGGGTCTGTTAACCCTTCCCTCTCAACCTCCTCTTCTTCTAGAGAGAGCCTGTCACAGATCTCCTGGATGAGTTTTGTTACTTCCTCCTGGACAGTCTCTTCCTGCTGACAACAGTCCTTCGTCTCAGAATCAGAAGTGTCTGAAACTTCGGAGCACTCTGACGACGGAGACTGACCCATGACTGAAGTGATAGTTTCTCCACCGCCTGCTATTAGATTTGTTGACTTTGATTTGGTCTCCTCCTCCCTCGTCCTGGCTGTGCTGTCCTCTGCTTCCTGCTCAGACTGTCCCTCTCCCAGTTCTTCCCGGATCGCAGCCTTTCCCGTATCAGCTTCCTCTAGCTGTTTACCACAGCCTGCTGCTGGTAGGATTCCCACAGTGGCACTTTCCCTTTCAGCCTCACCCTGTGCTCCTTCGCTCCCGTCACACAAACTCAAACTCTGACTGGAAACAACACACTGCTCCCTCCCCTCCTCCTCCTCCTCCTGCTCCGTCTGGCAGAGCTCTCCCTCAGAGTTTGAACCGAGACACACCCTGTCCTCTGGGGGGCCGAGGCCATGCTCCCGGGGGCATATTTCTGAAGTTGGAGCACTCAAAGGCGAACTCGAATCTTTATCCACATTCTCGATGTCACCGTGTCCACTGTTGACCGTGTCGCTGCTTTCCGCTGTACAGTTTTCTCCCCCGCTCCCTTCAGCTGTTTCATCCAGGCGCTCTGACGCCGACGCAGCCTGCTGGAGTCGCCCCTGACAGGTTAAGTCCGTTTCCACACCGTCACAGCATTCAGCAGCAGTGTGAAGAGAGTCCAACTGCAGCTCCAGCACAGAAACTCCCTGCAGAGAGCAGACAGAGAGGAGCATAACATGTTAGCCTTTTCTCTAGAAGAACCAAAAGCACTGCCCTCTTGGTCTTATCAACAGCCAACTGTGTGATTGCATAAGGTGTTCCAATGGTTATACAAACTAAGCTTGAAGGTTAAAAAAAAGACAAACAATTCCACTACGTCCAGAAGCAGCAAAGCTCCTACACGAGCAGGAGTTAGCTTTCTGAAAGGGCAACTAAGGGGGCGTGACTCACCTTGGCGTGAAGATGGCATATTAGATGCAGCAGATGCTCCACGCTGTTCTGGAGGGTCGGTGGGTCGTCGCCGGGGGGGATTTTCACCGTTAGAGTGTGTGTGTTCAGCGCTGGGAAGTGGCAGGACACCCAGGCATCTGTAGAGGCCAGCTGGGCTGTCTCAGCCCCCTTGTCTGTCTCTGCATCCGTCTCAGCCCTGCCATGAAATAAACACGGTGAAAAAGATCCAAACCCTGCCGCAAGTCTGACAAAAATGCAGTGAAATACATCCTGTGATATCCTACTTAAAAGGCCACTCCTAGTTGATAAACACACAAGGAAAACTTGTCCACCTCCTTTGCGTTCAGCGTTGAAAGTTTAAAGTATGTGCAGTGTTTTTCCTCATAGAGATAGTGTTGTAAAAGGGTAACACCTCCCTGAAAGGCAGATCTGTTTGCGTAATCCTGGGTGGATTGCTTTCGCTCCGAGGCCTGGTGGCTGAGGTCACCAACGAGGCTGCGAGTGACTTCACTTTTCATGAGCGAAATGTAATTACCAGCACATAAAGAGAAAGCTGCAGGTTGTAAAGTGACGCCCGGCAACAAGGAAGCACACTAAGTGGTAGCCGTCTTTCAGCTCGTGGCATCCTCATTTTCAGTTAAGTGAAAATTATTCTGCAACAAATACATTGGGTGCTTAAAAGACATAAAAGGGGTCCATTTCCACTTTCAGCTGTGTCTCAGTCCATTTACTAAAGAGTTGGGTTTTTTTCCTCACAGTTTAATGTTTCGGTGTAAAGGAATGAGAGAATTTGACCTCATTAGTCTCTCAGTGAGAAGGCATCATTGTGGATAATACTTGACAACTTCAAACAGAACATTTGTTCATTCCCTTGCCATTAAACTGGGACAGCGCTGCAGTGTGTTTGGATTAAAGTGAAGCTGCACATAGTGAGATGTTGGAAAGGTGCTACAACAGGTCAGTGGACACAGCACTGAGGCTTTTGTGTAGCAGAATAGTTTCCCATCACTCCGGATTCCTCTGGAACAATACTGACAGCCCAGGACTTTTCTATTTGCCCTCAACCATCAGCCTGCAGCTAGATGAGCTAAGCTAGGCTGCAGTGGGGCTGCAGTGGGGCTTCAAGGTGACGTTTTTGAATACATCTATTGTTCTGTAAAGACAACAACAAGGAATGAAGGGGGAAAAATCTGCCTTTAGATGTATTGAATATTAAATATATTAAATATTTGTACAGAGAAAATGTCAAAGTTTACTGAAACTCTAAAAGTGGTATTACTATGACAAGACAGTCTGACACTATCTCTTAAAAAACTGTGCAAAAGCCTTTAATGTCATGAAAACAAGAAATGGGTGTATGGACTTGCAGCATAAAGGCAAAAACAGATTTTGGAAAATTATGATGAGCTTGAAAGTCAATATTTGGTATGAGCCCTTTTATTCAGCACAGCCTAAACTGTCATGAGCTTTCCTGTGATTTCTTTAATTAGTCTTCAGGAACAGTTTTCAGGACCTCAATAGGTTCTCAGCTCTTGTGTCAAGTGTTTCCTGGATTTTTTTCCTAAGACCTCTGCTGTGAATATATTTCTTAGGCCTGCCACTTCCTCTTTTGTCCTCTACTTGTCCAGTTTTCTCATCTGGTTAGTGCAAAATATTCTTTTATGCCCATCAAATTGTGTAACCGTTCACATTTTTTTTTGTAAATGTAGTTGAACAAATGGGAACAAATTATGCCCTTTTGCAACAGACTGTTATTAAGCCTTTGAATTGGTTCTTTGCTAAGTTGTGTGCCACATGTAGAGACCACACTAGTTCATCCTTGAGTTAAGCGCCCTTTATGCTTGAATGATTCAAAGCTCAGCATAGAATGAGTTAACAAACCACCAAAAAAAGAAAAAGAAACAATTTTTCATCTGAAAATGGTCAGGTACAAGGACTGGACTGAAAATTAGTAAAAAAGCAGCCAATGCCCACAAAACTTTGAAAGACCTTCAGAAAGTCTGAAGAATGATTGTTTGAGACCAGTTTAAAAGGTCACGTGAAAGTCTGGCAGCTCGGGAGCAAAATATAAAGAAAAGAGAGGAGGCTCAAATATCCCCAGTAGCATAGGTCTTATGAAGAAGATGCTGTGGCCAGGATATTAAACTTTTGCTTGATTCTTTGAAACTAACCAAAAACTACAAATGTGTAACTGAACAAACACTTACTTTGTGAGAAGCTTGTGGAGGCCTTTGTGTCCTCGTGAAGCCGCAATGGCTGATGGGGTGTGGCCCTCTTTGTTGGCCAATCGAATGGCTTCTCTGGCTCCAGGTTGCTGTAGCAAGAAACGCGTAACCCGAGAGAGACCACGACGTGCTGAGAAATGCAGCAGAGTCTCCTGAGGACTCCGGTCTGAGGAGGAGACAGAAGATGGCAAATGCACAAATAAGACTGGATGCAACAAAACAAGGAGAGAGAAAGAGAAGCATGCAGCAGTCCAAGCTACCGATTGGTGGTGCATCAGCCAACATAACATCACCTGGGGCAGTTTGGCAACACCACAATGCTGCCAGCTGAAACCAGGTCCACTATCCACAGTGACCCAGCACGCAACAGACCTTTGGACATTTACAGACTGATAAAACAGCTTGTTTTTCTCCTGTGTTCCCCTGCTATGGATCAACACATGTATTTGCAGGCAAAAAGAAAAATGAAAAGAACATTTAGGATTTAGGATCCACCGTTTAAACCAGCCTGATATTTTATTAAAATACCTCCACTCAGAGCAGAAGAGCCTTTGAAGCAGTACCTCATATGAGATAATAAAACAAGAAAATCAAAGTAAGCTAAACGATTTTGGTGCAACTAAATCACACCACACAATTTCATTTCAGCAGAGGTGAGCCACACAGAAGCACACCACATTCCCATTTTTAATTTAGTCCATTATTGGCCCACTATATCAGTCAAGCTCCTAATAACACCATAAAACACTAAAACTCTCCCCTTTAAGCACCTACAAAGACAATAACTGAGATTCATGGGCATGCACACACACACTCCAACACACACACATACACAAACCTCCATCTTTCTGCCAAAGCAACAGGTTGCTTTAAACCCAGGCTCAGTGTGTAGTAGTTGAATGTGTGTAGATTCACATCTCTCTGTTATTGCTGGGAAGACATGAAATTCATTTCTACTTCTATTTAACTTATTTAAACTTTTCGCCGGTAAAGTTTGTGTCAGTTTTAAAGAGGACGCTGTTATGAAACTGAGCCGTAGAGGGTAATAAATACCGCATGAATGCTGTAAGAACTTTGAACTGATCTTTTATGAAATGAGACATTTCAAGCTTGCTTTGTTGATATGATGAGTTTTGGTAAAGAGTGTGTTGTATTAAAGAGTTGGTGAGATAAACACAGAATCATATGATTAATCAAACCAGCTGCTCTGTGGTTATCTTTAGAAGCATGAAGGGGAGGGAGGATTTAGTTTCATTCCAGATTTATATTTATCTATTCAGTTGAGAAAGTAAGAAAAACCCTTTTTCCCCAGCTACAGAGAATGGACAGGGTTCAGAGGGCACAGAGGGTCAATAAAGTTTTGACTATACAGAGTGTGTGTGATCATTAAAATCAAGGCCATGTTCACACAAACAAATGAAGATGAATCTGCTGTTTTTTTTATCATTTGAAAGTTTCAATCACATGGAACTAGCGTTTTGGGAGCCTGAAAACATAAACCTTTGGGGTCGACAAAATCTGCTATGTAACAATATTTTATAACATATACCGTATTCATAGTCAGAAATAAAAACACTACTTTAGAGGCCACACCTTGTGCATTCAATCAGTTTTTGTCCATGTACTGTGTGGTTTACTGAGGTCAGTCAGCGAGGGTAGCGGAGTAATTCACGTCTATCCTGGTGACCTTGATTTTTCCATTTCATTTACAAAACATGTCTGAGAAATGTCACAGTGAAGATGATTTAACCGTATTGAAAAAAATAAAAACAAGGCTATATGTTGATGGTTACCTTAACTTTGGTTTAATCATAGGGCAGGAAAGAATGCATAATCTATGGTGAGAAGCTAGCTAAAGAAAGCATAAACCCAAGCATAGTTTTAGTAAAGGGTGGGTGTTGCATGAGGAGGTCTTCAAGAAAAAATCAGGTTGGGAACCACTGAGGTAAGGGTAAGAAAAGGACAGAACACATATTTTTCTTTATGAGTAGCACAATAATCATTAAGCAACATTCATACCGCTGCTTGTGTCTGCTGATGAGAGGTTTCAGTCCATTTACCCCGGGCCAATCTGAAGCTAATTGGTTGAATGCAATGCTCTAGTTGGTGGAGCCGGGTCGGGCTGGAATGTGTCGATGCCAAACAGCAGCAGGAAATGCTCCACTGCTGGGTTTGTTGGTGGTTGCTGAAAACTGGCTGCTTTTCCAGCCATGTCATTTTCCGGCTGTGCGAGTCAGCGTGGGTATACGTGCAGTTATTGCCAAGTGCTGGAGCACAGAGGTTCACAAACACACACACGGCATAACAGCAGATACGCACGCTATGAGCCCACAGAGCAGCTCCACTGCTTCTTGAAAGCTGCCGGAAAGCTGCCAGGTGGTCAGCTTTGCTCGCTATGAAATGTTCTAGTGACTCTATGAAAGTCAAACTCTTACAGTCCAAATATTTGTCATCCTTTTTTTTTTTTTAATCAAACTCAAAGTCGATTACAAACTACATCCGCAAACCCTCCCAGATGACATCTTTTACCTGCAGAATTACAGACTAAACTAGGTTAGTGTAAGGTTTACGGGTCCTGGTTGGCTGCAGATTATTTCAGTCTGTGCAGACCTGGTGAGCCAGTTGGGAATTATTAACAATTTCTAATGACATGCAGAGTTTTTCCAGGTGCGGAGAATTTCTCAGACAACAATAAATGGCTTGCTACGGTGAGATCATTGACTGCTGCATGCCCGCGGTGTGAAGGATGACTGAGATAAACCACCGTCACCTCCACCTACAGTCTGCTGCTATCCATCATCCGACAGATCTGATAAATGGAGAGTAGAGTCGCGCGCCTCTTCTCTCCCTGCAGTTCACCAACGCTGAACGTCTTGTATTGAAACGCTGACATAATGTGAAGCACAGCCTATTAGAGCACACATCACTCACCACAGCAGGACGCCGCCTTCCACATCAACATGACAACTGACGTTAATGCAAAGGGGCCGGTGTGTGTATGTGTGTGTCCATCTTCAAAAAGCTGAAGGCTTTATATTAACAAGTGGATCTTATCTAATCAGGAAAGAGGCCATTACTAAAAAAAATTGACTCGATGAGTTTCTTTTCAACTCAACACTAACAATGAATAAAACATGTGTGTTGGGGCTTTAATCTCAGCTACGCACTTCCTGCGTCTTGTCGGCTCGTTTCTGAGTTGTCGGTTGTAACAAAAATTCTTTTGCTTCCTCTGGTTGAGTCTGATATCAAAAATCCGAGTTGAATCATGAGCTATTATCTCAGTAATAGCCAGAGGCAAAGGCAGTGCACTAACTACTCCCTCTAGTCTTATTTATGCTGCTTCGTGGTGAGCAATTACTTTGCAGAGTTTATCATCCATATCAGCTCATTTAGCTCCCTTTAACTGAATAAAGTCATCTGAGTCAACAGCTGGAGAAAACTGGCACTTTCATTTCAACAAATATGTTTGTTTTTTTTTAGCACCGATACAGCCATTTCTCTCAACCCAACAGCTTCCTGCTGGGGCTGCAGCACAGGGACACTCGGTATGTTTATGTTGATGAACAGAGTTGAATTTCAGTTCATTAAGAGATGCTACTTAGATTTTATAACTATAAATGACTACCTACACTTGGATAATCTTTCAGCCTCTTAAGCCCCGAGGGTCTTTTGGGGGGATTCTGCTCAAAAAAGGCATGCCCAAAAAGAACTGCTTATTTCTCAGCCATTACAAATGCTGTACAAACCATCTTGGTTTCTTCACAGATTTCTTGCAGGGGGTATTGTGTTAAAGTAATTGAGGATGGGAAATAGAAAAAAATGAATTTTTTTCTCCTAGCCTAATATTGTTTTTGTCTTTGAAAATTTGCTGCAGAAGACAAAAAAAAAACTTGGGAAACCATGAATCAACATGGACATCATCAGTGTAAAAAATATGGTGCTGAAGTGGAACAGAGCAAAGTTAGAGAGATTTTAGTAAATAGTCGGGTAGGCATTTTTATTTTGGCATATTTTGGCATTGAGTAACTCCTCATCATCCGATGACGAATCTGGGACACACAACTCGGTGGATAATGCTCACGCCAGCTTGAACATGGAAATATTACATCCTACCTGGGGCTTTTTCTGGCTTTGATCAACCGATTTGCATGATTGACCCTCATTTCAATTGTTGGATCAAATAGAATAACACTGATGTCACCATGTTTATATTGATCTCACCAACCATCAACAGTAATGAGGGAATTATTACTACTAAAAATTCTTAATGGCTTAAATTCAAGGATGTTGCACCTCAAATCAGTTGGTGTCCACTTCTTACCGATGGTTTCAGCCTGCGAACTCGACACCCTTAGCACTGGTGGCCAAATACTATCCTGCCCAAAGGTTTTTTTCTTTCCTTTCCATGACACTACCCAAGCAGTTTGCCCAGTCTAGCTCTGAGAGGAAATGCCACCCTCACTTCTTCCACTCCTGGACAAAGTCTTGGCACTTCCTCGCTTTTCCTTTTTGTGGACTTTGTCGTTCCCCTACTCCTGCGGTTACAGTCAACTCAACTGGACCTTCCTTGACTGTCCATGACTGGACAACAATGTTTGGTCCAGCCTGGAAAAGATTATTTTCCAGCCAGTATTACACTACATCTCATAGTACACTGGCTCTGAATCTCTGCTGGGACCTCGCCTTGTTGTTACATTTCTGAAGAGAAGCATGTCAGCTATGTCACAGCCTAACCCTGGGAATCCATCGGGTGCGGCTCTGCGACATCTCCAGCGACACAATTAAGCTCTGTCCTCACTCAGTCAGACAAACTCACATTTCTCTAGCATCTTCTTGCTGTGTCACTCATATTATACCCTGCAATTCATTCCCATAAACCACCCTTCCTGCTGGCTACTTTAAAAAGTCCAGTTGTGCTTTTCAAGAGTTAAAATCACCTACTATCCATGGTAGAAATATCTAAATGATGAACATCTGGCCACATGTCAACAGTAATGTTGATATAGTGATGTACAATCAGAGGCTATTGCATTTTAAAAACAGAAAGTAATTGATTTGCCATTTGACTTCCTACCAGGCGGTTATTTTTAGTAGATGCCTGTGAAATGTGTCACACATCTTCCTAGCTTCATAGATATCTGGTCAGTAATGTGAGAAACACTGCATGTAACACACCAGACGCATAAACAGTGACAATATGCATTGAACTGCTAGAACTTGTATGTTTCTGCCTTACTGCAGAAACTTACGGTCTCCAGACATCTGGGCTCCAGACTCACCTGGGCTGTTGGTCCGCTTGCTCCCTAGTAAACTCCATCCTGGAGGTAGGACGATGTGGTGGAGGGCCAGTGCCAGGCTCTCATCCAGACGTTCACACTCTTGCAGGGGTATCTGACACTCGTCCAGTAGCAGCACCCCATCGAGCCCGTCAACCCGCCCGACTGTGCTTACCTGTGTGGAAGGCGATTACAGAGATGGGGTCAACTTTTTTAGAGGAAGAGAGCCGAGGCTTAGGTTAATCTGGAAGCACATTTTAAAACTCTTGGCATAAGCCTGTTAAATAAATGCCTACAAATAATTAAATATGTAAATGTAGGCAGATATGTGTGTATCAGCTTTAAGTTTAATTTGGGACAGCAGCTGTGTTGACAAAAATAAATCATTTTCAAATTGGAAATCGTTCAGAAATGAGCTTTAAGTCAGTTTTTCCTGCTGGCTCTGGAGCAAGAGGGCTCGTCACACTGCTCACCAGGAACTGGGCCATGTCGAAAGCCAAATCCTGGACAAAGCGGAATCGATGCTCCGCCAACGGAGCCACGCGACCTGGGCGAGACTTCGGGTCTTCTGAGGCGCCCGAGATGTCTCGTGTGAAAGAACACAAGGTGACCAACACCACCTCGCAGCAGTCATGGGCTACAACAGAGTACAAGGAGGGACACAAAAAGAAAGGGTGAGAGAAGAGAAAAGCAGAGGTGACAGATGACTGGCCTGTAGAGGACTGAAACTTTGTTTCTAGCCTCTTTTTCCACAGTGAAATTCAGGTCAGCATATTCTACAGTGTATATAAAAGTATCCACCTCCTTCAGCATTTTCCCATATTGCTGCCTTATAACCCAGAATTAAAGTAGATTTTTTTTGTGGGGGGGTTGTATCATTTGACAACATGACACCTACTTAGGTGCTGCAAAACTTTTTAATTATGAAAAAGAGAATGAAAAAAAATGCCTGTGGACATTGGATTTTCTGTACACACTCAATCCATAAAATTCACAAATGTTTAATTACAGGTCATAATACAATATAACAGGAAATGCCAAGACTAGTGAATCCTTTCACACGCTATATCGCATGATGTTTATCAGTTTATCTTTGTTTATAGCATGTGCCTTTTGAAAATGCTACAGAGCAGTCATGATAAAAAATAAACCTGTGAATCCTGTTAATCATTTTTAGAAAGTAAAAGGGATGAAAATGAAAGAGGATATATCAACAGATGCTGTAGTGTTTGAAATGTCCACACTGCCACCACCATACTAGTAAGTCAGCTACTGTACATAGCCGTTTAAAAATTTTACTAAAACGTATTATTCAAAATAAAGTGCACTACAAACTCATCCATGTGCAACGCATCGATCACTGTGGATTATCGTACGTTACAGCCTGAACCAAACAGCTATGGAGCTGACAGAGGATGCTAATGCTAATGCCTGCAGCTTGCTGTTGTGATTTTCTTTCTTGTTGCCTCTTGAGTTGGCTAAAAGTGCAAAGTTTCCTTTTTTCACATGCTCTTGCTTTGAGATTAAGCTGATTCTCTTTCTCACAGCAGCCATCTTGACTGAGCAGGGAAACAGCAAGCGTCTACAACAGATGAATTATTAAAAAGCCAACAGCTTCAGTTTCAGAGTCCTGGTGCCGGATGGCTCATTCCCACACTGTCATGGCTCCCACTTAAAACTTCAGCGCCAGGATGGTGCTTTCCTTCTGAGGTTCCCCGTCAACAACTGAGACATCTTCCGAAGTTAGATTTACAACTTGGGAAGTCAAAGGAAACTCACTAGCCCTCAACTTCGAAATCCAACATGGCTGCCATGTTTACAAGCACTTCTTTCAGTTTTGTCTCATTAAATTAGAAGCATGCAGAATACTCCCCAACCTGTCAGAAACTTTGTTGTTTGCATGTGCAAAATGCAGCGTAACGTATCATCAGCTTGTGTTAATCATAATAATAGCAAGCCCACTCAGTGAGAAAATTCAGTTGGTTTTCCAATACCCACAGGGAAATGTAAACTTCACATATAAAAGGCCCCATAGGAGGCTTACTTGATCAACTTTAACAGTGCAATTAAATATCTATTTTTCAGTTTTGTAAACGTTGCAGTCAAATAATAATACACAATGTCCTACAACAACAGGGTGCGACTTGCACCGCTGATTTGAATCCTAATTCACACAAATAAGTCAGAATATCATTTAACTTAATGAAACAATTGTTCTCTCTAACTCAGTTCTTTTCAGTCAGAAGGCAAACGTGACGCAGCAACAAATTAATAACACAACATGATAACGTTAAATTAAAGTTTATGCAAATTACTTTTAAGCTATCACAACAAAAAGAATGAACGAAGATGACTACAGTCCCCACACACACATGGCCAGTGTCATTAAAAAACACTGATACAAAGAATAAAGTCTCTGCATTGCCGCTCTGTAAATAAACGCAGTGCTGACAGACTTTCTGCTTCTGATTTATTGGGAATTACATGGATACTCTGCATTAATTTACTTCTTTCTCAGATGCATTGAGCCGAATATCCATAACATCGTGCGAATCAGGAACAACATCCCTCTCGTGTCAGACCCATTTATGTACCGAGCCCTCTGTTATTTACCATGTGTCAGAGCTCTAATGTATATCTTCACAAACAGAGTCAGATGGCCACTAGCAAGCTCGATATTAATGCCTTGCTTGAGGGCGTTACAATACAGGCCAGAGTCTGCAGCCATTTTTCCAGGCCTTCTGGGAAATATATCCTGCAACCTTCTGCTCGGTCACAAGCTCGGTCCTTTGGAGGTCAGAGCAGTCTGATGGAGGAAGCAGTGAGGCAGAGCTAAGCTGTTAAAGGAAAGTAACACCTCCTCTCAACCCCCAACAGGTACCTGTAATTCACTTGAGCTCTTAATAAGATAACATAGTTTATCATGTCCTGCCTTTTTTTTGTTTTGATTTTTACCTGTCTGGAAGGTAAACACGAAAAAACAAATAAAGCACCTTTAAAATGTGTTTCTAAACCTCATATGCCTCATCTTTACTGACATCTATGATTTACACAGTGAAAAAGATTACATAAGGGATTGTGGCTTTGCCATTTTAGTCCCAATAGTAAAATAATTTCTCCCTGTTCATAAGATTTGTTGGAAAGTTTTAGTCTTGCATGGCTACATCCATCTTCACAGTGCTGTGTCAGTGCTGGAGAGTGGTCTCGACAATTAACTGAGAGGTGAAAATTTTGCTCCGATATGTTTGTAATTATTGAAACTAATCATAATCTTTTCGACCCTGCACAAAATCAGGGATGGAGCAACAGTGCATCTGAAGTGGGGTCAAAGGATGCTGTTTCTCTTTGAGTGGGGTGCACTTTAATTTTCCAAACATAATTGTAATAAGGTAAAAAAGACGCAATATCTGGATATGTTTCCACTTTTTGACCAGGAGATGCTTGAATTCAGCCAGTGGAACTGTATATTGGATGCTTTAATCCTTTCTGGAGTGACTGTATCTCACCAATATCTTAATGAAATGTGACATAGGGCCTGGTTTTATTAAAAAAGAAAAAAATACACAATCCTGTTTCCTGAGCACAGTGAGCTGCTCTGACAAACACCATCTAAATTTTAATTTTCCAAGTAGAAATCACAGCATTTGCTCTACTAGACGAGTGATTAATGAGCTGGACTTGAAGAGAAGTGAATTCTGTCTCTACAAAACCCAGCAATAATTGAAAAATGAGAGCAGTGGATAATTGATTTTCTTTTTCCCTTTTTTCTTTCTTTTTTTACTCTAAAGTCGTTCCTTGGCAATAATAACTCCTGAGTATGCAGAACTTTTTGTGTGATGTGAGAGCAGAACAACATCATCCACCTCTCAAATATATCCATCGTGTTGGAATAAGTGTATTTTGACATGCTTAATCACCCTATTTATATTAATCAAAGCTACAGCACATGGTGGTTATGAAGGTATACAAACATTTTGACTGTTTTTGGACATTCTTGCACAATTTATCAGGGACCTGAAGCATACACCCGCCTATAACTGAATGCATCCCATACAACTAGTTGGCCATCACTGATGAAGGTGTACAGCACTGCATTATAGTACAGGGTCTTCCCGATATTCAGCCAATGGATTGTATTGTATTCATGCAAGCTAAAACATATTTAGAGTTACAATCAGTTAATGGTGTGCACAAAAAAAAAAGTTCAAATGGGTTTAACGTGTGTTAATGCTCAATGTAAAGTCGCTCTCCTTTTAGAAAAGACAAGAAAGCTGCAAGGTATGGTGGGTGGGATGGCTCACCGGGACACAGCGCCTGCAAGGTGTCATGACTGCTCCTTAGGGTGCTGGTCAGGTGCCTCTGTGTGCTGCCAGCAAACAGCAGGAAGTAGTCCACACCCTCATCATCTGCTGCCAGCTCTTCATTAGCGAGCTGCACTGTGACAACACAATGACCCTGCAGAGATATTTCGACAGACAGAGGAAGGAAAAGTGAGACGTTGTGAAAAAAAGAAGGAAAACATTCAAACTGCAACTCAAACTTGTCTAAATCATCATGTGTTAAAATAATGTTGATAAATCTGAATGTAGTAATTATGATGCGTGTTGATAAAATGTGCTATGTGAATAAAAAAAACTGGTGCAGCAAATGTAACATTACTGGAGAGAAACAGAAAAAAAGACAGCAGATCAGTTATGAATGACTTTAGATGTGGTTTTGCAAAGGCATGTATCCACATATAGACTCTATTAAGAACATAAATACATCTTTGAAAGCATTTAAGACTAATCAAACTGTGTAAAAAACATGACAGATGATGGTTTTGAATTCCACAACAGAGGCAAAAGGTAGCAGACACAAGACAACTCAATCCTCCTCTCCAACTCTATACGTTTATTTGTTTAATTTAAGATTTAAATAAATAAATAAAACATATAAAAATTCATTCTCTGTTGGTCACAACAGGTTGCAACACAATCCTTGGCTTCAAGACCTTATTAGTAATTGGATACCAGGACTTTCCAATGAAAACTACTGTGTGGCATTCACCAGTTATAACAACACCAGTTGTTCAATTAGAGTAAAGCCTCAAATTAAATACGGTAATGTTTTACTCGTCACATCATTAAGAAATAAACTGGGAGGTGTCAAACAAACTAAGCTCAGGCAGAATCAGAGGTTCCCATATTAGATATAATAAAAGAAATAATGTAAAAATTACAAATGTAAAAACCTCAAAATAGTGTTAGATTTTCCGGAAACAGTAAATTTTCTAAGCTGGGGAACATCCATGTCAAAGCAACTGCTGACAAGTGGCTGCACAATACTTGCAAAAAATGGACGTTCTTTGGTTTAAAAAATATATTCCCAAAGAAAATAACCATCTGACGTCAAAATGAACGGTGGTCGAGGTGGGGGGCTGGAGCCTATCCCAGCTGCTATCAGGTGAGAGGCAGGGTACACTCTGGACAGGTCACCAGTTCCTCACAAGGCCAATACAGGGAGACAAACAAACACTCACGCTCCCACTCACTCCCAGGGAGAATTTAGAGACACCTTAATCTGTCACGCATGTTTTTTTTCCCCGACTGTGGGAGAAAGCCGGAGTACCTGGAGAGAATCCTCATATACACAGGGTGAACATGCAAACTCCACACAGAAAGGCCCCAGCCAAGGTTTTAACCAGGAACCTTTGTGTGAGGTGACAGTGCCAACCACCACAGTTTAGTGCTATATCACAAAACCCTATTTAAGATAGATAAATAAAAACCAAAAAAAAAATTATAAAATATTCTTTGATTACCTTATTTTGGCTTACTAGTTCACTGTATACATGCTAACTCCTACAGGCTAAAAGTCTGGCATCATCATTGACAAACTATAAATTAATAAAATAAAAAATATGTTCACAACTACAACTTCCACAACGTGGTATTGCTCTATTATTTCCTGAATTTTAAGAAGTTCTCATTCTAGAAATCTTATTGAAATACTTGAGATAGCAGTCAGTTTGCCGTGAATCTGTACCTAGCCTTAACAGAATCCTGTTCTTGTAAAGCAGGAGTGTCTAAATCCAGTCCTGGAGAGCTACTATCCTGCAACGTTTAGTTGCATCCCTTCTCCAACACACCTGAATCAAATGGCTGAATTCCCTTATGCACACGTTATTCAGCTCTGCAGAAGCCTGGTAATGAGACATTCATTTGATTCAGGTGCATTGGAGAAGGGATACATCTAAAAGTTGCAGGATAGTAGCTCTTGAGGACTGCACTTGGGCGCCCCCGTTGTCAAGCATCTGAAGTGACAATATAAGCCAAATAGCTATGGTTAATGTTTTCCTAAGTAGGATTTAAATAGAGTCTCCCTTCTTGAAATGAAAGATGATAAATCAGCCATTGTTATCTTCATATACTGCTTACATGCCATGCAGGAAAAAGGAGGACAGGTGTAACACACTGGACAGAACACAGACTGTATTTACAGGATGACCAAAGCCTCTGATTTGTTAAGTAACACTGATATACACACGGCCTTCTACACGCAATCTTTTTAGTGGCAGCCAGTGGCTGAACTAAGAAGTCTTTTCTGTAGAGGTCAATGAGAAACGTAACCTATGGATTTGTGTTACCACAAATAAACATTTCCTTAATTAGTATGATACTATTTTCTTCATTTCAACATGATGTCGTATGGCAAATTATTTTAGTGACATCTTGTGGCTAAGTCCCTGTTTTGTTCTGTTTTTTTGTGGTCAGTGGGGTAAAGCTTGCCATTTTTACAGCAAAAATCCAAGTTATTCCAACAGCTTCTTTATGCAGTTTTTACTTAAAAAAGCTAAAAGACAAAAAGTAAATGCTCATAAGTACAAGAAAGCAGTTACTGTGGCATCTGCTCTATTTCTGTCGTGACAATAAGACAAGTTGTGGCAATGCATTCTGGGGAATGATGTGGGTTCATCTGAGGACAGACTGAGGAGGAGGAGGAGACACAACATAAAATAGGGATATTGTTCAAATTAGCTGTTTTCCACTGGGGGACTGCCACTTATTGACACCAAGGAGGGATAATAAGACATTTCATCCCACTTAATCTGGCCAGTGTTGTAGTTTTCTCACGAGCTCAGTCTAACATGAGCAGCCTGACGTGGCGGGCTGAGCTTAACAGTGTTAAAGGCACTTCCTCTTCCCCTTATAAAGCAGTACCCTTAAGGCTTTGTTTCTTACAGGGGAGATCATTCGGCAGACAGCAGCGAGGCTGACCGGACCCTCAGGATCGGTTGGCCTCTGTTTGGCAAGCCAGTGACGCTGCTCAACATTGAGAGGGGAGAAATGTGTTCAAAGTCGAGCCAGAGGCCAAAGGCAGCCTGCAGGAACCTTCTGAGACCCAGTACTGAATGCACTGACTTGCAGCGTGGAGGATGCATGCTTAGCAACGCTCTGAGAGTATCGGCTTTAACAAGCAGAGCAGAGGCGGTGAAGTAAATTTGAGGACGGGTGGAAGCCAGCAGGCATGACATTCTCTCCATTAAAAACTCATCTCTTATCCTGAGCCCCAATTGGAAATTAGGGCTTGCTGCTACAGAACAGATTGGTACCTCAGCGGATTTGGCAGTTGGTACTCCACAGGAAAATGAAAACGTATTAGTGTGAAATAAGTTCCACATTTTTAAAAAATGAACAAAAGAGAAGCAAAAAAGAGAAACGGTTTTTTTCTCTACTGCTGCAGGCGGGTGGCAAATCACCTCAGACTGAATACCAACTTGTTGCATGTTGACACAGTAGCTGCTGGGATTCCTTGCAGAACCCCAGCAGTCTCTCATTAAGTCCAAATTACTACCAACCTATCATGAATAACTTTGTAAGCCATTTTCTTGGGCGGAAAATCACCTGAAAACAGATTCAATAAATGCAATTTATAAAATCGTTTCTAGACAACAGCAGCGTTCTAATTGGTTGAAACTTATTTAAACAGGAAAGAGTGTGGAGAAGAAAATCAACTGAATAAGATCACTGTGAGGCTTTTTGGAGGCAAATGTGTTGGCAGGGACGGGGGTGGAGAAACAGAGATGTGAAACATCTGCTGGAGACGGCAGGAAACAAAGCTGCACACACAGATCTTTGCAAAACATGCAAACAAGAAGACACGCATCGAAGCCCCGTAACAACCACCAACACGCACTGATGGAAAATGGTCTTATTAGTCTTATTTCTCCAGCTTAAATAAAGAAAAACAAATAAGAAACATTTTTAAAGCCATGTGGAAGATCTTCTGTATACAGTTGACTGCTGAAGAAGAGCTGAACAAAGTGACCAGCTGAGGTACTGACCTGCTAATCATGGGTTTTAAACAAGGAAGAGGCAGCTTTTTAGCAACATGAAAAGCACAGCTGGAGGCTATGAACCCAACCCCCTCTTTCTGAGCGTGCGTGTGTGTGTGTGTGTGTGTGTGTGTGTGTGTGTGTGTGTGTGTGTGTGTGTGTGTGTGTGTGTGTGTGTG
>JBBBVU010000001.1:31087294-31098375 GCA_037177055.1 Atherinosoma microstoma | reverse complement strand
AATTTGTTCCTAATATATATAGCCACTCCTCCACCTTTTCTAGGACGATCACACCGGAAGACATTAAACCCATCAATGGCAATGTCCTTGTCAGAGACGGCTTTACTTAGCCAGGTTTCTGATAAAATAAGGATGTCTGCATTAGTTGACTGAATCCAAATTTTGACAAAATCTAATTTGGGGAGGTGGAAGGCCAGGCTGTGGCTAGCAGAGATCCAGGCTGAGGCAGGTGGAAGGCCAGGCTGTGGCTAGCAGAGATCCAGGCTGCAGCAGGTGGAAGGCCACCAACTTTGAAAATCCATAAAATAGTTGAGAAGAACTCATTTTGAAAGGATTTGAGACTCAGCCTGCCTTAGCCAACAGTTTGGCTTAAAACAAAGTAAAAACACACTAAAACACCAGTAAATTCAGAGCACATTCACAAGCCGACAAACAAAGGACTGTGCTGGCAGCCATCTTGGATTTGATTATCTACTTGGACCTTGTAAATTGTATCTTAAAGGGATACCGTGTAACTTTTGGCCACTAGGGTGCTAAACCTGTAACTTCCCACAGGCCACACGACACTGTTGCAAAACACTGTCGCAAAATTAAACAGTCTTTCTCTTTCTGGCCTCCTCAGACACCATTTTCACCTTCTTTCTTCGTTCAGCAATGACAAACTTTCTAGGAAAAAGTACCACAAAGCAGAGCCCTCTGTATTTATAGAGGGGGAGTCTTAAGCAAAGCGCTGCAGGTCACATGATCCCATGCGAGACGGATCCGCTCCTGCAAAGTTACAATTCCTGGTTTCTGAAGAGGGCATCCCCCTCGGAGTCCTGACACGTGTCAAACACTGTATTTCAACCCCAGAAATCATCCATTATTACTCACATTAGGCTGATATTTGGGTCAAAAGTTACATGGTACACCTTTAACCAAATATATTTCAAATCTAATGCTTCACCAGAAATGGATGCAGCGCTTTCAGTTTTTCTATAGCTGTCTAGTATTGGGTTTTTTCATTTGTTTATAACCTCTTAGCCACAGCTGAACTTATGGGGGGAGAATTCATCCCGGTCAGTGCAGGTGACGTCACACAGACTTGGGGGGGTTACACCATATTCCACGTTTTAAAATTGATGTTTTCCTTGATTCTCATCTGTGTTGTTTTTTATCATACCGGATGTTTATTGGGCGTCTGTCTTCATTTCAAACCAACACCCAACACAATGCACACCTGTGGATCAGAGCCAATCAAACCCACCCCTTCTCTGGGCTTTTCATTACGGTGTCATTCTTCTACGAGCTCGGGTAAGGAGGTTCAGAACAGAATACGCAGACAGACATTCAGGAGATCATTTAAAGTCCTTTCACCTAGATGTGTGAAATGTTAGGCGACCTAGAGCCCTGATGATGGATGCAAAATTAGTCATTGTTAGGAAGTGAAAATCTGTCAAAGTTCAGTAATGCTTCTTTGACACATAACCTAAGGAAGTTGTGAACCAGAAACTCGTTTCCAATGTTAAGCTGTTGACATTTGTTTCGAACGAGTTGCTGAGGTGAAAAGGAAATTACGTCAATCTGATGACAAGTATAGGTATGAAGATATTCTAAATATAGCTTTAAAATAATTCAGACTAACCCTTTTGTGCTATTGTTGTGTTTTCTTGCCACCTTTTGTGTTTCTGTGCAACATACACTGAGCTTGTTTTTGTTAGTGCCTTCATATTTGTTTCCCTTTCGTCTTCCTTACTGCCTATTGTCTGAATATCTATCTCAAATACAGGTGCAGGCCATCTTGACTACATGTTAACAAGTTAATTGACAAGAAAGTTATTTTCCAGGCTGCAGCTCTCAACTTGTAAAGCTTTTGATTTTATAGCCAACAGATGTAGAAAAGTAGAAGTGACAAAGACAACACCTCCAGCAAAAGTGCTAAAGGAAAGTACACCCTCTCACATTTGTAAAGTTTTATGTATCAGGACATTAGAAAAAATCTGTTGGTCCTTGCCAAGTCTTAAAAATAGATAAATATGACCCGAGGTGAACAGACGAACAACAGCATATGGCATCTTTCACCATGCATTAACTTTAAGTAATCAGTCTGTATGACTTTCTGTCACATCGTTGTGGAGGAATTTTGGTCCATTCTATATTTCTTCACTTTACTGAGGTTTGTAGGTCCCACCACAGCGTTTCATTACTCATTGACTAGATTATTGTAAGACCTTGATTGTGCTTAGTCATTGTGGCTTAGATTTTGTTTTGCAATCTGGATATTTGTTCTGCTTTGGCTGACAAACAGACTCACATTTAACTCTGGAATATTTGGTGTAAAGACTTTATTGTTGAAATCAATCACTGTAAATGGTCCTGATTCTGTGTTTGCAAACCAAACTAAATCATCCCCCCTCCACCACAATGCTTGACAGTTGTTATGAGGTGTTTGTGCTGATATTCAGCAGGTTAGTTTTTCTTTCATAAAACATGACTCTTTACATTTTCGACCAATGTCTCTACTTTGCTGTCATCTATCCAAACAACCACGTTCAGTTGCTGCCATGTTGTTTTTAGAGAACAGATGCTTTTCCTGGCAACCATTTCAAACAGGCGTTACTTGCTCAGCAGGGCTCTAGAGTGCGACCAAAAATTTGTTGAGTCCGGCTAACCTTTTCATGGTTGCACCGGTGCATCTAACATTTCACAGGTCTAGGTGAAGGACTTTAATTCTGTCTCTGAATGTCTCTCTGCGTATTCTGTATTCATTCCCTCCTTACCCGACATTAGAGAAGAATAACACCATGATAAAAAGCCAAGAGAAGGGGTGGGTCTTCACCTCTGATTCACAGCTGTACACCGTGTTGTGTGTTGGTTTTTAAATTAAGAGCGACTCACATTAGACATCCGCGAGTGTTTCCATATTCACCTCCCTGTGAGAGTTTTTAAAAACTTAAAAAAAAAAAATGTGTCTGATTGCCCTTTTTTCCGACGTGTGCTCTCTGTCCGCTGACGGAAGTGTGGTCACCTGTGTGTGCGCGCACGTATCATGCGTGTGGCATCAGGGTGGAGTTCATGACATGCCGTCAATGTCTTGATCATAACACAATGACTATGTGTCATGATCAAAAGACAATCATTAAAATGTATTAAAATGAGTTGCTGAGCATGACGCTGTAAAACTTGGGGTGCACCTAACTTTTTGCTGGTGCACCCAAACTTAAAAGTTAGGTGCACCAGTGCAACCAATGCAAAAACTTGGAACTGGAACCCTCCTCAGCCTTTTTTTCCGTAACATTAACAAGCTAACTGAGGCCTGTAGAGTCTGAGGTGTAGCTTTTAGAATTGTCACAATTTCTCTCACCCTTGCACACTCTTGACCTTGGGGTGAACTTGCTTGTACACTAATTTCTGGGAGACCTGGCTGTTGTCTTGGATGTGTTCCACTTGTAAATAAACTTTCTAACTGTGGAATGATGGACTACAAGTTATTTGGAAATGGCCTCAAAACTATTCCCAGATTAATGGTCGGCAAGAGTTTCTCCTCATTGCTGATGTCTTTCCTCCTCGACCCTGTGTTAAGACCAACCCAAAAGCTCTGCCATGAAGTCTCAACTTGTGCTTTCATACGAAGAGCTCAAACTTGCCCAATTAATCAAGTGTATTTGATAAGCAGCATCTGAGTGCAACTTACCATCATAGGTCTTACGGAAACAGTTTGTACTCATTTAGTTAGATAAATGATGACACAGTTCAATATGTCATGAGTTGGGGTACGTATGACCTAGTAAAGACCAGATGATTTTCTTTTTTTAGCATGTCCTGATATGTAAAACCTTAGAACTGAAAGAGAGTCTATTTTTTTTTCACTGCACTGTATATGTACAATAAGTGGCACACACCTGAGTTTTTAACAGTTCGGTATACAAAATATAAACAAATAGGTGAGGAAAAAAACATCAGTCTTATATTGCACACAGCTGCACATGTGCACAGTTAAACACCACCTGGATACCAAAACCAAACTTTTTCATGTAAAGATGCACTTAAAACCCATAATATATACTCCTGCTTTCTAAGACAACTATAATTTACATTTTGGTATAATTGCAATGTTGAGTCTGTGTTGTTGTCACATGTTACAAACTTTTGAAAAAGCCAATCTGATCAAACCATATTAAGATATAAATGGTATATTTCTCACAACAATTCCAAAAGTTATAATAGTTAACAGAATGCCACATCTTTTACTGCAAATGCTGAAGCCAGAGAGTTGTAAATGCATCATTTAAATGTCAAGGAAGCAAATTGCCTGTTTTTATGGAAAGCCAGAAATGGAAATGCTGACATGTCTTTGTATTACCACAAGCAAATTAACAATTAATAAAAAAGAAAAGGTCTCCTTGATATTTTCCAGGAGAAAAGAAACTCAACCCCAAGAGCAAAAGGTCTGGACAAGCTGTGGTGATAGCTGCCGTCTTGGAACAATAAGACCGGCTGCTGTTTGGCGTGCTGAGAGGATTCCAGCGATTCCCATCTTAACAAAAACTAAGTCAAGGCTTTGTTGTGAATATCAGCAGGGAATTCGGCTGTCGCCCTCCCAGGCATACCAAAACCTATCCATAAGACAGCACTACTTGATTAACTAGTACCTGTAAGATTTGCTCTAATGCTTCTATTCTATAGTAAATACAGTGTAATTACAAGGCTGACAATGTGTGTATCCTCCATCATCATTAAATTAGAGGGTTTGTGAAGATGAAAAATTGGCTGGGTTCAGCTTGGAGCCAGCAGAATCCTCATGGAAATTTACAATCCTCAAAAAACGCAGGATGACTCCTCTTTCATTTGTCTCTTATACGGGAGCTAAATACATATTTCTGTCTTGGTTGGCCTCACCAGTGAGCTTACATTTTGCTAGGAGAGACACAAAAAGCAGACTAATAAGCTTTTGTTAGATGGAAACAGAGCAAAAACCTATCCTGATGCGCCAGGGTTGTGAACAGCAATATAATTGCTGATATTTATCTACAGGTCTGCGGAGTGTCGCCGGTCTAACAACTCGACTGCAGTGTGGCCAAATGTTGTGCTCACATTCTGACACTATGGCTAATAGCATCAGCTGAATTAACAGAGGACCTTTGTTTCTTATTTTAGTAACAAAGAGTTAAAACTGTTAAAAGTTAATATTCAGCTTAAAAAAAATTCCAAACTAAACTTTCACTTCAATCACACAGGAACCTCTTATAGCTTTTAAGTTCAGTGATCTTAATACAATTGTTTTGAATTGTTCAATCACACAATAGCACGCATTCATTGCCCTAGTGCAGGATCTAAATGTGACAAGATGAAGCTCACAAGCTGAGAGGCTGGTGGTCCCTGAATTCCCTGAATTTATTGGGCTGTCTATGAATTGGCAGGGTCTTTGTAAAAACCCTGCCTGTACAGCTGACGGCCAAAGTGCCAAAGACCAAGGCACATCTCCTATGTCTGTGACCTATAGCGCCAGCCTTCATCAGTTAGCTGAGAGAAATTTCTCTTCAACATAGACGTTAAAATGTAGCTATCATAATAGATGAAGTGATACTGCAAAATCGACACACCCACAGTATAAGAAGTTTCAGAAAGGAGTTAAAACAGATCCATTTCCTCTTTTTATATGGTCACATTTCACAATGAATGTCTGGCCTAAATTCATGTGCACCTATTCAGATTTATTGGCCAATACACCAGCCTGATATCTCTGTCAGACTCTATGAAAATACTGCTTGTTTTTCCTTAAAACTGGGTGAAACATTGATATAAGATAGGATCAAATATTATCAACATGGGCACTAATACAGGTATCTAAAGAACAGAGAATCACTTATCGCTGTGGTGTTGATGATGAGAAAAGAGATAATCTCAGTAGACAACAGAAATACGTAACACACTTAGTTTCTAATCCTCCTCAAGAGCAGACCACAGATCAGTCTCACAGTTGTGGTTTGCACTCAAGTTCTGGCAGAGAGGGACCAAGTCCAGATAACCCTAGATGTGCAGGAGATGAGGTTTGTGCTGCAAACTTCAGAGCAAACCTAAGGGAACCCAGAGGGGCGGCCATGTTAATGCGCCTGGTCCTTTGAACGTGTTTAAGTGGAAGAGGTCAAGAAAGTGTAAATGAATTAGAAGGGTACTGTTTCCCCTTATAAGTGTGCAGACCTTCTTACAAGCATGAATAATAAAGCATGAGGTGATATTAATTGTTGCAGCTGGAGCTTCTTAAAAAAAACAGTCACAAAGGCATCTGAAGTGTGTATCTGCTTCTCATCAGCGACTTTAATTATTTGAGAGTGTTTAATGGAGGTGTTATTGGAACAAAGGCATTGTAATTATTCTTATGTAAACTGTTGAGGCTGGGCAATTTCAGTGTGCATCTTTGTATATCATTGCAGTTGTAAAGGGTAACTTCATGTCACGTTATGGATATTTATGGCCGATTAATCTCAGAGCAGTATGATTTCTCCTAGAATGACTTGTATACAATCGAGTTATAAATCAGGAGTATTAGAATATTTGTTTTCAATATCTAATTTATAATGCCTTTCAAATCCCCTTAAACATTATTTTAATGGCCTCAACATTTATAAGGTTGTAAGAGATGCGAGCATGCTTCTTTCCCCTCCTTTGTACAGTATCATTTCACATTTTGAAGGAGTTCTCTGACTTCCTCGCTGCCTTTGAGTTCACAGAAACGTGAGAAGGACCCACACAGGCCCAGCAGAGCAGGCTCTGAGCGAGGATGTCATGGCTACCGAGCAACAAGTTAAAACCCAGCGCCTAGCAGCCATTTAACAACTTATCTCTATGTAAAGGCCAAAGCAGTATATTACAAAGTAACACCGGACTCCGTTCATGTAGCATTTCTTTAAAAAAATAAATATATAAATAAAAACAACATGTGGGAAAATACTCTTCTTACCTCAAGCAGCTGAAGCTCAGTGTGAAAAGGCAGTAGCTTTTGAACGCATAATAATCCTCCCAAAGTGAGCCCGCTGTGTTTGGAGCTGGGTCAAAACGTCCTTATTTTTATTTTTTCTGAAAGAATTATATTTAAAAGTAAGCTAATTGGTCGGCGGAGTAGTTCTCCTTCTCTGAGGTCCACTGGTTGAAGAACAGGAGGACTCGCTGACTTTCTTACAGTTGTTAGTGTTTCCCAGGACAACTCAAAGGGAGGAGTCTGCACGAGGACTGTTACGAGATATATTACTGCCCTTTCTTTAAGTTCAGTTTTAGACCGGGAGTCACTTTTTAAAAGTTAGGCAGGCCTAAATTAACTAACTTTTTTTTTACATTTAAAAACACACATAGAGGGCATGAAGTGAAACATGAAAAGTCATCTTCTGAATAACAAGAAAAGTATCGGAGTCGCGAATCACGGTTTGGTTAGCAAACTATTAACATCCGGTTTGGGATTTTCACAGTTAAACAGCTTCGATTGTAGCTTTACATAAATCACGAAGTAGGCTGTTATGTGTAATTTATGTATTTTTTATGAATTTTTGACTTAATTTTGTTTCTCCATTAACATTGTTAATTCTTAAGTTTGTGTAATGTAATACACCACATTTGGTCGAAATCTAGGCAACTAAAAGTTCAGTTTAGTGGCAAAGCTTTGGTGTTGCAAAGCTGTTCTCAACTTTATGTTTTGGAGTTTGATTTTATTTTGAAGGCGGTGCTCTAAACCACAAAAATCCACAATTTGATTTGATCCACAGCTGAAAGACGAGAAAGAAGGCTGCTTTTATTTGGAAAAAAAAGTAATTAATTAATAAAAGAAAAGAAAAACCTCTCTTTTCTGTATTATCAAGATAACTTTAAAAAATGTTATTCATTAAAAAAAAATTAATTCATGAAAAGATATATATTTTATATTCAGTTTTTCTGAATTGGATCATTTTTCCACTAATTCTGTTTTTCTGAATTATCAAGATAATTTTACAAAAGCTTTTTTCCCTGTAAATTAACCTTTTAAATTTCACACTAAGAAAAAAGCAAAAGAAATGCTTTCTTCACATTTCCCCTTTTCTTTTGGGCAAGAATAATAAGAATAAATGTTTTTTAGCAAATGCTTAAGATAGAAGTTAATGATAACGATAATGAAACATTTTCTATGGTACTACACACCCAACCCAATTGCTAGAGATGGTTCAGGCAGTTTTATTTCCACAATTTTTACTAAACTTCATTATAGTCACTAAAAACATTTGCTCTGCAAACCGTTTAGCAAGACATCAAAGGGTTAACAAAATAATTTTACAAATGCATTTTAAAAATAATTTTTTTCTTAATCAATCACACAATTTTACCAAAAACAAAAGAAGGAGAAGAAGAAACTCTCAACCATTCTCCCATATGCAAGAAGTAAAAACGTCTTGTAATTTATTACAATAAATGATACTTTAACTGTATTGGAGCCTTTATCCTTTTACCATACAGTTACAATTCAGCTGTAAATGACCACTAGCCAAGTATGCGTTTCATTTTGTTTAAGCTAATGTTTGTTTTCCAACATGGCGGAGGTCAACCACATGTTCTCATGTCCCAGCGAAAAGTCAACAAACTAATAACAATACCATCCACATAACTTAGAGACTAAAGCATCCACCAATGTCGGTAAGCCAAAGCAGAGTAAACTAAATTAAATTCAATAAGCGGGACATGTTGGAGCTTCTCTTGAGGAAACAAAATATTCTTATTTAGAAGTAGTCTTGTTAGTGATGCAACCACAATAAGCTCGTTATCTCATACGTTTGGTTTTTCTGAATTAAAAAGATTGAAAAAACAACGTTTTTTTCTGTTGTCTTTTTGTTGTAAAATAGCCTTGTTAATTCAGAAAAAAGGGCTTTTTTTATTCAAATGAAGGCAATGCTTCTGTAGCTGAGAGATATCTCCCTTCCCAGAAAAAAATAAGGAAGAGAAAAAGTGGAAACACAATTGTAATGGGGTTGCACATTTTGTTCAGTCTTTGTCAAGGCTTCACTGAACTACAATGACCTTTATCTACCATTCATATTCATTCTGGCATCACATTGTAGCACCACTGAACAGTTTCCGCCAGCTCTGCACATTTCTCTGCCACTGTTACTGATAACTACTTTATTCAGTTCTCAAAAAGCTACGATAAATCACCTCAGGATACAGTGTAATGTTGCATTACCATTGCAAATTTCACTCTTCAGTACACTTTGTCAGAAGTAATATTAAATTTCAGACCAGCTGTAAACCATCCAATTTAAAAAAAAATCCCCCTGATTACAATTGAAGAGATGTATGAAAGTATGAATCTATAGTCTTGAGTTTATTATCAAGTACTTTATGCTTTAGAGCCTTTGGTATAAGCAGAGGTGGAAACTATAACCACTCATCATTAAAGCCTGAATCACACAAACTTCCATTGGCTGGTGGTGCAAACATTGTGGGTGTTTGTAATGGCACTATAAGAAGCATTCACTGCTGTCTCATCATGACTGCATACAACGCCTAGATAAGTAGAGAAAAGGCAAACCTTGTGGATTAAACTGCCATCTGCTGGCATAGAAGGCCTTCCACAATGATCACTATAAGTGGCAACATATTTTGTACCATAATGATTCCACAATGCAATTTGACATCTTTGGGAAATGCACCCGCAAAACGTTGGAAAAGCAAGAGCAAGAAAAACACTGTTGCACTTCAGGAGGAAAACAAGTTGTCAGCAGCTCTTAAATGCTTGTTTTTCTTTGCAGCCCATGAAATGTGATTCTCACGTCATCTGTCAGCATGAAGAAACTGTACAAAGACAAGACCCTGTCTTGTCGTGTGTTTGTTGCACGTGCATTTTTAAAGCAGGCAATGTTTAAAATGATATGACGTAACAACTGTTTGTTATGTATGAAGGCACAGTCGTGTGAAAAAGGAAAGTATACCATCTTTCAATTCTACAGTTTAAATATGTCATACCAGCTCTTTGGAATTACATAACTACAACCTCAGATGAAAAATAACGCAACATATTATGCTTTTATTTAACTAAATGTAAGCCTGAATGCTGAAAAACTACATCCATACAAGTACATCCATGATTCAATAGCACCTAAAACCATCTTTAGAAGCAACCATTTACTGTAAATCAATTGTTTACTGTAGAATGTTTTCAGTCCCTCATTGTGGAGGAATTTGGGCCCACTCTTCTTCACAAAGTTACTTAAGTTCATTAAGATATTACCCACAGATTTCTTCCAGGTCCAGCTGCCGCACGTCATTTGATTTTGACTGGACCATTACAACAACTCAATTGTTCTCTTTTTCAGCCTTTCTGTTGTTATGACTCTGTGTTCGGGATCATTGCCCTGGTGTTGCGTGATCCAAGCTTTAGCCGTCAGACAGGTGACCTCACATTTGACTATAGTATGCAGAAGTGAATTGGCACGGTTGATTCAATGACTGCAAGGTGTTCAGGTGCTCTGGCTGCAAACCAAACCAAATCTCCATCCATGCTTGACAGCTGTTATGAGGCCTTTGTGCTGATATGCTGTGACTGGTTTTCACAAAACATGACTCTTTGCATTTTCGACTAACATCTCTACTTCGGTCTCATCCATCCAAACAACCACGTTCCAGAGGTCTTGTGGTTTGTTCAGTTGCTGCCATGTTGCTTTTAGATCACAGATGCTTTTCCTAACAACCCCTCCAAACAAGTCATACTTGTTCAGTCTTTTTCGAACTTTACTTTAGTATTTATCATACTAACTGAGGCCTGAGATGTAGATGTTGGTTTTTTTGGTGTTTCTTTGAGCATTTAACGATCTAACTTTAAAGAGAACTTGCTGCAGCAGTCATACATGGGAAGAATGTCAGCTGTCCTGAATGGCAAATGGTAAAAGGACTGTACTTCTATAGTGCTTTTCTAGTCATGCTGACCACTCAAAACGATGTCATGTGTGCTTCCCATACACGACATTGAAGAGCGATGCACTCCATATCGTTTGTGGGGGCAACTTTTTCATGTGGGGTGCTGGAGGTTAGTGGAGATTAGACTCACGGTACAAACAGAAGCACTCTCAGAAGTCCTTGGAATCCGT
>JBBBVU010000001.1:31075026-31087194 GCA_037177055.1 Atherinosoma microstoma | reverse complement strand
TAAATCTAAAATTTCAAATTATCAATCAAAAAACATAATTAACAATGCATGATCCAAATACAGTTCAAAATATAAATCAAATTAATTTCTTTGCTCATGCTTTGTTGGCTCCAACATGGACTTACAATCATTTTACCAATGATGGGAAGCAACAATTGCCTCTTTAAAATCATTGCTGATGTCTTTTCTTCTCTTAATTGCTATTAAAACCGGTAAGAATGCTCTTAGTTGTTCTCACACGACTTCTGCAATTTGTCACGTTTGTTGTAAATTATGGCATGATGTCATATAGTATGCCTTCTTTATATGAGGTTGCATTTACCAAATTTTTGTAAGGACTGTGTATAAATGGAAAGTAGGGCACAGTGAAGAGGATCTCTAAAGCCTCCTTTCCACTTGTACCTACTCTACCCTACTTTACTCTACAAGATTCAGGGTTTTCCTCTAGCTGTTTTTCTCAGGCCGAGTGGGGCAGAGTAGGTACTTTGACGGTACCTAATCCATTGAGGTTCCAAGCGGGTAGAGGCCAGTGATTGGCCTAATGTAGTGAAGTCACTAGATAGCGACTCTCAACCCTGTTTTCAAAGATCACTGGTAACAGTGGCTGTGTGATTGTTGTTTGCTGACTTCACCATTGAATAAAAAGATTACAGTGTTATTATTACATAGTTGTTTACTAATCATCAGAAAACGGGTAGAGTAGAGCCGGACCGGTAGAGTAGAGTAGAGCCGGGTAAGTACAAGTGGACAAGGGGCTTAATACTCTCGATTTTGAAAATTAAGTATGGATAAATGAATAAAAATTTCCTTCTGTGTATCAACATAAAGCAATTAGAGCTTGTAAATAACATCTTCAAAATCCATCTCTAGATCAGTTTGAGTGACTCAAACTGAACTGAGCCTTCTTTATGTAGCCTTTTCATTGTATGAATAAAAGGAGGGGAAGTGGTTTTCAGCTGAGCCTTGTGAGCATGTGAGCTCACACTTCCGGATGAAATCACCGTTGTTGATGTCAGAGTAATCCCTGAGGAGATAAAGAGTTGTGATTCCTGCAAATCCTGATTAAAAATGATACCGATAACAATATCTAGTATTGTGTTTGGGTGTTTTTATGAGCCATCTGTGGGGTTGGGATTGATGGCTGCTCACTTAACTGACTTATACAAGCTTGAGACAGATATTTCTGAGTGTTTGTTCTCAAAGATCTGTTTCACACGATTCTCAGCACAACATATCAGATGTTGTGGAGCTCATCTGTGACCCAAGCGTCACTAATAAATTACACTGCTCTGCTGCTGTTTTTTAGCCTTTTGGAGGTAAAAATAAATGAATAAATAAATATGTGTATTCCTCAGCAGGGTGCATTTAATAACAGATGACACACTGAGCTTGACAGATAGAGGGATATAAAATAAACTAAAGGATTTTTTCCCCTACCTGCTCTGAAAATCATTGGTTCTTCCTTCACTGTGCTGGTGTCGGCATAAAAATAAAAAACCTGCAGACTGACTAAATTGCAAAAATGTTTCCTGCTAAACCTACTGAACCATAGAAAAGTTGTTTTGGAGGCCCAGCAGGCGACTGTGCCTTCCACCCATCGCAAGCATCGAAGCTTTGAGCTTTGCCTCCCTCCACTATAACCAACCGAGGGTTAGATAAATGACAGGTGGCTCTGGAAAGGGTCCCCGTTCCCCGGCATGCTGAGCTGCACTTAGACACTTTATTGCTGTCTGGAGGAGGAGAAGAGGGATTTAGAGGGGACTGATGAAGCAGGGCGGTCTGCTGACTGCCAGAACATAAGCAAGACTGGATAACAAGCAAGACACAAAGAAGTACATAGCTGCCTTTGTGTGGTGATAAAAGGAGGTTTTGTAAGTTAGAAGCCTTGGATGGAAAAGGATGGAAGAGATAGCTCTGAAAACTCCCCACCCAGGGTAAACACTTGGAGAGAGAGACAAAAACATACAAGTTGCAAAAGGAGAGAGGGGGTAGGGGAGAGCTACAAAGAACTAGAGGCATATGATTTGGTTGAAGTACCTTTAGAATATATTGTCTTGCAGTTCAGGCTTCTTATTCTCAAACTGTCTGCATTTCTTCCCACTCAGTCCAGGTGGCCATGATGATGTTTTTCTTAGCTAAACAAGTAAACCTTTGCAGTTCATGCAGCAACATGGGGAAAAGTGAAAGTGTTTTGACTTAAAACAAATAATCTATGGTCTATAGTCAGCAGCGAGCTAATTCTGATCCTTCTGCAGTCACTTCACCTGATACGGTTCAATTTGGATTTTACTCTCTTCAGCTTTGGTTGCTAGATTTAAAACCTGTCCATACTCTGCGAAAAAAAGAACGATGTCTCGCTTTTTTGTGGGAGCCCTGCCCAGATAGCGGACATGTCCGGGCCATATTCCGGGCTACTTTTGGCACTTATGGCTTCGTTACGGTACTGGGAAGTGTAGTGTGGGCCAGAATTTGGCCAGATGTCAGTTCCCAACCTGGACGTAAGTATTTTGTGGGCCATAAGTGGTCCCAATGCAGGAAGCCTCCAACCTGATCTCACAAAAAATACATGAAATAAGCACAAAGTTATTTCGACACCCTCCACTTATTTATGTGATGGTGGCACGTAAAAGATCAAAATTACGTGCTGGGGCCACAAAAATGAGGGCAATGTAAAGTCAATGGGGAACTTTTACGTGACCTCCACACGACTTTCCTGGTTCCACAAAAGGCTTCATTTTATGTTTTTTCAAATGCAGAAAAAATGTTTTCCACATGTTTTTTTAATTTCACTTAATTAACTGTGGTCAGGCCGTTCTCACAAATGGTTCATGCGACTTCTTGCGCAAAATAATGCAGGGATATTTGCACATATCCTATAAAATCCTGAGCACATCACGGCTGATGAATTAATTGTGGGGCTCTGTCGTGTTGTTTGCGGGACTTTTATGTTTATGAAACAACAAAAAGGGATGAATTTGCTGGAAAATAGCCCCTAACCCTACTCTAAATAGCCTATGTTTATTGTAATTTAACATTTCTGGGGGTTTTTTACACAGCCAAATCAGATGATTTTGGATCAAGCGACACGGAATCTGTTTCGGTTACATGACTGAAAGGATCATTTTATTCTCCTGTTATCAATTCACCTCAATAAAAAAAAATCAGAACATACAAAAGCCTGTCATCCTTCCTGGTATTTCTCCAAATGGTCATGCTAGTGGGCCGTGTCAGTAACACTTCATCTAGTGCAGCCCCCATAAAGTAGCCGACATTAAACACACTTTACAGTCATAATCAGCGAAACGTATTAAGCAATGTTTGGTTTAACATGAAGTCTTTCTGCTCTAATCTCAACTGAGATGTTTTTTTCTCCTCTTCCGATTGGCCGCTGTTGGTGGGGGCGAATATCTTAAATAAACCGACATAATTACTTTTAATAATTGAGTGAGTTTTTACAAACCGCTCTAAAGTGGAATAATCGGAAGGACTGCAGCCCGCGCCCACTTTCTGTAGCTTGATAAAAGATTATAGACTATATCTTAAATAAATCCATCATATTTACATTTTATCAACATGTATCATCTAGCAGTAGTGTAATCACTAGCTTGGCTTTATTAGGTAGGCCTGATCTAGGCTATGTAACCAATGTACTCTTTTAGCTCGTTTATTAATGAACTACAATCATGGCGCTGATATAAGTAATTGTAGTTTTTGCAAAATATAAGCGGTTTTGCATCAAATTTAAAGTTTCAAATATTAGATTAATAATCGACCAGAAGGTTTAAAGGGGTGGTAAACGCAACTGTGGATCCAGATGTTAATAGTTTCATTGTAAAATGGGTGTATTTTATCCACAGGCCCTATTTGGATAGGCCTATAACACATAGGTTATTACATGACAGCTCAGGTCAAGAGCTCTCTATGGAAACTGCCCTACGCTAACCCTCGTCCCGTCATGTTTATCGCAAAGTATGATACAACCAGGCCAGAACAAAGGCTGGTCTTTTTCTTGCTATCTCAAGAAAATGAACAAATTTCTCTGCTCTTGCGGGGTAGTACAATCAGGCTTTAATTTAAATCCATTTCCATGCTAAAACCATGAATTAAAGTTACATACTCAAAATAATCTTGCCTCAAAATAAGTAAGATCGGGTTCTGTCCACTGCAGACGTACTCTGAAGTTGTCACTGATTCATACTGGACCAATGTGGTGTTCAGATGTAGCTATCTAGCTACGTTAGCTAACTCACAACCTCTCCCACTATCTCGTGGGAACGAGATAGTTAATCATCTGGCCACGCATTAGTATCTCGTTCCCACGCATTAATAACTCGTGCTACGCATTAGTATCTTGTGGCCATGAGTTATTATTATTTTTCATCCATGTCACCAGACGGGCTCCGTACAACTGTGGTGTTTTAAAAACAATAATAATCTAGTTGTTTGCAGGTGGGCTGCTCCCAGCTTGTGCTCAGTGTATACCGTATGCTACGTGCTAGTAAGATGCATCTTTCCAACCTGATCTCACAGAACAAGCAACAGCCTTTCCATTTAGAAGAAGAAAGAGTATTTGTCATAGTGTAATTTGCCATTGTTGCATTCGGTCTTAAACAACTTTAATACTTGCGCTTCTATTTTCTGTCTTTAAGAGACAAATCATTTAGCTTTAGCTAAAAAATGTAGACTTTTTAAAAACTTTGCCAGTATATGATTTAATTCTGGGCAGGTATCATAAAGTAGTTCAACATTGCTCTATTGCTGATGGTGTTTGACAGACTGGAAAGACTGAGCAGTAACATCGGAGGCCATTAAACCAGAATGCACTGTAAAAACTGGTAAAACACTGTTTAACTGAGGGAAATTGCACAGCCGGGTGATAATTAACTATGGGTTCATCACTATTAATTATCCATCTCATATTATATATAGTCATTAGATCCACTGTTAATGCTAACATACCAATTAGTGAAGCTTTAATTAACTGAAAGTCTATTAAAGTGTCTATGTGAATATGTGACTTGAATCTAAATATCATAACCCTGGATACACTGAGTGTTGTACTTTGAAGTTTCTGATCATTGCTACTTTAGCAAAGTTGATACATGTTCAGCTTAAAAAGCTCTGACACCATAAAGATCAAAAAGCTCTACAAAAGCTTCCTCTGGGCTGAAGCTGTCTGTTTTCTTGGCAGCACAGCTCACTCAGCTGCCACCCACCATTTGTTATAGCACAGCTTTTTACATGCTTACCGTACAGGTACAACAATTCTCAGGATATTTCACACCAATTCTCTGTAACTGTCAACTTTAAATTGACTCTGGATGTGTGATTTCTCACACAGCTACTCATTTTCTTCATCTCACTGTGCAAAAAATGTCTCAGAGCACGTAAACCTACCTCAAAATTATCATGATTCTGTGGTGTAATTGCAGAGATAACACCCATCATGCTACTGTCATTCAGCACACAGTTGTTATGTGTGCTCCTGTTAAAAGAATAAATCTTGTAATATTCTTAGTTTTGTGTCATCATAAACAAGGAAGAAAACCAACATCAAATTGGATTTCTTTTGCAGTCAGACATAGAGCCAGACTTAGCTCGGTTAGTGTTACATGAACGTTCACTGTACATTAATGTATTTGTAATTAAATGCACTTATGATTGTTTCCAGTCACATCCACAAGATGTCAGTGTGCGCGGTCCTGCGGGTCAGTAAGTCCAGTTGATCCCATCAGCTGGGATTTACCGTCTGAAGTCTAAACACACCACAGCACAAATCACTGTCAAACAAACTCAGTGTGTGTGCACGTGCTCCACCAATCATCCTGGATTGCAAGATAACATTATCAGAGCACTTTCAGACCCAAGAATGGGAGAGACCAAATGGTTTTTAGTGCTGTAAAACCAGGACTGAATGCTGGCCACACAGTTGGCAGTTTGCCCGTCTTCAGATGAAAGTTTGCCCGCCTTTTAGCTTTTGTCCAAATATCTATACTTACTTTGTCTATGCCTGCAGTCTTGGATGCGGGCCAGAGAGCAGGTCAGGTGACTTAAGCCAACTTGGCGTGTCCAACCAGACAAGAGGGATTTGGGGAGGTCGGACCCACGCCGCCTCCCACCCACCTCAACAGCCCACCTCCATTCACTAAAGCCTGGCAGATTAACTCCCTCAGATCCCTCCTCTTTAATTAGGGGCAAACAGGAGGCGTGGAGGCACAGTGATTCCATACTAATAACTCAAAAGAAGCACGGCTGGGTAAATAAACAAAGAGGACCTGATTTGGGTTTCATCAGAGCATTTGTATGCAAAGACACTCATGTAGTGTTTTTTTTTAAAAGAAATACATCCTAACACAATGTTTACTCGGTGCAGGAGAGAAGCATCACACACTTGGAGACGATAGAAAGTTAATTGGATTATCTTTCGTATTTATCAAAGCGAGGGTTTTTTTCTTTACTTTTTAATTCATTTTAACCCTCAAAACCACACATGTCAGCAATAAATGAACAAGCGAGAAAAAAGAGAATAAGCAACGACAAAACTTCCAGGATGAACTTGCTTTAACCCTGAGACTAAACGATGTAACACTCACTCTATCAAGGTCCAGACAGTAGAGGACGAACGGTACAAAACAGTGTGGCAGTAATTGTATCAGCAGGATTTTATTTGCTGCGTTCTTGTCCGCCTTGTTATCTTCAAGTTATTTTGTGCCCACATATAGAAAATGAGATACTTAACAAGATGAAACTGCAGAGCTGAAAAGAAATGGCTCTTGAGGATGTACTGCAAAAAACCTTGAGGGACTTAAAAACAATATCTTAGCTGAATCTGGATGTAAACAAACTTCTAACATTGTCTACAAAAACAGATGACGGAGTAAAAATATTCCCATAACCAGACATTTCAGTAAACAAGAAAACTGGAAACAGGAGATTGTTTTTTCCTTTAAGGTTTCCCTCAATGTTTGATTTTGCTGTTTTGTAAAAAAGTGATCTAGTGTCTCCCCAAATTTAAAGATTTCTTCCATGAGAAATCCTTTTTTCTCTCTCTCAAGTAAGTTTATTGAGAATGATTTTGGTAGTTTTCACACAATTTGATGACCAGGAGGATGAACAGAGAAACAGCACTGACTGTTTCCTTGCCAGAGGAATAATAAAGCTAAGTAGTAGACAGTGGTTTCAAGTTAAACTTGGAATGAAGGTGGTGCGGGGAGTCCGTTTATCACTCTTTCCCAGAATCCTCCCCCTGGATGTTATTAATTTCCTGACTGTTTGCATGAGACGTCTCTGCGCTGCATTGCGGAGGGATTGCCCCTCCTTCTGGGGCAGGCCTATAGCAGGCAGGCACCATCAACTGTAATCCCAGTGTGGCTGCAGAGGACAGAGCTCTGCAAATGGAGGACAGAGAGGCAGGAAGTGTTGAACCCAAACACAAATTTTCACCACAGAATCACTCACATTTTCATGACTGCAGCAAAATGGGGCCTTTCCAAATGAGGTGTCCAACTATAACACTGACAGGAGGCAGGGCAGGGAAATGGGATTATGTGGCTGCACTGGTTGAAAAATGTCACGAAGGCAATGATTAAGTGCAGCGTGTGATTTGTGGACAGTGTCCCTGGATGGACGGGTAGAGGGAGTGACAGGCGTGGCTTGGAGGAGGGGTTAAACAGAGACTGGTGAAGACAGAGCGGATGGGGGCTAAATTTAGCCAATGGCTCTGCTGGGGTGGAGCTAATCCTCTTTGCACTCGAATTATCTGGCCTTCGGATTAGAGAGCTTTGCCTCTATGCAAGACATCTACTCTCTAAAATGATGTCCCACAGCAGGTCGTACCATATCCTCAGATGGGGGTGGTAGAGTTTGCGCACTCGCTCCTGTAATAGATGAAGACTGTGAATACTGGATAACGTATTCCCGATCAGCAAGAAAATGCTAACACATAGATTTATAAGACATATTATGGTAATGTCTCAGTGTTTCTCAAGTTTAGCATTTATAGCATATATTGACATATTTTAAATGATTAAAACTTCTTCTAGAAGTTTATTTGATACCAAATGTGTATGTAGTTAATTAACCGTATCACAAATAAAATGGGAAGTTCATAAGAGAGAAACATACAGGTGGTCCGAGAAAGATTTCAAGGCACCAGAAGAGAAAACTTAAAGCTTTTGCCTCAAAAATAGAAAATGCACAACAAAAGAAATGAAAAACAAATGGGTAGAAATAATATTCAATATTTGTGTCCAAACTGAAAGAAATTAGCTGAAAGAAATTAGACTTAAAAAGACAAACAGAAACCATCACTTACAGCTAAAATATGGAAAACAGGCTTACAGTGGGTTGAAAGAAGCCATGGACTATTTGGATAAAGGTGATATTCATTGATGAATCATAACTCACTGGGAAAGAAGATGATGTCGGAAATATATTGTGGTGCATATCAAATGAATGGCATTATGATAGTAATTGCCCAAGGAAAACCAATCCATTTTCATGAGTATTGATGATATGATATCATGTAAAGCAGTGGTTCCCAACCTATTTTCCTTGAGGACCCCCTTAATGCAAATACTAAAAAACCATGGAACCCCTGCCCCACTTTGTGATAAAACCATGCTTGGTTTTACGCTTTCAAAGGCGAGATTCTCACTATACATACTGTATCTGTCCGGGTCCTGTCTTTTGATAAATCCAAAGTTAAATTAACAACATGTAGTCTTACTTTTTGTTTCTTAAAATAGGTACAATGTGTGGACATTAATCACAATGGCTCTGAATGTTTAAAGCCTTGGGGACCCCCTGTGCTCTTTAGGGGACCCCCTTAGGGGTCCTGGACCCCCGATTAGGAACCACTGATGTAAAGAACCAGAGGAGACAGCAGTTATTACTTCTGCTGTAAATGAACAGGTAACATTTTGCACACTTTTCTCATCAAACAGTGGGTTTGGTGAGGAGCAAGTCATTTTTCAGGATGATAATGCTTCTAGCCAGAGAACAAAGAAATGCTGATAAACTCAGTGACACATCCATCTAACAATCTAGATTTCAATCCAGTTGAAAATTTATGGTGGAAATTGAGAAAAATGGTCCATGACAAGGCTCCATCCAGCTGTCAACTGCTACATGAGAAAGTTGGACTCTGATTGATGAAGAAGATTGTTTTCCATTAGTGAAGTTCATGCCTCAAATAATTCAAGTTGTCGTAAAAGCCAGACCTCTCTGGCTACTCAAGCTTCCTCCCGCACATTCATGTTAGGTTATTTGGTAAGTCCAAATAGACCATAGGATTGACCAGCGTGTATCCTGACAGCTGGGATAAGATCCTTTTTTTCCCTCTACATCATGATTAAAAAAAAAGGCAGTTAATTACACAATCCTATTACATTTATTTATTCATTTTAGGAATATGTTTCAGGGGTTATATGTCTTTCAGCCACTTTCATCCAAAGCACTATAAAACATATGTACAACTAATTATTTATTTAAAACACACACACTTTTAGTGAATTACCATTCACTAGTGAATTACCATGTTGAGCTAATAACATGCCAGCATCAGATGCTGCATGTGAGGACTTTGCAGACCACTTCAGAAGTAAAAATCTGTGCTATCAGATCCAACCTTTTATCTCAATGACATGTTGATTTTAACATATCTGAAGCATTGTTCTTACCAGAGGAAACACTGGAGAGTTTTGTCCTGGTTGATGCAAAGATGCTTGGTCGAGTTTTCTCCCAGCTAAACCCAACAACGTGCATTTTAGACCCAATTCCCACATCTCTTTTAAAAACATTTTATGGTTTATTTGAGTCCGAGCTTTTAAACATAGTTAATTACTCTCTTCAGACGGGTGTCTTCCCATCTGCCTTTAAGACGGCTGTGGTGAAGCCCCTTCTGAAGAAGAGTAATCTAGATCCAAATATTCTTGATAACTAAGCCTGTATCCAACTTACTGTTTTTAGGTAAAATGATAGAAAAATTGTTTTTATTCAGTTAAACGAGTTTCTGAATAAAAACAACATCTTGGAAGAATACCAAACTGGCTTTAGGACAAACCACAGTACAGAGACGGCCCTTTTAAAGATTGTAAATGACCTCAGGGGTAACATAGATGCACAGAAACTTTCTGTCTTGGTTCTGCTGGATCTTAGTGCCGCCTTCGACACAGTAGACCACCAGATTTTATCACACAGACTCAGAAGTCTGGTGGGCCTCTCAGTTACTGTTTTTAAATGGTTTTATTCCTATCTCACAGATGGACGATTTTTTTGTGAGTATGGATACATGCTCCTCAGGAATCCATGAAATCCAGTGTGGGGTTCCGCAAGGATCAATTTTAGGCCCAATACTTTTTAATCTGTACATGTTGCCACTTGGGGATGTCATCAGGAGGCACGACGTTGCTTTTCACAGCTACGCTGATGATATGCAGCTTTACATCGCCATGTCTCCTGATGACTTAGAGCCAGTTAACACCCTTTTAAACTGTATTTCAGATATAAAGTCATGGATGGCAGAAAACTTCTTACAGCTCAACCAGGACAAGACTGAGGTTTTAATCATCCGTCCTGAAGACAAGACAGAGATCATTTCATGCAAACTGCAGAACTTTAAACCTTCTCAGTGTGTGAGAAATCTCAGTGTTCATTTTGATTCTGAGCTTAATTTTATTCCACACATTAGAAATGTAACAAAGACAGGATTTTATCATCTTAAAAACATCGCCAGAGTCCGCCCATTTCACTCTCTTGCCAGCATGGAGGTGCATTCTTTTATTTCTAGTAGATTAGATTATTGTAATGCCCTGCTCTCTTGTCTTCCTAAGAAGAGTACCTGCAGCTTGCAGACTGTTTAATTTTGCGACAGTGTCTTGTAATAGTGTTGTGTGGCCTGTGGGAAGTTACAGGTTTAGCCCCCTAGTGGCCAAAAGTTACACGGTATCCCTTTAATGACTCTGCTAGTGCAGATGCATTTTAAAATATGTATTATTGAGGAAAAAATGACAAATGTAAAGTATGTTTTCCAAAAATAATCAGCTTATCTGAGCTATTTTGTGCACATACTGTTTTGTCATTTTAGTCATAGCATTTAGAGGTATAAAGCATTACATTTATGCATACAGGACCATTTAAACACTGAATAAAAGCTAGCTACATAAAGGTATTTTTGCTCCGTGTGACTCTTGAGATCTAAGTAACATATCGATTTTTAAAAACTTTTTTTCTTTTTACCGTATACTGTATAATATGCAATGCTTTGGGAACATCCTGGCATCGATCCACCACACTACCCATAATCCATAAGTGCTTTTCTCTCTGTGCCATCGGACCTCTATTCTATCATAGTCTGTATATTTTCTGTACATAAACCACAGGAATGATGTGCGGTGCTGAAGCTCTACAATTATCCATCTCCTGCACAAGATGCCACTCAGACACATCCATAATCACTTCCACACCCATCCGCACCCAAAGCAATGAAACTGCTGCCCCTTCCTTCTGCTTCAAGGGAAGGCGAATATTTCAGGCAGTTTTGCTGATGTGCTCATCCAGACAGACTCAGGATGGATGAACAGTCACCGTGGCAATTCAATGTCTCACTCAAGGACACACTGGCATACAGCCATTCTAGCTATTCTGCTTATAGGGAAAAAAGGCGCATCAGGCTCTACAGGCAGAAATGATATGATAATGAAAACTACTTGGTGTATTGTTTAACTAAAATGTGGATAACTGATGACCTTTCTTTTTCCACTGAAGGCCAACATTCACGTTTCCATGACAACAAGCCCTAATGAAGTGTCCTGTTTTAAGAAATAATTTTAAAAGCAAATATGGGATGAAAATGTCTCTTATTGCAGCTAACAATAACCTCTGACCTCTTTGTGGGGGGATCACTCACAGAGATCAGCAAGAAGACAGAAACATCCTGCAGTGGCCACACAGTTTGCAGACAGTTGTCAGGAGAGCCTGTTGCTATTTAAACCTCTAGGACCGTACCATCATACTCCAGAAGCTCGGGGGTGGGGTCACTTCCGGGGAGTTTCCTGTAGGGATGAGCTGTGAGTAGGAGGGGTAGTGTACTTGGGCTGTGTGTGTGTGTGTGTGTGTGTGTGTGTGTGTGTGTGTGTGTGTGTGTGTGTGTGTGTGTGTGTGTGTGTG
>JBBBVU010000001.1:31050006-31063380 GCA_037177055.1 Atherinosoma microstoma | reverse complement strand
CCCCAAACACTCTCTCAACACACACAACACCCCCCACACAACCTCCTCCCCTGCCCTCGCACACCCCCAATACACCCCCAATATCCTCTTTTTTTTAGCAAAAGAAAAAAAAATCAGTGCAGAATTCAACAGGAATCCGTCCAACAGTTGATGAAATATTTCCGTCCAACAGACTGCCAGGCTAACATGTCTTTCCTTAAACCATTTAGCTAGCATGGCTAAAACTCAATTTAGCAAACTTGTTTCTCTAAAACAGACACGCTGCCTTCAGGAAAACCACAGTACTTCCTAATTACAGTCATCTGTCTGTAAGTTACAGTGTTTACCCAGAGAGGAGGAACTCATCAGTGAAATGATGTGCCGTTGTGCTTGGCTGAAACAAAATCCTGCAGATGTTTAGCTCTCGATGGCTGCAGACCATAAGATGGAAATATCCTCCACCTGCTCCTGCAAGTTAAGAGAAAAAGGCTTGGATCCATTACAGGCAAACACAAAAAAACAAAGAATAATCACCTCTGTGTGTCTTTGTAGACAATTGGTCTGTCGTGAGCAACAAGATTAGCCTAACTGAGTCTTGGCAGTGATGCTACAAATGTCTCTAAGTCGACATGAGGGAGTCATACAGAAACACATCATTGTTTAGTGATTTTAGTTCCTCTTAAGGCACAGATAGATCATTTCTTGCATATATTGTGGATTATGGGATGTGCATGTTTTCTTTGAAAAGATGATGCAGAAATTTGTATGCAGCATAGATGCAATTTACCGAGAAATGTACCTTGAAAGCGCCTGTTGTCTGTGCAGACAACTAAGCTGCAAATTAAAGCCGCTCACCTTATTTCCCAGACTTCGTATTTAGCCAGGCGTGTAGCAGATTGCATATCACTCATTTCATCTTAACAACAGGCTCCTGGGAAGAAGCGTTGCGAGAGACTGATGAGGAACCTGGTGGTGATTGCAGTCAGTGTGTGTTCCCGGGCTAATATGGAGCATGCTGCAGCAGTCAGAGATCCTGGCGGCCTACAGCGCACGGCGCAGAGCTGTCAGATATGCTTCAGGCCTCTGACGGGCTGCGGTAGCAGGAGGAAGGCCTGGCGAAAATGAAATCACAGCATCTGTTTGTGCAGAACAGGGGGTTTGCTCTGGTTACTGGCTGAGAATATGAAGTAGATCCGCAGAATGATAGTATTTATAGATGTATGCTCATGCTCTGTTCAAAAGACACAAGAGCAGAAATGTGTTTAATCTTACCCTTGTCTTGGATTGAAGAAAGACTCCCAAAGTTTTTGTTAAGGACAACAGGCTTGGTTAACGTGCTTTATGTGGTGCTTTTATGGTTTTATCTACAATAGTGGGAGACAGAATGCAGCAAATCAGATTGAACTGGGAAAACAACATGGCAATTCTGTTGGAAGAGAGATAGATAAATAATAAAGCAAAAAACTGATTTAAAAAAATCTATGCATAAGTTATGAGACGGCTTTATGATGCATTTTTCCTGCTATTAAGATATCTATAGTAATCTGCTTATGGTGATGTGGTGTCTTTTCCCCCAAAATCACAGGAATCATGTTAATTATGCAAGATGTTCAGAACCTTGATAAGTAAACTTTTTATATGTTGCTTCAGAGACTGAATAACCAAAGACTAACCAACTCACAGGACACCTTCCACCCATTCCAATAACACTCCGCTATACGATCGACATACTTTATACCTTTATTTCTTTGCCAATTCTAGCAAAACCACTTGTTTTGGTTGCCACGAATATCTGCACCATGCCTGGTTTGGTAGTTGAGGCAGAGAATATCAGCTGTGTCTGCAAATCTCTTGCTGTTCTTTGCTGCCCACCTTGCTCGGAAAAAGGCAGGAATGCACTCTCATGGGATTTTGTTGCGGCAGCTGCTGCCAGCAAACACTGAGTCTGATAATGCCCACACATAGCTTTGTCATCTAAATTAATTTCTGTGAAAAGTATTTCCGAAGTTCTTCATAATCAACACGTCCTCCAAATGATACGATCATGAAGGTTGTTTATTCATGCCCTTTTATACAAACCATAACTGTGCCCTGTAAAGTACAACCCTGATAAGCAGCAGGAGGAAAATAAGACTCATATGAGTGTTTTCGCTTTGGAGAAAAACATCATTATTAGCTCTTTAATTTAAAAAAATACAGTTTGGATTTTGAGGAAAAGGGGGGGAGTGTTTGGCGCTTTAAAACCGTACATCTTTATGTGCCGTAAGATCGAGACCAACATCTGTTTTTACCAAAACCCTTCCATTACCGTTACATTTTTTGGGCTTTCAAGCCCAACATAGGGGGTTCTTTCACAGACCTGCCTGAAACACCTTCTTCATATAATATACTTATCTAGATCTCCCAGTAAGGGGGTCCTTAAGGAAACACTATAGAACTTTGGCAGATTTTTCTCAGTGATGCACCCCTTAATGACGTTTAATTGGGCATCCATCTTGCATCCTACCTCTACTCTGAGCGCTTTCCAGTCAGTAAAAGTCAGTCCGATGTTGACTTTCTTCTTATCACTTGCTCTGTCACTTTTACTCTTTCTATTCCTATCTTCTTCCCATAATATGCTCTTGTATTTCTTTGATGAACGGCCAGTGTTTTGATGTCAAGTTGCTGGCGTGTGACGTGGCGTGTAAAGGAAAACTCAGCTGTAACGTGACATTCCGGCAAGTTGAAACCCTGACTCTTGGGCAACAACGGTTCCAGGAATGTACATAACAAACATCACTGTGCCATCAAAACGAGTCAGAAAGTTGCACGGTGTTACTCTAAAGAGATACGAGCTAAAACAGAATATTGTAGACAGAATGATACAAGTGGTGCGGCAGTTTCGGACTGAATTTGAACAATGTTGGTTTTTGAACTGTGAAGCATGTAAACATGTAATGATAGATCCCTTTAACAGAAACTGAGAACTTAAGACAAACATACGATGGCCTCTCAGTTATTCACACCTAATGTGTTGCTTACAGAAGCATCTTAAACGTACGCAACGATTCAAAATAGCCTAATACCATATGGGTTACTTAAAGACTTGAAAGAACGATGGCTTTCAACTAAAACCTTCCCTTCTCAGCTTCTGAACAAACTATAAATATAAATTGAAACATCTTTGAGAGCTTAAACCTCCTGCTGATATTACAAATGATTAACTCTAGCTTTATGTTTATCGTGTTTCAACATAATTATTCTTTGCTTGTATGAAACTGATGATGCTTTCATCAAGTCAGGTTTGATATGTAAAAGTTTGCAAATCTCGCTTCAGTTTCAATATCTAAAGTATCAAATCAGAGAAAAATAATGTACTTTGGAGTTAGCAGCATTCATGCAGTTTAAAATAAGTGTGAAATGTTAAATTTTTCTAAAATGACCAACATCACAAACTCATCATTCATTACTGCTATCAAGCTAATGTTTGGTACCGATACTCGTGTTGGATTCTTTTAAATATGATTCTCATGTTAATGTATATAAATGCTGCCAAGGCTATATCATAAGTACGAGCTGAATTACATATTCATCTATATCATAATGATATCTGTATCTGTTTTGGCCCTCAGGATTAGCATTACTTTACTCAGTGTGTGCTGTGTGGTTAATGTGGCTACAGACACATTATCTGCTCTTCCAGAGGTGATAAATGCACTTAAAGTGCTTTCACTTTTAATACTGCAAGGAAAAGAGAAATTCTCCTTCCCTTCAGGTATTCAGTATCCTCACTGGGCTCAAGGACACTTTTTTCAGGCTTATTGCTGCTGGGATAGACTCTGGGCCTTCACCTGAAGGACAGCCTTTCTAATCACAAGCCCTTCCTGTGAGCCTGTTCGAGCACATATCAAAGACGTACACACTGCCTCGGGCATCACTTAGGCCAAGATGTTAGGTGACATGATGACTTTGAGTTTTTGTCTCCTGCTGTCCCGAGCAGTCTCTTGTTGAATGGGATATGCAGCTTGGCGTGTGGAGCGTTTGGGCATTTGGATAGTTTAGTAATCCGCGGGGAAGGTGCACACTATGGCTCCACGTGCCGGTAAGCTGCTTAGGCCCTCTGTAATTAGGGCTGTGTAGTAAAAACACAGAGCAGGCAGGAGGGATGGGTCTGAAGGTTTAAACAACTCGGTGGAGTGGACGGACGAAACTGTGTGATTAAATCCTGTCGCAAGAAAAAAGAGGAAGACATTACTGTCCTTTGAGTGTTAACTTAAAACCAGAAGGAGTGCCAGACTAGACCAGCTGCCTGTTGAATGCTGGCGCTGACTCCAGACTGCTATGACTCAGAGGATCTTGTATTCATGGCAACAATGAAATGTTGCAGTGAGAGCCCAGAAAACACAAAGACAGCTGGAGCAACCCTTGTCACATGTGAATAAAGCTGTAAGAGGGTGTAAAGATACTCCTCCTGTAGATGCGTCCTAATGATTGTGACCTCTTCTTTTTCTGTCATTTTTCAGGGACGCTATTATCAGCCTTCGTGTATTTTCTTAATGCATAATGACAAATATCCAGTGTTGATCAGACCTCACATGAAAAGGATGCATCACACTGATATACAATAGGAAGGGTGGAAGATTTATCTGCTCCTCTGTTTTCATGCAAGGGTGAAGGGAGACCCCTGGTGGAGAACATCAGCACATTTGCTTTAGTCTTGATCTTTCAAATCTGAGGTGTAAAAGCTGTCATTGTGATAATGCATCACTATGTGTATTTGCAGGTCTGCTGGTGTATGTGGCCATGATGGTGGGCGCATTAGTGTGGGGTGGCCTGTGTGATAAAATGGGCAGGAGGAAGTGTCTAATCTACGTCCTGACCATCGACCTGGTCTTCTCCTTCCTGTCCTGCTTCGCTCAGGGCTACGGATTCTTCCTCTTCTTCAGATTCTGCTCCGGCTTTGGGTGAGGCACATTTTTTTTTTGTCATATTTGTATTTGCAGAGCTTGAATAAATGGCACCTCCACTGGAGATTTGTAATGACTGACCTTTTCTACGAATAAACCAGAACACGGAAACAGGTTTGAGAATTAGATGCCTGACATTTAAATAAATCATGGAAGAGGTAGCACTTCCATTAAAACATAGAAGGATTGTTTTGGAATAGAATAGTGGATAGAAAGTGGCCACAACAATGGGTTTATTTGTTTATGTGTATTAATAATCAAACACACATGTATTTCACTATTCATTTACTTCTTAAGGCTGTTATTTGCAATATTTTCTGTCATCTTGAATGTAAACTGAACCCAGACAAGCTGATTACGGGACTACATCCTGCAGCTGTGAAAGTATTCATGTCTTTCATCTTCTTTATTGATTGGATGAATGAGAAATTTTAGGTTCTGAATTGAGAGATTTCGGCTTATTCATCTCAACACAGAATGTCTTTGTTGTACTAAATAAGACAAGCAGATAGGGAGGTTATCGCTGTGCACTGGTGGATTGATTCTTGATAATAGTTGCAGTCGTATTTATTGATGTAAAGTGATATCAATGTGATATTTTCTCAGTCGTACAAGCAGAAAACTTCTCTTCATTCTAGTTTTTACCACCTTCAGCAAAAGTTTTAAAAGGACTTTCATCATGTAAAACATTCGAAAGAAGAAACAGAATTTAGATTTAGAGTGAAATATGGACCTGAAATCAAACATTGATGCTGCAGTCTATGAAATATTCAGCTTGCACCAGCACTTTTCCGCTCATTAGATACCAAAATACATTTAACTGTAAGCTTCTCATATCACTGCTCTTCTAACTCTGGAATAAATCTGGATATGAGATTTTAGATTTTGTTTTTGTCCACATCCAGGGTAATAACTTGTAAGCTGCTGCTGAAATCAATACACAATAAAGTGAAATACTTATTTTTTTCTGTATTTTACTGCTTTGAGCAACACACATTCAAGCTGATGAACCATCAATGCAGTGAGGGGGAGATTGAGACTAGACTCATACAACCAGCAGTAACTAAGAACATCCAGGATTATGACGTATAAATGTATTGGAGGAAAATGAGGATAACAAAAGTGTTTTCCTGCTGCAGAATCGGTGGCTCAATCCCAATCGTGTATACCTACTTCACTGAGTTCCTGCAGATGGATAAACGTGGAGAACATCTGAGCTGGCTCTGCATGTTCTGGATGCTGGGAGGCCTGTACGCCTCCTTCAGCGCCTGGGGAATCATTCCTCACTACGGTAAGATGCAGACTTAAATTATGCTTCAGTCTAACTGAGAAGACAGACTCAATGTTTCACTAAAAAACTAATCTAATTCTCTGGTGGAGCATTTGTTTTGGACTTTCCCCTCTCTGACTGCAAGATGCGGCTGACTTAGATTAATAGAGCGTTATTTTCTGCTTGCCATTATGGCTCACGTAGAGAAGTTATCACAGCAATTATTTGGTAAACAAGTAAATTATTCAAATTAAAACAATCAAATATCTGTGTACCCTAACAAACCCACATCCGTCTGGATTTAATTGTATAAAAACACATTTTCTTGAAATGTTAATTTGTTTTTTTTGTTTTTTTATCCTTTTCCAGGTTGGGGCTTTGCCATTGGTACACAGTTTCAGATGCACAGCTGGAGACTGTTTATTTTTGTGTGTCTCTTCCCTGCGCTGGCTGCACTTGTCGGAGTCATCTTCATGCCAGAGAGCCCACGTTTCCTGCTGGAGGTCAGATAGCCAGACAAAAAAAAAAAAACCCAACAGAGTCAAAATATAGTCACACATGCAATATCCTAATATTCAATGTCAATGCACAGTATTAAACATCGAGTTGTGATTGGCTAAGAATGATGAGTCACCAGCAACCACAGCAACATCCCACTGCTGTGCAAAGGTAACAAAGAGCTGCTAAGGCATCAGCAGAACACCACCCACCCCTGTTTCCCATCCAGGACAATGTCAAGCCTCTAACCACATGTGGTATTGTATTTGTGTGTTACTGCTGCAACACGCCCCCAAGTTATCACACATCAGCCCTTCTGATAAGAGGCAGACTGAATGGGAACGCTGACACTCAGCCGGTGTGTCTGGCAGTGGCAGAGCTGCATGTGGGAAAGTTTCAGTGGTCAAACTGTGAGCCATAATTAAAAGAGTCGTTCTTAAATATAGTAGACTATACTGTATAATTTCATCTACACTTTCCAAAGGTTTCACAGAGCGCTCTCGAAGCTTACAGAGGCACACAATGTTCAGTATATATATATATTTGTGTGTGTGTGTGTGTGTGGTTTACAGAATGCCCGACATGATGAGGCGTGGATGATCCTGCGACAAGTTCATGACACCAACTGGAAAGCCAAGGGGGAGCCTGAGAGAGTCTTCACAGTAAGGCTTTTTATTTACACCAACGCTTAAGTTTGACATATTCCTCGACTACCAGTTTGAACAATCTGAAAGCATCGCGATGAAATAAATGCAGCTGTGCAGTAGGTGGTCCCATCTCATAGTGTGCTTCCTACTGATGAGACTTTGACCTATAAATGTTAAAAGCAGCAGAGTTATACACCTCATCATTTGTGTAGATGAGCTGGAATAACAAGTAGGGCTAATAGAAGCCAAACATTAATTAGAAGAGCTTCATATAACTACATCTATCAAAGCAATCACGATGCTTAAATTACAATAGCCTACATAACATCATAAGTTATGTAAGCCAAAAAATAAAAAGCCTTTATGTATAGCACACAGACTAAACAGTAACTCAACATGTTTTGATCTGGGTGTGAAACAGACAAACATCTCCTGGTAGTCTAAAATTTACTGTCAATCAATTAGCTGAAAGGATTTCTAACCCAAAGTTTTACAGTTTTGGTGGTTAAGTGCACTCAGGGGAATCAGTAACATTTAGTTTTTATACGATGTGACAGGATAAATTGTCTCAGAAAGGATTATTCTGCTTGCTTGCAGATGCACACACAGACAGCTGTGGACTGCTGCAGACACTTACAGATGTATAATCATTAGTCATACTTACTAAAATACTTCCCAGTCTGTTTTACTTGTAGGATATATTCCATAACTGGATAGTAGATAGACCTCTATGGTGTTTTTACTCTGCAGGCATTTTGGTTTTCCTGAGTATGAGCAATTATCTGTACTTTCTGTGTAGTGTCCACTACACTATGGTGGCAGATCAAGGAGAAAATGAATAGGAAAGTACATGAATGTCCACACAGAGCCATCCACCGTACTGATATGCTGGTCACATAACAGTTCACATAACATAAACCAAAGTGAAAGAGCCAATTCCTGCCTTGCATGCATGGTTTCTGCAAAGGTCTGCATGAGTCGGCCTGAGTCTATAGTAAAGAAAAAAATATTATTTTTGAATTTACCACTAGCCAGACTTTTATTTACAAAATCTATACAGATCCCACTGGCTTCTGTTTATTGCTACAATTTCTTTAAGGTGTCTTATATTCCTGAAGAATGCATTTTAATTTGGTAATATGTGTGCAAAGACAACAAAGATAATCTTTTCATGTAAGTTCAAGGACACACAGAGTGTGCTTTGCTCTGGGAATACACAGAATATGTATCTGTAAAAGAAAAGAAAACCTTAAATCAAACTATGAGATGACCAAAGTGGGAAAAAAAATCCATCACACCATGACAGAAGGGAGCACAGATGAAAGCCAACTGAATAAAGAATTACTGGGGTGTGTTGGCCCTGCGATGGACTGGCAACCTATCCAGGGTGCACCGTGCCTCTTGCCTGCTAATTGCTGGGATAGGCTCCAGCTTCCCCACACGCTGAATTGGAATACGCCGTGTAGAAAATGGATGGACGGATATTAAAGTGTCAAGTTCCTCTAAATGGGCATTTCTGTTTTTTCTTTGTATCTTTAAAAAGGTACTAAGACTTTTTTACATGTTTGAGTCATCTGCAATTTTCAAAAACGCTAAAACAAAATTTATGTATATTTGGAGTTTAGTTACCTTCCAAATACATTTCTCACATCTGAAAGCAACATTACTTAACTTTCTTACTTTGGCACCCTCTAATGATGTAATTCAGCATCTGTCTTTCATCCTGTCTCTTCTCTGAGCTCTCTCCAGTCAGTAAAAGTCAGTCCAATGTTATCTCTTGTCTTATCTCTAGCTCTGTCTCTTTCCTTCTTTCTTTTCCTTGCTTTCTTCAATTATGTTCTCTTTACATTTCTTTGATGAAACAGCCATTGTGTTGATAGCCGGTTCCTAATGTATGACACACTAGTGCCATAAAGTGAAATGTGCCTGTAACTTGATACTGGAACAAAAAGCTGGAAGTGTGATTTCTAAGCCTAAGCATGCTGCAGGCCAATGATGCCTCCAGGAATGTACATAATGAATGTCAATGTGCCATCAAAATGAGTCAGAAACAGAGTTTTAAGGTCAGAAAGTTACGCCATGTTTAAAGGAAGTAACCAAAATAAAAGAGCACTGGAAAAAAAAACTGAAGACAATGACAAAGTCCTCATGTTCCTCTTTCAATTTACAGGTAACCAACATCAAGACCCCACAGACTCAAGATGATGAGTTCATAGAGATCCAGAGTGACACTGGAACTGCTTTTCAACGCTGGACTGTCCGAAAAATGACCATGCTGCAGCAGGTCTGGAAATAACTTTCCATTACAATAAACTACTACTGAACTGGTGAAACAGAATTGTACTTTGCATTTGTATTTCTATCCTGTAGCCCTAACACAACCTGATTTCACAGATACACTTGAAAAGACCAAAACTATTAGTCTCCAATTACAGGTTGGAAGCACATAATCTGTGAGGATTGAATGATAGTGGCACAAAAACAAGATCCTCCCTATTGTGGAGAGATTGAGGCCATTTTCTCATGTTACTGGGAGATCTGGGTCATCAAACATGCCAAAGCTGATATTCTGTTTCTGTTTCCTAAAGGTGATGGCCAACATAATGTCTTTATCTGCTCCTGAGCTCAGACTTCAAGGTCTTTTCCTGGTTATTGTGTGGTTCTGCATGGCCTTCAGGTAGCGTCACATCCATGTTGAGATTTTTGGTTAAAGTTCACAAGTAGTACAGATTAATCCCTAAGTCCAAATTGTGTCACCTCCTCTGGTTACTTTGATTTAACATGCTCTTGCTTTTATGTTTTTTTGCGTGTATCAGCTACCATGGACTGGGAGTGTGGTTCCCAGATATGATCAAGTATATGCAGTACGAAGAGTACGAGTCCAAGGTTCGAGTGTTTCATCGAGAACGAGTGGAGCGCTTCCACTTTAATTTCTCTCTGGTGAACCAAGTCCATCGTGAAGGAGAGTACATCCATGACAAGTATGTTAACTTAACCTGATGATAATGAGTTTCCTTAAACACATGGGATCCCCAAATATAGTTAAAAGCTTGTGTCTTTTCTTTCATTTAGGTTTGCAAACATCGAGATAAAGTCTGTGAAGTTTGAAGATTCTCTGTTTGAGAACTGCTACTTCGAGGACATTAAGTCAACCAACACCTTCTTTGAGAACTGCACCATCAAAAACACTGTCTTCTACAACACAGGTGCCATACAGTCATTATTAACCTATGCAGTATGTCTCTATTGAAGCAAAAAGCAGAGGAAAACTACAGTCCAGAGGAATATCTCACCACAAACTGCAAGCAAGTCCTTTAAAACTCTCTATGCTTTCCTTTCAGACTTGTGGCAGGAAAAGTTCAAAGACTGTCGAATGGAAAACACCACCTTCCTCCACCCGAAGAAAGGCTGTCATATAAACTTCCAGGAGGAAAATGACATTGTCATCTATATGGTCAGCTTCCTGGGGAGCTTGGCTGTGTTGCCTGGCAACATCATCTCAGCGCTGTTCATGGACAAGATAGGAAGAATCAGAATAATAGGTGAGATCAGCATAAAGCACCAGCACAGGACAGAAATTCTGTTTATTTTTCATGTATGTTCCACCACGTTTTCATGTGAAAAGGTCTATTTAAATCCAAGACATAATCTCTTCCTTAACCTAAAGAAGTAGTATTCCTGTCTAAATATAACCAAACAGGTTAAGTGTAAATATTAAGCAAAACGTGTGCATTGGTGTTGTGTTGCATAATCCATTTGCCTTCATTCTAAGGTGGTTCTATGCTGGCATCGTCAGCCTGCACTTTCCTGCTGCTGTTAAGTTTCAGCCAAGGAGCTGTGATCTGTTGGCAGTGTCTCTTCTATGCCGTCAGCGTGGCAGCCTGGAACGGACTAGAGGTCATTTCGGTGGAGCTCTACCCCTCCTCTAAAAGGTACATAGATCCTAATGGGAGATACAATGCAATCTTTATCGACCTGCAAATGTCCAGTCATAGACTGGCATTATAACTAGACTCAGTAAGTGGCTCCACAAGTTTAAGTGTTCATGGGACTGTAGTGAGAGTGATATCTAAAATATTTAGAAGATGTTGCTTTTTTACCTTTACAAATCCAAAAGCAATCAAAGAAATGAAGTATCTCCGGCAAACTCATCATCGAAAAGGACCATAAAGTTGTCGAAACCCTCAATAAGTCCTCACTCTTCAAGCTTTTTTTCTCCTCCTTTGACAGTAAAATGCTAAAACATACTGTTGGAATATGTGAGACGTAAAAGATTTGAAATAAAGCTGCCATTTTTTATTTGCAAAAGAACAAGAAAAGAATAACTATTGATTGAAACTAAAGCATCACTTCCCTCACCAAAATCTACAGTATGTACAGGACAGTCTTCCTCTTATTAAATTCAACAGTGAATCAAGTTAAAGCTCTAATCCTTTCTCCATTTTTTTGGACTCTGCAGAGGGACAGCGTTTGGCATCCTGAACGGGATCTGCAAGTTTGCAGCCATCATCGCCAGCTTCATCTTTGCATCCTTCATCGGCATCACTAAGATCATCCCCATCTTCCTGGCCTTCGCCGCCCTCGTCTGTGGAGGTCTGGTGGCTCTGAGGCTGCCCGAAACTCGGGAGAAAATCCTCTCCTGAAAAGCCAAACTTCCTGCTGCTTCGGTGCCCCACACACAATATAGCTAAATAAGGGGGGAAACACTTTTCGGGGAAGGAATCAGCTTAAACTGAAAACAGAAAGACAAGAAAAAGAAGCTATGTTGTGTGAATCGTGTTTGTTTGTTCTAGTTGTATGATTAAAGATGTCGAAAACCCGTCTGGATGCCTACATGAACCTGAGGCTGCTTTCTGTTTCCCAGGAAGCGTTTCTGTGATATCATACGAATCTAGTTTTTGTCATCCTCCGTCGTCCCACCGTGTGCTCACACACCGCGTAGCAACGTCTGTTTTGTTTGAGGTTTGTGTAAAAGATTAATATGAGATGAAACTGTCTGTTGAATGGTGATGTAGTTCATGTTACCATGTTGTGCTTTGATTTCATTCCCTCTTGAAGAAAGAGAGAGGACTTCTAGTGATAACTTGAATTGTGTGAGAGTTCTGTTGTACTTGCAGCTGAGGCCCAGCAGCAACATTACTACTGGTATTATTATTCAGAGGAAAACACCTCTTTCATTCACCCAGTCTTTATTTATTCTGCGCAGTCCTGTGATGTCTGTAGTCCTCTGTAGTTGTTGCTCAGTTTGTTCTCTCCAGGTAGAAACCTGGATCCACCAGTTTAATAAACATAGATTATCTCTCTTTTTTTCTATTGAATTCACCCATCTTCAGTTTTCCCAGCTGATCCACATCCAGGCTGACCGGATTCTCCTTGCTTGTCATCTTGTCCTCGACTCTGAGACGTTGTGTCTGTCCTCAACTGTAGAGCTGTGTTTTTTCGTAGCTTGATCATGTAGAATAAGAGTCTTGTCTGTCACATCTTGCCATGAAAAAAGTGTACGGAACTGTCGTTTGATTTGTTTTCATCTTTTTCTAACAAAAAAAAAAGGAGAATGATACAAAACTGTGAGACTAGATGTTTTGATAATGATGCTCTCATTTTAACGTTCTGATGAAGAACGAAGTTGCAGAACAATCTGCATTTCTGACAACACGTGTCATGATTTCTAAGGAGCATGTTACTTTTTTTTGACATGACTGAGCAATGTGTGTGTTTGTGTGTGTGTGTGAGTGTGTGTGTGTGTGTGTGTGTGCGTGTGATTGGCTCTTATCCACACGTCTGTGAATTTTACTGAGACACAGTCTGACTATCAATACTGTATTTGTTGTTGTACATATAGACTTGTGTATATTAGTTGTACCATAATAGCTGCATCATGACTTGAATAAAGCTGAGGGCTTGTGATCCAGTCTCCTACTTAATGAGAGATTCAAACTGTGAAAACTTTAGATGCCATATTCAATTCAATTCAATTCATCTTTATTTGTATAGCGCCAATTCACGACAATGTCATCTCAGGGCGCTTCACAGA
>JBBBVU010000001.1:31025971-31043724 GCA_037177055.1 Atherinosoma microstoma | reverse complement strand
ATCTCCACCACGGTTCCGTCCCTCACTCCACCAGCCTGCACCTCCCGGCTTCCACCTCCAGCCAAGTTACAATAAACGTACCTGTCTTCAACCCATATCTGTGTCAGTCTGCATTGTGGGTCCAGCCAGCTCAGTCCTCATAACAAAGTCATGTATAACTAAGGTAGGTTGGTCAAAAATGCAAACCTGGTTGGAGAAGTCTGAACATGTTTGATGTGCTGTAATAACAGTTTGATGTATTTCATTACAGGAAAGATGTTAAAGCAGGAAATAAGTGGCTTTGGAACAAATACAGTAAATATAGCATTTCTGCAGCAAACATCTTTGCATTGATGTGTTCTCCTGACTGAACACTCATCATGGTAGCCCCTAACATGACCAACTCTGTGGGTCCAACAGTGTATCTACAGTATGTGTATCTGTGTGTTTGTGGGTACCTGAATCCCCTTTCTGTCCTTTCTCTCCATCTCGACCATCTCTGCCAGGAAGCCCGGGAATACCTGAGTAGAATGCCATAGATAAATAAACAAACCCAAAACAGATGCACACATCAACCTCTACAATTACACTTGCATAAATGCACAAACCTGGCATCCCAGGCATTCCTGTTGCCGGACATGTTTCCATGGCTACCAGCAGATGTACGGCCAATGAGAGCAGAGCCCCACACACAACAAAATGATGGCGCATGATGGAGAACCTGAGGATGAAAGAACACAGAAGGACTATATAAGATGAAAGATTAAATGAACAGTTAGAAAGAAAGAAAGGAAAGATAGGGTGAATGTTGAGGACACAGAACAGGTGAGGATGAGAGGAAAATAGTGGTGGGAAAAGGAGACAAGAGGAGGAGGAAAAACAAGAGAAATACGACGAGCAAAGGTAAAGAAGAAAAAGAAAAAGTGTGTTCAGGAAGAGAGAAAAAAAATGTAAAAGAGGAAATGATAAATAGAAAAGTAAGAAACAAATGAGAAAAATATGACATACATAAGAAAGTTAAGAAGATGGGGGCTGAGAACAGGCAGGGAAGAAAGGAGGAGAAAAGGACATTAACATGTTTTTTTTCTTCAATTACATCAAATTCAGATTAAATTCCTCTTAGAACAACAACAATAAAAAAAAACATTTGTGATCATTAGAAACCATGACATGATATCACTGAAACCTCGCCATAATAAATAGATTAACTCTGTCATATTATGTAAATGTAATAAATGTTTAATACTCACTTAAAAAAAACCTGAAAGAAAAATTAAAACCTCCTCAGCAAGTTGACAACAAACTGAAGATCAGCTCAGAGTCCTGCAGCAGCCAGACGAGGACGATGACCAAAACCAAAGATTCACAAATGATGATCTGAGCAAACAGTTAGTTCTGCTTTTCTAGGAAGATATGTATAGCCAAGGAGAATCAGAGAGAGAACGGAGCACTTACAGCAAACTCAATAACATTAATAAAAAGCTGTTTGACTCAAGAAAGAACCTCCACTCCTCTGGTTTCAGTCTCTATTACATTTCTCAGAGAATAGGGATTTGCTCCTATTGATGAAGTAGAAATTATCCTTCTATGCTTTAAAGTTTCACTTTTGTCCAAAGGTTACTAAAAACACAAGTTCCTTTGACTTCAGTTGCACTTACACCACACTACTGCTCCTAAAACCTACTGAAGAACTAAATTAACCATTTAAAGCCCAACCCAAGAACAACTGTGGAGAAAAGTCCTTTAAATCTGAAATATTTATTTGGTCCTTTAACAAAATGTGGAAAAAAATTAATAATTTTTTGGGGGGGGGTATATTTGGGGGGCACATTTATTACTGTGTTACATGTCATAATTTTTTTGTTTAGTCTTATGCTTGCTGGTATCCATTAGGGGGCAAAAAACAAGTATCATATTGTATACTGCAGGGTTTTGAACAAAGTTTTTACCATAAAGGGATGACAAATGTCTCAGAAACTGTATGTATTAAATATGAGTATGTATACAAATTCTATTTATAAAGCACCTTTCATGCTAGGGCAACTCAAAGTGCTTTACATATTAAAAACAATTTATGCATAAAAGAGAAATAAAAAAAAAGCCTTCACACACCAGAATGGCCAACATTCCCAAAGAAACAGAAAGTGGACAAAATGGCTGCCATTGCCATAGGAAAGGTAAAGGGACAAAATGGCCACCATTGCCATGGGAATAGTGACGTGAAAAATTTGCTGTCGTCATGGCAACAATAAAGTCAGGACATGTCTACTGTTGCCATTGCCTTGTGATAAGATGATTGTGGTTGCCATGTTACTATGTACGTTGTCTATTGTTGTGCGGCTAAGCAATAGACAGTTTTGCTAATGCTAAGCTAAAGCTAGAGCTGATGCTAATGCTAATTTCTGGAATTTGTTTTCTACTACATTCTTAGGAAATGGTCCTTGAGGAGATTGAACTCTGTTACATTAGACTTAATGTTTTTGAATGAGTCATGATCTGTTTCATAAGATAAATTTTATTGTCCCAAAATGACAGATAATGATACAAGACAAAAGGTAGTGCAACCATTTTTTCAACATTTTATTTACAAAGAGATAACATTAACAAACGACAACATTTGCTTGAGGATTGAGAATATATAGCTGCACAATCAGGTCACAAATTGGAAATCATACATCATATTGCTCACATAAGGCTTTGAGTTTAACAGCTTCAGAATTAGTGCAAAATTTTAGTCCAAATAACAGCTTACATTCGCCCTGAACACAGTAAGATTGGGTTTCTGTTTAACAAATTAACAGGCATGAATATGGAACTTATAGCAAGTAGGATAAGAAAGTTAATAATATATCTTTTTCCAGGAACATGTAAGATTCCAAATAATATATGTTGAATATTAAGAGAACCAGAAATATAAAATTTTCTGTTCAAGAAAAGATTAAGGTCACACCAAATTTAACAATGATTGAATTAACTAGATAACATCTTTGTCCATCCATCCATCCATCCATCCATCCATCCATCCATCCATCCATCCATCCATCCATCCATCCATCCATCCATCCATGTAATATTTTTAATGATACCTTGCTGACCTTATTTGCCACAAAAAAAAAAAACCTTGATAACATCAAGTCTGTTCCCAGATCCCAGAGTATAGGTTGTTCCAAAAGAATACAGAAGCAGGTTTACTGACTGTATTTTTCTGAATGAGCTCTCTAAAATGTTTATTTTGTGTTTTTGTACTCAAAAAGGGATCTGAATTTCTTATAAATAATTCTGGGAGCCGAGCATAATTAAGAGGAGATCTACCTTCAGTAGAGAACAATATTTTCAAGCCTTTTGGGATGGCATCAAATACAATATGGAATTCTTTAGCGGATAGAGGGACATTGTATTTTCAAAGAAATTCAACATATCCAAACAACTGACCCTCTTTGTTAAACAACTGATTGACAAACAATAAACCATAGTGATCTATGTTTGACACAAATATCTTGATTGTTCCAAATAAAGAATTTATGAGGAGGAAATTGTGTTTCTAAACCAATGTCCAACATAGGCGTAGCTGTTTATGAAAATTAGATAATTTAACAGGAAGTTTTTCAATTTTGTAATTGCACCTTAACAAAAATTCCAGGCCACCCAAGGTATTAAATATACGTATTGAAATACAATTTTATATATATATATTTTTATATATTATTGAGTCTGGAATCATCAAATATCTTTTTATCCATTTAATTTTGAAGGTAGAATGTAAAGTATCAAAATCTTAGATATTGAAACCTCCTGAGCTGAGTTTGTTAATCATAACATTTTTTCTAATAAGATGCAAATTTATTTTCCTTATGAAAGATAGTATTTGATCAACGTTGGTACTAAGGTACTAGGGACATCAATAGCTGAGCTTGCATAAAATAGGCGAGGAAGACCCTCAGATTCAGAAAGCAAAACCTGACCAGTTATGGTCAAATCTCTGTGTAGTCACAAATTAAACCTCTGTTGCAAAGAGGGGATAAGTGGATCCAAGTTATCTCTGACTCTTGTAGTCTGATCTTTAACTATAGTAAGTCCTTAACAACAGGTTTGACAGGAATTCCTGATACAGACACTTCATCAAAATCTTTGACTGGGAGAAGTTCACATTTAGACAAGTTCAGTTCGAGACCAGAGGCAACTGAGAATGCATTTAAAAGTGCTGTTTCAATTTGAGATTTATCTTGTAAAAAAAGAGTTGTATCATCAGCTAGTTGACTCAATAACAAAGTTTTCCCTGCTACTGAAAGCCCTTTGAAATTACTATTCTTAATATAGTTGGCTAATATTTGCAAGGCAATAAGAAATGAATAAGGTGATACAGGGCAAATCTTTTGGTGATTCCATGAGGTAGTTTTATTGAACTATTTCCATCAGCATTTAAAGTGTGGATTGACTTTTCTAAATACTCTCCAAAACCAAATAAATTGAGGGCTTTGAATATGAACTCATGTTCTATATGCCTTGTGAAAATCTAAGAATAAAATGAAACTGTCATCTGGTATCAATTCAGAGTAGTCTAAAATATCAAGGACCAATCTTATGTTATCAATTATATACCTTCCAGCCATAAAGCCATTCTGAGATTCATCAATAATGACATTTAGGAATTTAAAAAAAAATTTTTGCCAAGCATATTGCAAGAATTTTATAGTCATTATTAAAGACCTAAAATGCTGGATGTAAGGTCCGCACACAGTCTAAGGGTCAGAGTCAGGGTATCACAGATGATCTATCACATAGGCTACTATTTCAATACTGAGAAATAACATAAAGAATATAATAAACCTTTATTGAAGTAAATTGGAATGTAAAACTATTTATAGAAGGCAGTAGAGCATATAGATTTTAAATTGAATATAAAACATTTTCAGCAATTGCTTGTGCATAAGTAGTTGATAAATGCACTGCTGGGGTTTTATTCCAATGCATCAAGTCCATTTAGATTAAATAAAGTAGTTAATAATAGATAAGTAAAGTGAGTTTAATAAAGGATCCAGTGTAAAAAGATTTGTCTAACAAGTTTTTTAAAATCCCTGTAAGTGTGATCAAAAGTTTCCATCATGACATAAAAACCAGGCCAAAATATTGAAGTGCTTTATTGTTGTCACTGCAAACTACAAAAGGAAAGAGAAAAAAACGAGGGAAAACCTTCTGTATATCCCTGAAATATACATGAAAATAGATAAAGTCAAGAATTATGGGCTCCCAGAGCCGCTGGATGACTGCTGTTTGAAATGGAACCTTGCCGTTCTACAGCGGACGGAATTGGAATGTGTCATACTCATTGCAGCCTTCATGGCAAAGATCTCGCAAGACCTGAGAGAAACTTTTTAAATAATAAAAAAGATTTTTTAGCTTTTGTATTCAATAATCTAACGTGTTTCAGGTCCACTGGGAAAGAGAAGCAGCCTTTATCATGGTTGTTTTGCTCAGTCACAGTTTTAAATGTCTCCATTTCATGTCGGTTTCCTGAAAATGCACTGCTGAGGATTTGAGCTCTGCATGTGGACTGGATTCCAGTTAGATGGGATCAGAGGTCTTCCTGTATCAGTGCTGCTGATTCTGGAGTCAATGCCATCGCATTGATTGTTCAGTACTACTACTTGTTTCCACCAATATTAACAGTGAATTGATAAAAGGAGAATAAAGTTATCTTCTCAATCATGTCAATCAAACCATATGGGAAATGATCTGGTGACAGAAACAACACTCTTACATACAAATGAACGTTATTAGAGAGCAAATCTTTAATATTGCACCATAGTTAAATCAGCAAAATTATGATAAATATATTCCAGATATTTCCAATCATATTCTGCCTTTTTTTGTTGTTTCACAAACATAAAAGTACTGCAGATGACGACAGAGCCCCACAATTGATATTTCAGCACTGATGTGCTGAAATATCAATTGTGGGGCTATATAAGCGAATATCCGCGCATTATTTTGCATAAGAAGTTATATGAACCATTTGTTGAGAACGGCCGGACCACATTGATTTTGTGAAATTAAATAAACATATGAAAAACATTTTTTTCCTGCATTCGAAAACGTAAAATGAAGCCTTTAATGGAACCAGGAAAGTAGTATAAATATCACGAAAAAGTTCCCCATTGACTTTACATTGCCCTCATTTTTGTGGGCCCAGCACGTAACTTTGATCAATTATGTGCCACCAACAAGTGGAGGGTGTCGAAATAACATTGTGTTTATTTCACATATTTCTATGCGATCAGGTTGTCTCACACATCAGTAAGTCTGGATCAAAACGTTCGGATCTTCAACAAAGAATCTGATCTCGACCAACTTTTATCCATGAGAAGATGGGAGGGATGGGGGACAGAAAGAAGTTACCAGTCCAGCAGTCCTGGTTCTCACAGCAGAGGTGTGAAGCGACACCTTCAGACTCATCAGTTCTCATCAGTGTGAAACCATCACACCTCTGCTCTAAACAGATAACATTAGGCTTCATTTAGCTTCATTTAACCTCATTATGTTTACATTTTAACCATTTCAGACCTCCGTTTTCTTCCCATAAGCACATCAAACAGCAGGTTTCAGCTTCACATCCATGATCGAGGTAAAGAAAGGAGCAGGATTGCAGCTCATGTCTGACTTCCTCCGACTATAAAAGGATCCTGCTGGTGAGAAATGGTGGGATGTGAAGTGGAGGAGATCAAGAGAATATTAGGAGGTGCTGTCAGGTTCAAGGTTGGAGTGAAATGAGAAGTAAGAGGCATGAAAAGGTAGTCTCAGCGTAGAGTGGAGGTTTTTATCAAACCTGATATATGTTACATATCCCAGCTTGTGAGTAATATGTGCCTGAGATCCCCTGGTAAAGCAGCCTGCTCAGTATTCAGCTACATTTTGACCGTGTTACCAGTCAGAATCAGACTTATTTTTTAGCATCTTTTATTCCTTAATTCTAGAGCTAACTTGTTGTCTCAGGAAAGACCGATTTTTACACATTATCTCTGCAGATTTAAACAAGTTTTCTGCACATTTGTGCTGTTTTCAACATTTAAAACAGACTAATCATTAAGGTATGTATGTGGATGGTGGTTTATCTAAACTCTGGGATGCACTGTTGTGTTTACAGAATTTCTACATCACACCTTTTTTTCTTTTTTGGCTAACTTTTGTGTCCATATGTTGAAAAGAGAAAGGAAAAGAAATCAGATCATTCAAAACAAATCTTAAACATGTGCAGAATGGATCTGGCTTCCTGCTGGGACAAAACCCCCCAAAAGCAAAAATGTTTATTGTTTTCAGCAGGAGTCAAAATTCACACTTCCACTCCTGTAGCTGGACTTTCCCAGACTGAGAGCAGAGTTAGGGGTCCCTCTGTGTGTGTGCTCAGGGGCAGTGGCCTCTGCTTTTAGACAGTGTTTTGTCAGAATCTGCGGAGGTGTCACTTCACACCTCTGCGGCCTAGCTCGGACTTATAAACCAGTGCAGGAGAGCTGAGCAGCACTCACTGCTTCCTAGTCTTTCCAGTCAGACCATAGAGTTCCTCCACACAACATGGATACCTCCTCTGTCGCTCTTCTAGACTACAGCCTGCAGTACCAGTGGTGCTCCGACTCGGACCTTTCCAGCATCTCCTCTTCAGAAACCCTCTCTCCGGTCCACTCTATGGACTCCAGCATCTCCCCTTCCTACCAGCAGCCTCCACAGTCCACTCCCTCAACGGCTAAGAGTGGATATTCCCAAAGCCTAGAATCTCCACCTTATTCCCTGTCTGGACGTGGCCGGAAGACGGGCCGAGCCACACGAATCCGCAGCAAGCAGAGGGAGAGCGCCAGCGAGAAGGAGAAGCTGAGGATGAGGGACCTGACCAAGGCCCTGCACCACCTCCGGTCCTACCTCCCTCCCTCGGTGGCTCCTGCCGGACAGACTCTGACCAAGATAGAGACTCTCCGCCTCACCATCCGCTACATCTCCTACCTGTCGGCCCAGCTGGGCCTCAGCGAGGAGGTGCTGTTTCAGAGGAGGGAACAAGGAGACACCTCGGCCAGTGACCCCTCCTCTCCAGATATCATCAGCTACTTCCAGAGTGCTACCACCGAAGGACTGGTGGAGAGCCAGCATCTGAACCAGAGCCTGTACCCGAGCCAGTGTTACAGCCAGAGTGCACTGATGCATTCTGGGGACTGTCGTTTTGGAGTGGCTCAGTTAAACAGGCCGTACAGTGAAGGCCCTCAAGGAGACATCAGCACGGATGCAGTCCTGCAGTCGCCTCCGGCGTCTCAGCCCTCCTGTCAGGTCGGTCATCATCCACTCATGTTTGTGAATCCTCATATTTAACCCTTTTTTTCTTTTTTACACAACACTAATATCCTGTCTTTTTTCTTTTTAACACAGATGTGCGGCAATGACTTTTGCATCCCACTGCTTCAAAGAGAGTACTGGGGTTAAACACCCCATCACTGAAGGATCATCATCCAGAAACACAGACTACTGCTTCACTGTGGAAAAAGTTTATTTATTTGAAATATATGTTATTCTACCTTTTATTTATTTTCTACTGAGACTCTTCCTTGTAAATGTGAAAATGTTCAACAGCTATTTTTATATTTCCCTATCCCACTATTTATAATAAATCATCAAAATGCATCATCACTGGTCCTCAATTCATACAAGTAGCCGCCTTAATATTGCTGTTTAAAATACCCAAATGGATACATCATGGTCTTCTGTCATTTAGTTTTTGTGATTTTGACATTGTTTTCTTTTTTAAACAAAGCACTGGATCTTTGTGGTTATACTGGCAAGCTCAGTCAGTACTGATAGTGTATAGCACCCTCTGCTGGACTCATTGAATCAGTGTATTTACTCCCACTCATGTCACCTCATGTATCGGTCAGATTTAAAAATATTTGTCAAATCTGTTTTAAAACAATCGTTTGGAGAGTAAAAACAGTTTGCCTCAATTTTTCCTTAAAACTAATTATTTAAATCTCATTAACAAAATCCAAAACCTTCATTAAACAGTCCTTAAACTTACATGTGTGAGGGGCTTATATTCAGTGACAAACTCTTTCAATGTGTTACATATCTAATTGGAAATAGTTTGAAAAGAACATGTGAAAAATGAGCTCATTTAAATTTCATGTCTCAAACATACTTCATGAGACTAGGAACATGTTCACCGCTGTGTTGCATCATCTCCTCCACTTATTGTGAAGCTACTTCATTTTTGGATCATTTTATAAACCGTGTGTCTTCTCATGAGACCTGGGTTGCAGCTTACAAACAGCACGCAAATAAGAAATAATCCCACGTTGAAAAGGCAGCATGGAAAAACAGGTGTTATTTTTCAACCACACCTTTGTTGTACAGAGAATGCCGAAGAATCTCTGAATATTTTAACCGTATTAATGGCTGCACTCTCTCACATTCATCACTGCTCCATCAGTGATTAATTTAAGACAAAGCCTTCGTACGTAGTTTCTCAGGTTCTTCACAACTCAAATCCCTGGCGCAGACTTCCCTGATGTATTCAAAACAAGCCAGGACAAAAAAATTGGAATAATCAAAGAGTAGAAGTGGAATCAAGATAAATAGATGTAATGGAAGTGTTCAGACCCCCTCAAATATTTCACCTTGTGCTATTCTGCAGCCATTTGTTAAAATTATTTGTTGATTCCCCCCTTATTAATCAAAAGAAGAATTCATTTTGAATACTGCATGGTCATAAGTATTCAGACCCTTCGCTCAGTAGAAGCAGCTGATGTGCTGGACAAAGAGTCCTGATTGAACCAAACTACTACCATTTAAGGATTATGGAGGCCACTGTGCTCTTAGGAACCAAAAGAACAGCAGAAACTTCTGTAAGCTTGGCCTGATCTGTACCGTGCCAGGCCTGGTTCTGAGCTCTTTGAGCAATTCCTTCCACCTCACGATTCTCATTTGCTCTGACATGCAGAGGGAGCTGTGAGGTCTTAGACAGGTGTGCATCGTTCCTAATCAAGTCCAATCAATTTAATTAAACACAGCTGGACTCCAATAAAAGGCGTAGAACAGGGGTGCTCAAGTCCAGTCCTCGAGAGCTACTGTCCCACAACTTCTCCAACACACCTGAATCAAATGAACGGCTCGTTGGCAGGCCTCTGCAGAGCTGAATGACATGCGGTTGAGGGAATTTAGCCATTTGATTTGGGTTTGTTGGAGAAGGGATGCATCTAGAGCAGGGATCAGCAACTCCTTGAGGGCCGGTGTCCTGCAGGTATTGGATGTTTCCCTGCAGCAACACACCTGATTCAAATGAATGGATCTTCAATAGTTTATTGTCAAGTTCTGCACAAGCCTGTTAATGACCCGTTCATTTGACTCAGGTGAGTTGCTGCAGAGAAACATTCAATACCTGCAGGACACAGGCCCTCAAGGACTGGAGTTGCTGCTCCCTGATCGAGGTTGCAGGATAGCAGTACCATGTCAAGGGTGACCAGAAGGCTTGATCAGCACCGTAAATATGAGTGTCACAGCAAAGAGTCTGAATACTTATGGCAACGTGATATTTCAGTTTTTGTTTTTTAATAAATTTGCAAAAAAATGTCTACAACTCAGTGTTTTTCTGTTAAAATGGGGTGCTGTGTTACATTGAGGAAAAAAGAGCATTATTAAAAAGAGCAAGGTATTACTCATAGATATATCTCTTCCATACATGCAGATATAAGGTGCTAAAGTGACTGAGATGTTCAGTCGGTATGTTTTTTTGGTTAATTTTGTGATGTGGGTATTGCTCCATATCGCAATAGGAATTGTGATTTTGGTTGGTACCTGGTGCCTAGTCGAGTAAATGATGCTAAATGACCATTAATGAACAAATATGAGAATAATCTGATGCCCTTCTCTTTCCAGTGCATGAATTCTGCATCCAGTTGGCCTGGTATAAAGGTACTGTATGGTCCAAGCCCAGCGAGCCATCATTATCTGATTAAAGATCCATAAGAAGTTCTTCATAATACAGCTATGTTGATTTTTTTGAGGGGGGATATTGGAGCTGAAGCAGAAATAATGAGGGGAAAGTGTTTACTTTTTAACAGCTTAGCTGTATAAATATTTTAGTTTTTATGATGGGAGATGTTTTTCTTAAATTGCTGACTGCTTGTCCTCTCGGTCTTTAACAGACTCTTTTTGATGTTTTTTTTGTTACATTTTCTTTTACTCAGTCATCAGAGCCGACCTGCAACCAGTTCATCCAATTAAATGTTCCATCTTTTAATTAATACCTGTGTTACTGGTATCAGATTCAAGCTGAGCGTTATCTTTTGAATATTTTTTTGAGGGGGGCGGGGGTTCATGACACTTATCCCCAGTTTTGTTGGACACAGAGTTGTCATCTCTCTGTTGTAGTCTGAAACACAAAACCTGAGATTTGCAGGCCTGAGATGAGCCTCTGCAACAGGTTATCTGGTTTATTTTAGAGTTTCCTTGTTAATGGAGCACTGCAAACACAGAGACAACCTTGGCACCGCTAAGTCTAGACTGCAATCCCCTCCCTCTCTCTCACCTCCTGCCCTTATTACTTACCAAATCCAACTGAGAGGACTTTAATATTCATCGAGGAGTGTGGCTTTGCATATCAGGCTGGAGAATTAGGCCCGAGTGTTTAGTTTGCCACATACATGCGGTTCATTTGATATGCAAGCAGAAAGCCAACACAAAACCTAATATACTCACTCAAGTCTTTCATCACGGTAAAGCTAATAAACTCTCTGCGCTAAAAGGGTTTGGGATGAAAGGGTTAGCGCTGCAGTGCTGATTATTCACTCATTACATTAGAGTAAACACCATCAGAGCTAATGCGGATTACGAGAGGGGAGCGCCTCCACCTGGGGGGAGGAAGAATGTTGACAGCTGGATTCGGATTTAGTTTTGAATGTAAAAATGAGGGGGTAAATTTCCCTCTTTATCAGATGACATTCTTCATTTTCAAGTGCTAGAATAGAAAAAGGAACATTACTGTTCCAGAGCAACAGGTTGAAGGTGTGAGAGAAGTCGAGCAATGTCGTGGAAGAACCTACGCCATCAATCAGTTCTAAGGAAATCCAGAATATTTTTCTTAGTAATGAGATTTGCAACATTTGTTTATGCTCAGCTCTCCGTAGGTCCCTTACAGGCTGAGACCTGGACTTGAGGCCACTGGAACTCCTTGATTTTTCCTTATTCAGCCATTCTGTTGTAGTTGTGCATGAGAACATTGTCCTGTTTCAGCCAAGCTTTAGCCATCAGACAGATGATGTCACATTTGACTCTAAAATACTTTGGTAAACCGAGGACTTCATGGTTGATCCAGTGGCTGCAAGGTGTCCAGGTCCTGTGACTGTAAAACACACCCAAATCATCAGTCCTCCACCTCTGTGTGTGTGACAGTTGGCTCGAGGTGTTAACGCTGCAGTTTGGTGTTCTCCAAACACTATGCTGTGCATTATGGCCAACATCCTCATCACCATTCATTTATTTATAAACCAGCCACAGCTGAAACAAAGTGCTGTACAGCTGCGAAAGATCAGATAAAAGCATAAAAACACATCTCCTCTTTGGCCTCATCTGTTTATTCAGATACAACTTTGCATACTTAATTTGTGTTGCCAATTTCTTTTTTCAGCAAAGAAAACCAACTGTCTCCTTGTATCTCTCCCAAACAAAGCCACACTTGTTCAGCCTTTTTTGTTATTGTATTGCCAGTAACTTTAACTTTTAACATGCTAACAGAGGCCTGGAGAGTCTGAGATGTAGTTATTGTGTTTTCATCGCACAGTCTAACCTTGGGCTGAACTTGCTGGGACATCCACTCCTGGGGAGATTGGCAGCTGTCTTGAATGTTTTCCACTTGTAACTAATCTTTCTCTCCATATAATGATGGGACTCCAAATAGTTTGGAAATAATCCTCTCCAGATCGATAGGCAGCAACAGTTTCCTTTCTAAGATCAGTGATACTGACGTGTTGTTGCATTGTGAAGCCAGATTGAGCCAAAGACAAATTTCCCTATGGGGACAATTAAAGGATGTCACATTGTATCTTATCGACTTTCCTCCATGACTTTAACACACACCTGGATGCTCCGAGCAAACTAACAAAACCCCTATTACAGAGAAGCTCATACCAGCCGATGATCGGTTAATCAAATGTACTTTTTTATACTGCCTCTGTATTCTGTCTTAGTTTTAGTTAAATAAATGACACGATGTCACATATTATCTGAGGTTCAAGTTATCTCATTTGAATTAAATCAAGCAATCAAACTTTATTTATTTTGCACTTTTCATATTAAAGTTTAAAATGTTTAAAACAAGGCGACCAGGTGCAAACATATAGATATGAATAAACAAAAACAAGTTTCAAAACTGAAATGAGAGCATAACAAGGTGCATTAAGACTAAAAGGCAGCTTCTCCAGGCAAAGCCTACACTAGAGGGACCAATTAGAGAGAAATTAAAGTAGAAATAAAAGCCAAGCACTAAGAATCGGTAAGGACTAAATTATCTTAAATGTTGGAAAGCTTAGATTTGAAAACAATGTCGTTTTGTTGTTATGTAACTGTACATAAGGTGGGTATCACCTGGCTTTAATGCCTCCAGAGGAATCCCATCATTGCTTTGGATGTTTTGCTTTATTTAATTCCCTGTTTTTCTTGCATTAGTGTCGTGTTGGAAGGCTGTGCAACCCCAGTTCACACCTCCTGCTTATAGGTTTCACTTCTGCTGAGAGCCACGAGACAAATGTGACGCGGTGGTTTGTGGGAACGCCGCTCAGAACTCAGCTCCACAGTACCAGTGAAAGGCAAACTCATCAATGCGCATCACTGAAATGATCGGATTATGTGACTAACACATGTTTTATTTATTAATGCAGCAGCCTTCGGGGGAAGATTTGTGAGATATTCAGAAAAAAAAGAGGAATTTATTTTGCATTGAAGATTAGAACTGGAGACCATCAAGTCACTGAGAAGTGTGATATAACTCTCCAGGCTGTTAAAATTAAACATATTTTATGTATGTTTTGCATTTTGAGGTATTACATTTGGTTTCTAGTAAAAGGCATAATAGTGAAGCACTTTTTTTTTCATCCAGTAACCCCAAACTCTCTGCTGTCCAAACAGTCCAACGTGCAATCTCCTCACACCTCCCAGCTGGCCTGGCACACTTCTTCCAGCTTGGCCTTGCAAAGGAAGCATAGCAGCACACACAAAGACAAGCACATTAATGAAATCTCCACCTACATAATCTCCCATATCTCACCAAGCAGCATGTACATACGGAGAATGAGGAGGCACAGGACCTGTCCTTTCATTTATCCAGCCATTCAGTCCACACACAGTGCTGCATGAGCAATTTTCTCTGATATTAGGAGAAATCTTTTGGAGATGGATCATTTAGCTGTTTGCAATTCTAAACAATGATGCTCTGGTGTCTAAGAATAATCTGAGGTTCAGAGCCAGAATCTGTGGTCCTGGTACAGGTCTCGTCATGGCAGGGTCATGTTCCCAGGCTGCAGGAGCCTACAGTGTGAAACTGTATAGTTTATAAACCCCGTGCGAGATGCCAGGTCACACCTTGTCCTGGAGCATGCCAGTTTCCCATGAGACCCCCTGGCCTAGGTGTCGCCCCTACTTCCAGAGCTTCTCAGGAGCAGAGGTGACTGCCAGAGGTGCAAACTCACACCTCCCACATATATATGGAGCAGCCTCTCAGTCCCCTTTGCATTGTCCTGCTTCGCTCGACCGCCACTCTCAGAAGACATTCAGCAACTCGTACAGCAGCAGCCATGGAGATGTCCTACTGTCCTCCTCTCCAGCTCCAGAACGCTTTTCTGTTTGATTGTGAGTCTGTGCTGGACAAACCTCTGGCTCATGATCCAGGCTCAGACCCTGGTTACGTCAGCGCTAATAGCAGCTTGTCTCCCACCTCCTCTGTGGACTCCTTCTGCTTCTCCCCCGCCTCCCTCCAGGGAAGTGTAGGAAATGACCAGGATGTTTTGGACAGCTTTCTCTTCAGCAGTCCCGTGGATCCTCAGACTCTACTCTGCTCCAGATCCTCCTCTACGACTACCTCCACCACAAAGAAATCCAGGTCCAGGTATCCGGGGAAGAAGCGCCAAACCGCCAGTGAGAGGGAGAAACTGAGGATGAGGGATCTGACCAAAGCTCTACATCAGCTCAGGACATACCTCCCACCCTCCGTGGCACCAGCAGGACAGACGTTAACTAAGATCGAAACACTGCGCCTCACCATTCGTTACATCTCCTACCTGTCAGCCCAGCTGGGCCTCAGCGAGGAGGTGCTGGAACAGAGGACGTCCTCAGGTTTTGCAGAGCAGGTCCAAACCATCAGCCAGTTCCTGGCTCAGCCGGCAGCCAGCTACTCTCCACAGGAATCAAGCTGTGACGCCGTGAGAGAGGAGCAGCTATCATCTCTGCAGGACTCATATCAGGTATGTTCAAGTTGTCCCTTTAAATCAGAGGAAACTATCTCTATTTTCTGATTATGGATTGTTTTTAAATAAATGAATCTGTTTTCTGTTGTCAGGCTTCAAGCGTTTGTCCCAACAGTGAGCAGTACTGGATGCTCCAGGAACAAGCCCAAACATTTACCTTCTCTGGACCGTGTTAAAAGATGCAATGATCAACTCACTCCGTCCTTTTCATTGCAACAATGACTTCTTAACCAACTCATGGACAATATTTATCATTTTTGTTGTTTTGAACAAAACATTGTTTTATCCTAACTGTTTTTGTACATAAAGTTTTGTATTTATTAAGCTTTTACACTGTGAGAATAAAACATTATTTATCCTAAAATCATTTGTTCATGTTTTTACTTTCATTACCTCAAATTTGACCATTTACAAATGAAAGTGTGCCCGCTCCCGTGTGTTTGGCCTCTGCTTCCTTATGCAAACAGCTGTCAGCAGGACGGAGAGGCGCTAAATAGGGAGCACATCCCCTCTAAAGTCTTTGAGGAAATACCCCCACTGAGAGGTGACAGCTGAACCAGGACCAGTCAATTGGCACTCTTTCTATTCAGTGTAAACATGAATGATGGTTTAGATTGCTTACTGCAAAACTATCCCAGGAAATGGTCTTATTTTACAGAGTTCTAAACTTTGCTGCTTCTCTAGTGTTTGTGGATCAGTATATTCAATAATAATAATAATAATAATGATAATAATAATAATAATAATAATAATAATAATAATAATAATAATAATATCAAAGTGCTGTGGTTTCCTTAGAAAATGTTTTAAATACTTGTTCTGTGATTTTACTGTGTTTCACTGTAAATTGCTTGCATCATGGATACTTTACAGCATTTTTCCTTAGTAACATATTTCTAAGTTACAGGCAACTTTGGTTTTCTCTGTAAATGATGTGTGTTACATAAAAGTGCTGTTATTATCAGCTTGAGTTTGCACATGGAGGTTTGAAAGAGGAGATTGATGTTAGGTCGGAGTTAATTTGGGCTGGAGCTTCAGAATCAGTAATAGTTTATTAAAACATAATTTATTAATAGCAAAGGGAAATTGCTGATTTGGGCACCTGAATATTACAGACCAGCAAAGGGTTGAAATTTCTGCTTTTTATGCAGTCGCTCACATGTGTCGAACAGTTAATCAAACACGTTTTGTTAGCAGCAGAGTGATTAAATAATGTTGTGAATGGTTAAAGCATTATTAAAATACAGTAATTGTTTTTAAAAGAAATGATTTATGTTAACGCTGTTTTAAGATTTGTTAAACAAAAGTCAGGTTTCTAATGGTGCTGAAAATAGTTCTTCGATGGCATCAGTCTGTAAACCTATATTTTGGTTCCAGCTTTATGTGACATGGTTAAGCTGGTCACCACCAGATTGTCCCTGGGCTCACTGACTGCATGCTCATGAGCTGGAGTTGGAACTATAGATTTAAGCTGTTTTTGTTGTTTGGGTTTGAACACTTTGTGATGTTTTTAAAAGATCTCTGAATTTTAGGATGTCTTTAAAGACAACCTTGGTTTTACTGTTGTCATCAGCCCTTTTAATATTTGTATACTGTTGCCATAAAAGGTTTTACACGATTCATCTTTCCCGTTTAACTCAGATCAACATTATGTCACTTTAAATTCTACATAGTTAGAGATGTATTTCCAACAGGAATACCACATGGTTGACTTTTGTTCATGTAAAGTGGCTCACCAAAGAGATTGTATGTAAAGAAATCTACATAAAATAGCTGAAATTATTGAAATGAAATGGGAAAAAAATGATTTTTGCATATGAACCGTATTAACCCTCCTTTGTTTTGACGTCCTGTGAAAAGAAGCTCTGGTATCACCAACTATTTAGAAGTCACATAATAAGTTATATAAGGTCCACCTGTGTGCAATCAAAGTGTCACAACTCTCGGCACACATACACTGAGGACCCAGAATCTGCGAAACCACTAATCAAGATAAACCAATGAAGTGACACCATGAAGACCAAGGAGCTCTCCGAACAAGTCAGGGACAAAGTTATGATTAGTAAAAACCAGGGTTGGGTAATAAAGACATGTCCAAAACCTTCAAAATCCCACAGAGCACCATTAAATCCATCATAATGAAATGGAGAGAACATGGCCCCACAACAAAGGGAGGGAGGTCACCAAATCTCACAGACTGAGCAAGGAGGACATTTCACAATTTCCCTTAGGGGATCAATAAAAGTATCTATCTATCTATCTATCTATCTATCTATCTATCTATCTATC
>JBBBVU010000001.1:30981460-31024424 GCA_037177055.1 Atherinosoma microstoma | reverse complement strand
TATCTATCTATCTATCTATCTATCTATCTATCTATCTATCTATCTATCTATCTATCTATCTATCTATCTATCTGGTGTATCTGTCCATAGGACCAGTATAAGCTGTATACTGCACAGAGCTGAGCTTTATGGAAAAGTGCCCAGAAAAAAAGTCATTCCTTGCAGAAAAGTTGTTGTAAGAAAAAACTCTTTTTTTTTTTTTTTTTTTTCAATTTTGGGACTTTAATCTGTTTCCAGTCAAAGTTAAGCGTTGGTGGTGCTGAGGTGGTCTGGTGGGTTCCCCAAATCAAATTGTGCTTTGTGCTCCAAAGGCTCAGAATAGACCTCACTTGCAAAGATATGTTCAAAATTAGATAACATGGCACATCTTCTGCCTGTGTTGCTCCTGATTAACATGCACCAGTGGTTATGCTGAATGTCTTAGCTGCCTCCAAAAAACTAAAATACAAAAAGAATATATGGATCGAGACATTTTCTGCAATGCTGAATTGCTGCAGTGCTGAAAGGGCAGATGCTCAAAGTCAAAGAAGGGGCACATCAAATATTGTTTAAAGGACACGGGAGGCACCACGATACAGAAAATATGCTTTAAAAACTGCTCGTTTCTTTACAACACACTGAGAAAAGTAGATGAGGCAGCTTATTGTATCAATATGTGCACTACGTGTGTCTGTACATATACACAGTAGCAGGGAGCGAGTGGAAAACAGCGTGCAGGTCAACGGAAAGGACAAAGTCTCACACATTCATTTGCACAGCGCCAGCAAAGCTCTGTAATATTTGCTGACATCCACTGATGCTTCAGAAATTTGACCTGTCGCCTGGATGAAAAATCTCCACAGAAAGTCCTGAGGGAATGCTGTGGGAATTTGTTCTCAGATGTCTCCACTCAGGGACATTTAAGGCTCCGGTGCATGTATGAAAGTGGCCCAAATTTATTTGTTTACTTAAAGTTTACTCACACTTCACACGGGTTAAACCACCCCTCTTAATGGGATATAAGAGTTTCTGATCGAGGCTGATTGGATCAGCTGAGGCGTTTACTTGGCGCATTTTTGCTCTGATTAGACATTCAATCGGATCAAAAGTGCTCCATATAAACACGTCTACTGACTAAAAGACTCAAATTAAAATGAGTTGTTCAAAGTTCTTTGATAAAATGAAAGAAGGTGGAATCCACAAATTTGTTGGGATCTGCCTTTCCAGTCTGTGGGCAGGCTGTGGGCAGGGTCTTGTTTTGTTTTCCTTTCAGGCACACCAGGCCTTCCATTGCAGTGGCAGGTAGGATGCAGAGCTGACTGGCATCACCCGTGTCATTACTTCTCACCTGCAGATCATCTCATCAGTTTCCAGTTTAAAAGAAGCTGCCAGTCTACATTCGGTGCCAGTTGTTCCACTAACTCGCCATGGTAGTAAAAACCAGCCTGTCACATTCCTGAATCCAGTTTTTTTAACCTCGGACTTACCATTGTTCTGTTAAGAGGTCATCAACGTTGGACCCCCTGCCTGTCTCTGTTAGCCTCCTGGTGTCTTCATAAATCAAAGACTTGGTTCCGGCCTTCACCTATCCTTGGCTCTGGATTTCCTTGGTTTTGACTACTTTAAATAAACCCCTTTTTGAAGTGCAAGTCCAGCAATTGGGTCTCCTTGGAAAACTGGTGACAATCCATAACAAATTAACAACTGCTGGAAAAGTCTCAAGATTTCCACTTGATACACAGCAAAAGCGTAAATGCTGTTGATTTTACCGCCTCATTAAAGGGTATCAGTGACATACAGTATGATATGGTTCCATCATGCTCACATTCCTTCAAGAAAAATTCTTCTCTTCTGATTTAGTACACATTGTTCATGTCAAAGGCGTTATGATCTGATTTATATCTTCAGACAGAGGAAACATTAGTCCATGTAAAATGTAGCTTGTGTTGGCTAACTGTGAATGGATGCCCAACTTTTTGCTGCTACACTTCTTGAAATTTGTGACCATTATCCAGTGAATTAGTGAAAAGATGTGTTCCGTTTCTGTTTGTGCTTAGTCACAAATTAAGATTTTAGCTTTTTGGACAAGTCGATTTTAAAATAAATAACATTTCTTCTGAATACAAAACCAAGTTATATCATCAAATTAGTTTAATCCATAAAAGGTTCTATCAAAGTATTACACTAAAAACATTCATTTCATTCAGAATATGTTAAATTGTTTAAAAAAATATGTTTGCATTTAGTAGAACAGTCCACTGTACATCAGAATAACGCGCAGGGGTGGTTTCTTTGGATTGCTGAATTTTAAGAGGAGGTTTCACTGATGAACCAGTCCAGCACCGGCTCCTTGTTCAGGGCCACCCACTTCATGTTGGACTGGGTTCTCTCTAGAACCTGCACAAGAGCTGGAGCTGCTGAGCCCAGCTGTGATTCATTGTCTTCTTTGAACTGTAGCAGCTAGAGAGGAAGAGAGTCAACACCAAGATGAATCAGTTTTTGCATTATAAGGAATAGTTCCTTTTCAGATGAATGTAATTGTTTTTGGTCTAATCTTCATCACAAATGCTGGTATGAAAACAAATATAGGCTCCTTAAAACTGCACCTGCTTATGCTCGAACTCCGTGGAGAAACGTTTGGTTATTCCATCAATCAGTCTTCCAAAGGAAAATGATCCACCGCCATAACTGAGGAAACAATTGGAAGGTTTTTAACCATTTTGCAGGCAGTAAAGGCAATTAAAGCAAATTTATGGGACAAATCGATGTTAATGTCCTTCATGAATACTCATATTTTTTAAAAACTAAAAACAACCTCCCATTCAAGAAAAGCTAAAGAAGTTTCTAAATCCAGTGGAAAAATCTTGAATGTGTTGATTATTCTTTTTTTTAAACTTTCCTTGACAGACATTTCCAATTGATGATGTGTTGTTCACAAACTCATCGGGGTGAGCTGAATCTTCAGGAGTGGGACTTTTATAGGCCAATCATATGTAAGGAAATAATGCTTAGACTTTGATCTTTATTTATTTGATTTCTTTACTGTGGTTTTGTGTTCAGTTGTATCATTCAAATATTTGATTAAAATCCTTAAACTATTTGAACAATAATTAATTAAAAATAAGGCGTTCGCTGGCCATCAGCAGGTTTCCCAGTTTACGGCAACAGCAGACGTTGAGAAAACGAAATTTACTGTTTGCATTTTTGGATCGCGGCGCTGCTGAGTTATTCCGCGTTGGTGCTATTTGTTCCTTACCAGCGGCAGTAGTTTCAAAATGGCAGACTGTCATGGTGGCGCTTCCCTACTGGCTTGCCCGTCATATGTATGAACAAATCTAAAATTCTTTGCTTACAAGAATGTGTCAGATCATTAGCAAAGGTCATAATATACCAATGATGACATATATATATACATACAGATATTGATTTTGGCCAGTAAACAACACAAATTCTTACACAATGTCCCTTTCAAAAGGTTTAGATAGAAGGACCAGGACAAATTTACAGCTAATTACAGATCAAAGTTTTTCAATTGAGAAAATGTAAAAAAATTTCCAAGTATCATGGTTTGTATTTTGTGTTTCCTCACATGAGGCTGTCCATTCCTTAGGTGCAAAAATACATTGTTTGGTATGATAATAAAGAGAAAACTCACTCATTGAATATGCGGTCCCAGTTGGCTCTTACAAAGTCCCAAGCCAGAGATTGTCCAATAGGATTACTAGCAATGTAAATAATGGTAAAAGTTGCATCCTGCTTCCGGATCTTCTCGGGGTCCAGACAATACTGCAGGTACCTGAAACACACAAATTTAGTTTAATCAAAATATGAATTGGATGGAGTGGGGGTTGGGGGGGAAGGGTTCAAGAAAAAAAGGTATCTTAAATAAAATGACAGTAAATATTCAACATGATGTCTTTGCAACTGGCCTGTTCAGCAGCCAGGGCATTCTGGTGCAGGACAGAGCTTGCGTAAGTTTCTCAGCTTCTGAGGCGATAGTAGCGTTCTTAAACATTTTCCAGGCAAAGTCCCACTCCTCCACTCCTCCTGCTTCAATTGCACTGCAGTACACTGTGGACCTCAGGTTGGGACTAATGCTGGGAGGACAGGAGATAGTAAAGGTGGGAGTGTAAACAATTACAGAGGTTTAAAGGGATAATGTCTGGACAGGAAGGACATTTTTTAAAAACATAACAGGTAACAAGGCTGTACTTGTTGATAGCAGGGTTCTTCATCCACTCTTTGAACCAGCCAGTAGTCAGTTTTTTGCATTCTTCCACTCCCGTACTGCAAGCCAGGCTGATTGCATTCACCTGATTGTACCTGGATAAGGAGGACACATAGGATCAGGGGAAGGCTCACAATAACAAAGCAGTTTAGTAAAAGGAGACATTACAGTCACTATCAGCTCTAAGATGCACGGTGAAACTAAATGCAGCCTCACAGGTATCGTATAAATTCACCAGCAACTTTATTACGTACGCCTGATCAATTGCTTGTTAATACAAATAGCTAATCAGCCAATCACATGGCAGCAACTCAAGACATTTAGGCTTGTAGACATGGTCAAGATGATTTGCTGGATGAGAATGAGGAAGATAGAGGATTTGAGTGACTTTGACTGGTCTGAATATTTCAGAAACTGCTGTTCTACTGGGATTTTCACAATCCAGTGGAGCGCCTTTTTGGGATGTGATGGAATGGGAGATTCTCATCATGGATGTGCAGCTGACAAATCTGCAGTGTGATGCTGTCATGTAAATATGGAGCTAAATCTCTGAGAAGAATCTATGACACAAAGAATTAAAGCAGTTTTAAAAGTAAAAGGGGTCCAACCTGGTATTAGCAAGGTGGACCTAATAAAGTGACAAGTGTATAACTGTTTTCATTTCAGCAAATTTGTCTCGTATCTTCACTATTTATGTCAAATAAACACAATAAAAATGTGGGTTAGATGTGGTGCTGTTTGAGAGGGTTCTGTATTTTCCAGAGAATGACATATTGTGTGCTAGACACATATTATTCCCCCTTGTATAATACAAATGTATCCACTCTATTCTGTATTAAGTTTATATCTTTAAATAGTTTCAAAGAATGAAGCAGACATGATTTAAAACGTCCTTACTGATCAGTGTGCTTTTCTGGGACCTTTGTCCAGTTGGCTGTGAGTTCTCTGAAGTGCTGAAACAGAGGGGTGACCTGGTTTTTTATGTAAGCCTAAAGGATGAAGAAGAAATGTTAGGTTTAGTTGCATTTCTGTTCAGTAATGATGCAAGTCAGTTACACTGAGTTTACTTTGCATACTGTATAATCCTCAAAGCTCCAAAACCACTTTGCTTCAGATACATTTTCAGGATCACCATCTGAAATCAATTATTTGATCAGGTATTCGTGCATTACAAACCTGCATGGGTCCATAAACTTCGCTGCGGTCAAACATGAGGTAGAAATAATCCAAATTACGTTTGGCTGTCTGCCAGGGCATGTATTCAACTTCTTTATTCAAGAACTTGGTGGTCCTCAGAGCCAAAACTGTATTTACTATCTTTGCCCTGAAAGTGACATAAAACCTTTCAGACTTCTTTTTCAGAATTTAGCAGCAATAGTTTCAATAAAATATGGCCTCACCTTGCGAGATTAAAGGCATCGTCGATAATCTGAGCCCGGTTGATGACTGGAATATCCTGAACAGTGAATAACAAATCTGAGTTTAGAGGCATTGGTTGTCATTTAGAAACGTTTGAAAGACATCACAGATATTGTACCTGATGTTTGGAGGCCAGCTTTTCAAGGAGGCGTTCCCAATTTTTAGCGTCATAGTTGACTCTATAGAAGCCCTTCATATTTATGTTTGCCACCAGCCAATCAGTATCTTGAAGAACCATGTCTGTCTTTGTGTCTGTTTGCATGGAGATGAAAATTAGCTTCTTTTTAAAAAAAAAAAATGATGTTCACTGTTTCTCCATTGCATTGAAATAAATATGACCTTCTTTGCTAAGAAGCCAGTACTGTTGTTCAGCTCCGCCAGTCTTAATCCAGGTGATGGGGACAAACCACTCGTAGCTTGAGCCGCACAAACAAGAGAATAAAGACGTTACGCAGATATAAAAAGTGAGTTTCGTGTCATTTTAACCTAAAATATTATAAACTGGATCCTACTTGAACTCTGAAGGTGTGTGCACCACAGCCTCTGGATCCAGCAAGAAGTGTTTCTGAGTGATTTGTCCAGTCTGGGTGTTGATGGTGACCACTGGGAACCCCATCTGTAGGATCCACCGGTTCATAATAACCTCCACAGGGTGGGGCAGCGATATGCCAGCTTTCTCTACGGCCTAATAACAAGAAACAGTCAAATGATCATAACAGAACGTCTTTGTTTCTAACTACAGCTGAATTGTATTTCACAGTTCAGAGTTTGATGCCTTTTTGTCAAGTGGCTATACTTAAGTTTCACTTTTAATATTTTCTTTACAGTGCCATGATTGCAATGTTAGATCTAATCTCGATCACAATAAAGCCCCCTTCCCCACCATACATGAGCGTTGTTATTCATGTGATCCAAAAGGTGATTTCCTCATCTTAGCACAAGTTATTTTAACGTTCTCAGTGCTCATTCATACAACCCATAACAGATGGAGAAAACCAGGACCTGCGTCCAATATTCGCCACATGTGCGAAACTGGATAAAACATTGACTGAATCTTGATTTTAACGTTTTCTTCAACATAGTGGAGAGAAGTTACAGTTTCAAAGGGAAGTTTTTCTTCTTTTTCATTTTCGAACCAGTTTAGTTGTTTGTATCTGAATTTGCCCGAAATTCCTGCAGGATCTGCTGGAGCGTTTGCCACATCTCTTTCACAGTTGTGTTGCCAAGGTTACATGCCATTAGTGTTGTAATATTGGGAACCAATTGAAGACGCAACGGCATGCAGTTCAAACTTGTGCCATGTTGAAAATGAAAGAAAAATGCCACTATGTCCAACCTGCTGGTGAGAGTGCTGCTGCAACTTTCACGGAAGTCTGACCAGGATGCTCATTTAGACATCAAGTTGAAAAGTTGAAATACAGCAGATTATTGATGAGGAGCAGATGGTTGAAATGGATTTAAGACTGATTTTTTACTCCAAGAATCGGTGAAGATCAGGACAGAGCTAACAGGTGAGTAAAATATTGGAATTTCATCTGTCGGGTATTTACAAGTTATTTTAGTACCGGGCTAAAAAAAAAAGTGTGTGACCACTGCTTATATGTAACACACGTTTTATGTTTAATATGTTGATTGGGTCACACTTTCTTTTCTTTCTTTCTTTTTAAATTGCAGCACCCACTATCTGTGAGATGTGGTCATATGTCATACAATTACAAAATCCTTTATTTCTGCTACCCTTGAGTCCAGGCTAATTGAGTTCTTTATTTAGAAATATACAAGGAAATATGCAATTATTTTGACATAAAATGACTGCTTCTTACTATTTCTAAGGGCATTTTTATATCTAAAGAAAGCTGTACATGTTAAATGTTACTGTCTTACCATTTGTAGATGCTTCCACAGGTCTTTGTAGACTGTGTTTTTATACTGGAACTCCTCCAAATATGTCTGCAGACAGATGATTAACTATGTGTTATATTTGTTAAATATTTGTGGAGGTCAGAACAAGCTTCTGTTATGGATAGAATACACTACCAGTCAAGTTTGGACATAATTTCCCATTAGATTTAATGAGAAAGTGTGTCCAAACTTTTGACTGGTACAGTAGTTTGTGCTGATTTTCTTCACAAATAAAGAGAAGATGCTCATCAGTTTAATTAGCCTCACGCACATGGAGTCCTTGGGAAAATACGGTTTCAGTAATAAACTCTGAGAGCATCCTCAGGACAGCGGCACCCTGAAAAATAGAAGGATATTAGCAGTTTAAGTGGGAGGCAATAATTAGGGATTTCTTTCTGTGGGTACTAAAAGGAGTATCACCCCTCTTTATGAAGTGATCTGTTTAACCCATTTGGTGAAATCAAATACTTTCTCTGTTGGCTCACCTTGCTATAAGTGATGGAGTCAAACAGCGAATTGATGTGATCTGGAGTCAGGATGTCCTCCTCTTTGGAAGATAGAGGGTGCGAGAAAGCAGAAGCATCCACACCCATCACACCGACGATCTCATTCAGAACAATTAAGTCTTTCTGGAAATTAAGCAGATAAATGGAGCACATGACGACCACACATTTTTATAATAAAGATGTTTATCTCATTTCTACATCAGTGTTGAATCTAAAATTCACCATGTTCCACGTCGGTTCGGCATAGTTGGCTCCGAGATAAGACACGTAGGTGGCAAACCCTTCGTTGAGCCACAAGTCATTCCACCACCTCGTGGTCACCAAGTTCCCAAACCACTGAACGCACACAACCTCAGTTATTTGCCTCATTCTTAAAGACTTTTCAAGATAAACACAATTATGATTAAAGAGCAGCAAGCAACTATTCAGTGTGGTACCATATGTGCGAGCTCATGGGAGATGACTGTAGCCACCCATTCCTTGTCTCCATTAGAGGACACTAGAGGATTATACAAGAGGGCAGTCTCTCTGTAGGTGATCAGACCCCAGTTCTCCATGGCTCCAGCGCTGAAGTCAGGAAGAGCAATCTGGTCTAAAAACCAGCAGAGGTTTAGGTCATATTTGTACTGTTGGTCAGAGATTTTATAACTTTATTGCAAAAAGATGAGAGGTTAAAATAACTCTATATGGATTTTAATTGAATTCACTGTGTTTGTGTGTGTCAGTGGACTCCTACCAGACTTGCTCAGAGGGTATGAAGAGTTGTAGTAATTCTCAAAGAAAGCAAGTATGGGTCCGGTCTTTTCCAGGGCGTAGTTTCCCTGACCCTCCTCTATGGCTTTCTTGCGAGCCCAGATCCTAATCTTGTAGACGGAGACACAGCTTTAACGATCCAGCAGAGGGCAGCACAGAAACAAGAAGCCCACCAGGCAACAGAAAGCAAACTAATGAGCCAATAGGATCAATTTGTCTGTTTGATGTGTTTGAAATGTTTTAGATTCTTGACGATGGCTCTGAAAAAGCCTGATGAGTTTGTCTTTCCTTGATAAGCAGTGATTTCACCATCCTAAACTATGCGTCTTATTTCAGAGCAGATATCGCTGCAGACACTTTCAGAGTGAATACGCCTCGTCTTCAGCTGGGCTTATTAAAGCTCAGAGGCAGGTGAACGCTGTAGTTATCGCTTTCTTCTGTGATGGAGCTCAGAGGTCAGTCGTTTTCAGATTAAAAAGTCAAGGTGTTACTGATTAAAACCATTCAAGTGTGAAAAAAGATGGGCTGATCAAACGATGTGGATGTTTTTCATAAATTCCCTTCAATCTGTTTGTGATTCTGTTTGCTTTAAGAAATAATTACCAAAACATCTGCGTCTGGATTCGTCCCAATGTATGCAAAATCACATACAACAAAAGCCAGTAAGTAGGTTGACATGACCTCTGTGGGATCAAAGCTGGTCTTAATTAAATTCTGGCCGTCCACAGTGATGTTGACAGGGTCTATGTGGGATGAAAAACAACAACAAAGCAGAGCAGTATTTTATATTTGCAGTTGCCATTATAAACCCTTCCCACGGATAGATTGAGCATCATTAATCTTTTTTTGAAAAACATGTCAATACTGCTATCACGTTTGTAATGCAAGTGAAATTGAGAGAGCAAGTTTGTCAGATTGAACGATATGATCGAATATCTGATCGACATTTTCATAAATAAGTGATTGGTTGATTACTGCATGTGATTTTAAATCAGTCTTTTTCAATTCGATAAGAAACTAATTTCAGAAATGTCATATTTTGTGCATATTTAGTGTATAAAAATGCAACTGAGATTAATGTCAATTATTCTTGAAGGGAAAAATGGAACAAGAGCAGAACTTGCCGTGGTTCATGGCGTTGGACAGAGCCACAGTTTCATGAGGGTGGATGAGAGTCATGTGGAAGACAGCTTTCATGGCTGGCTCATCAAAGCAGGGGAAGGCTTTCCTGGCATCAGTCGGCTGCATTTGAGTCGTGGCCACAACTCTGATAAGGCAGAATATTCAACGATTAGCCCAACATTAAACACGTACCTGGTACCATTTTTATATCAAAGTGAATAAATCATTTTTGGCAAACCCTGACATCCAACTCTATGCTTAAGTTTTTCACATCATGTTTTGTGCTTTATGGCATGTATTTACCAGCTTCTGGTTCATCATTTAGACATTTTAGAGATAATTATAGAAGTATTTATGACTCCTTCTTTCGTTGGAGGTGGAAATATGATTTTTTTCCCCCATTTCAAAAATCAAATAATCTTTTGATTTAAAGGATTTTTTTCTATGAATTGATTTTATATGACTACAGTTATGAATTGGAATAAAGTGGATTATATCATCAGTTTGATTTTATTGTATTATAACTGATGCTGTGTACCTTAAGACATGCCTTGAGATGACTTTGTTGTACTTCAGCGCTATAGAAAGTAATTTAATTTAATTTGTGGTTTCTGATACACAAGACAGTTATCTGTAGAGCTGGACTATGAACTTTTGAGCTGAAATAAAAGTTAACCAAAAGTTTTTTTAGTGGACTCCCTTTTAGTACAACGCTATTCTTGATGCAAACGCACACCAATTTTGTAATATACAAAGTGTAGTGACGTTACAACTGTGTGAACTAACAGTTTGGTCTGTATTACATCCTGCGAGACTATGTTGTCTTCTGTGAGTGGAAGCACATAAATAACCATTTAACAGCCTGTTCTACCATTCAGTAGAGCAAAGTTTTCAGTGACTATAATGAATTTCGAAGAAATTATTTATTTTTCAGATCCATAATCAATTCATAATTATTCAGTTAATCTGATTCCATGTACTGATGGCAGCATTATTAATCCGCTAAATCTCTATCTTGTATTCCAGTTAATAAGAGAAATAAACATAGAAAAGCAGATGTAAATCCATTTTAGCATTTTTGACTGTTTTGTTTGAAGTCATTGAGTTTTTGATACGTAACCTTAACCAAGTCATTATAAATAAGAAAAATAACCGGAAAAAGTGCAAGGAAACCCCTACTAAATGCAAAATAACATATTTAAGTGAAGCTGCTTTAAGACACAAGAGCTCAGCACAAAACTTGGACCATGACAGTGGTGTGTGTAGTTGCATTATTCCAGCATTCCAACTATGAAAATGAGAGTTTTGTGTGTTAAATACACAATAATACAACAGTTGTTTCATGGCCATTTCACAACATGCAGTGAAACTTTATTTTCTGGTATCCTTGTATCTGATCGTTCATGAACTTGTTCATATTTTGGACGAACATGAACTGAACGTTCTGTATTTCTGCCTAATGAACGTTATTGTGAGCGCAGCGTTGCTCATTCTGGCATTTATGACCAGCGGCCTATCACAGTTCAACTGTGTTCAAGAGAATGCCAGATTTCCATGGAGCCTTGCGGGCAAAATCCCGGCTATAACGCACCGTAATCGGCCCTTAACATGTAGGAGGAAAACACCTCTGGCAACACCAGCCATCACAGTCGCATGCGTGAAAAGCCAATGAAGGCAGCAGCTCTACATCTGCCTCAATGATTGATACGACATCTACATTTGATCACTGCTCGCAGCAACGTATTGAAAAGAAGAACTCTGAACTAGTTCATTTCTGGAACTGTGAACTTAGTTTAAAAACTCTAAACAATCAACTATGAACAGAACTGGTTCATCTTGAAATGTTTGAACTGAACTTTGAACTAGTTCATGTAGAAATGTAACTTCCCCAACACTGCCTGCTGGTATTTGTTATTTGACAGACAGAATAACAGTTCTTTCATTTAAAAGTCAGCATGATATGAGGAGAGAAATAAGTAATGTTTCAGTTTTTGATGGAAAACTCTTCTTTAAAAGTAAATTGACATATTTTAAACTTAACTAAACTACATCTAAACTACAACTAAACAGTTTTCCTAAACTACATTTAGGAAAAAAGAAAAGAACATCATACTTTTTCACCCCATCTTCAACGTATTCGCTCCTGTAGAAACCTCCCAGGTCGTCAGAAAGCTCTCCAACAAAATCTGTGTGGAGCTCGTACTTCACGCCCGCCTGCAGCGGGCTGTTGAGCTGGACCACCAGGTACTGGGTGGGAACCTCCAACCAGGACTTTTTCAGGCTGGGCGTAGAAGCTCCATTCAGGTTTTTCAACCTGGCATGGAATCCGTCAAAAAGTGTGAGGTTCAGCTTGTTGGAGTGGATGAGGAGGAGGTCAGTTTCCTTCACACATGTGAATATCACCCTGGAGTTTCCGGTGAAGATGTAGAGACCGTCAGCATTGGGCTGCAGCCAAGGCCGCAGGGTCACGTTGTAGGAGACTGGAGCGAGGGAGTCTGGAAGTCTGTAGCGATGCCATGGCTCCTTTGGAGTAGAGGGTGTAGTGCTGGGTCCAGCGGTCGTTGTCGGCACCGGCTCTTGATTTTTTGCTTTCTCCTGAGCAAACACCACAGACAAGGCGATGATGGTCACCACAGCCCCAGTAGCTGCAGCCACACATACTACCGCCACTGCTTTGCTGACGTAGAAGCCTTTCGCCATGTCTCCACCAGAGAAGAAGAAGACAGAAGAATGAGAGTTACTGCTATGTATGTCCTGCCTTTTGTGATTCAGCCCAAAGTTAATCATTGAAGCTGTGGGCAGGGATACAAGTTCTTGAGATAAGAGTGAGTCCTTCTTAATCTGTAAACTTTATATCTGCATAATGGCTTTGAAAAATGGCCATGTTTAGAAGCTTGGCTGTGACGTCTCTGTTTATTCGCAGCTGTAAATCCTGAAGGGGCTGATTTGCAGCAGAACTCTGTCTCTATGTGCGTATACAGTTTTCAAATACCAAGTGTATACAGATGTGTCCATGTGAAAGTAAAGAGGACTGACTTCCATAAGTAAATAGGCGACATATGGGTTTAGACAGGAGCATTAACTTTTATTTAATCCTTGTTTTGGTTTTGGGGTTTTTCAAAACTCTACGTGTATTTGGGCTATCGTGCTTTTCTAAAAGTGGAGACATTCACGTGTTTCAAGTGAGCAGACATGCTTCGTGCATGAATCGCTTATCTCGACAAAAACGTACAGCCAAAAGTCATGACCATGACAACGTTGATGAGACATGACACTTATTTGGAATTTGATCTCATCTATCTTAGGTGTGGATCGCGTCCACAGTACACCGTACATGAAGGGAAAAGCACACTGTCAGGGCAGCAGACGTGGCCTTACTGCTCTGTTAGTATGTACGGGATGCTGTCATAACACACTAACGTTGTGTGATCACTGTGCTTTCTCAGAGCTCAGTCAGTGGGATCAATATGAAAAATAGTGGATGCTTTGGCTGAACTGTGTGTGTGGCCATAAGCTGCTTTTGTGCAGCGAGTACAAAGTGACACAACCTCATAACAACGTCTTTTTAGCCCAACAACCTTGCCCTCCCAGACTTTTTATGGATGACAGCCAGTCATGTCTTTATGTACGAAAGTTGTCCCGACTACGAGTGTTATTAGTACTTACAGCTGTTCCTCGTTAATCCTCAGTGACCATATTTTTGGAGGAGTATGATGTACAGGGCCAGTAGAAAGTTTTTGGACTTTGTTTTGTGTGTTTTTCCACCTTTTTTCTGATATGTTTCAAACTCATCTTCCGATAATCTTCATATTTCTTTTGCTTTAAGTTTGCTAAAAGTAAATATCTGAAATTTGAAATGGCCGTATGTACGTAGACCATTCACTTTAGTCATTCTCAAGTCTTATAGGAGTGAACTTGGTACAGCTTTCTTTTGAATGTTTCTCCAATTTTTCTTGGCAAAATCTCTCAAGCTCAATCAGACTGGCTGGGGATTGTCAGAACAAAGCCATTTTCAGGTCAGTCTTTCTGTTTGAGTTTTGTATTGTTGAAACATAGCCTTAGCCTTGCACTTCATTCTTCATCTTTTAACCCTTTGAGCCCTGCGCCTATTTTTAGGCCTCTGCTTGAAAATGTCATACTCATTTTTATTACTCATAATGAAATGAGTACATCTCTGCAACCACTTTTAGACATAAAGTAAAGGGTGATTTGTTAAGGTGTATAATTAATTATCAATAGTGAAGAATAAATGAAGATGGCACACTGCACAAATTAAAAGGTTCATCTAAAAGAAACACTTTCAGGATGAATATAAATATCTCTTTGGAATGATGCAGCCGTAGCTCTAAACCTCAATCAGATCATTTTACAAAATGTGAACAGTATCTCTGCAAAGTCTGATAAAGTTATTCTGAGCAAAATCCGGGAGGTTTCAGTGCCGACAGTTCGGGTGAAGTCTCTGAAATGGCCACTTTGGCCATCTGTTCTCAACATCCTGTAATTGGGGGACCTCGGATTTTAGAGGGTTAAAAAAATCTTCCCAACTTGTGGCACTGTAGGAATTATGTTAATGAGGTGAAACTGCTTCTAATGAACCATTTTAACATGTGCACTGCCATCCTGGGATGTTCATTTGAAAGGAATGAGATTATATATATATATATATATATATAGCTTTCTCTGTGTTGTGTTGATCTTTATTTACACTGCATGCATCTCTCTGCTGTACACAAGTACAAAATAATGATAACATCCATGTAAAAGCACTTAGACAAAACCTTCACGCGCTTGCGTCCTGTTACTTTCCTATCAATACATCCTTATCAGCTGTGGAGTTGGACAACTCTTCAGCTGTTCAAACTCCAAACATGTAACTCGTGAACTTAACTCCCAAATGAACCTTTTGGATTTGGATTTAAAACTCTACTGTTGGTCATTATTGAGTAGTTATCAAGTTCAGTACAGAACAAACTGAATGATACTTAATGTCAGCAGGGTTGCATGTGATGTCACACTGGGTTCTTTGATAGGTCAATTGCTCCTATGTTGTCCTCAGATGTTGCTGGTACATCATGGGATTCCTTGTCCACTCCATTAACAACTGTACAAGCTCCCGTGTGGTTGCTGCTTCACGTGTAGATAAAGCTACTGTTGATCATTTCCTGGACATCCATAAAATAACAGGCCCATACACGTTTAGGCTGAAGCAATAAGCTTGTTGTGTTCCAGCTTTTATTTCCACCTGTTGCTCAATATGCATCACTATATGTTACAGGTTTAAGTTTCTTCTTATTTTTGTTTCATGTAGTTGTAGTTGGGCTGTATAAAATGCTTAAGGCATGTCTACATTTTTGCAGGTCTTTCATTTTAAATTTTTCGTGACTTATCACTAGCCCCGATAACGAGGCTATTTCAGCGTGCTGAAACATTTTCCTGAACATACAATGGACTTGATCAGTTAGCAGACTAGTTTTTCTACCTGTGTCTGATTCCACTTCATATCTTTTAGGTTGCTCAATATACTCCTCACAATCATGTGCCGGTGCCGACAATCATGTTGTGTTGCCATCTGCATTTAACCTCCTACAGATTTCAAAAATTTTCCACGAACTTGGCTGTAGTCGTTCCTCCTTCACAGCATTTCTCATGGTCACGGCCTCTTTTTTTAATGTGTCGCATATCCGTCAGTAAAAATAGTTTACGCTTGTTGTTGCATAGTCATCCCTTTTAACTTTTATACTCAGTCCTGTAAGTATGAAAGAGTTTCTCATTGTGAATCACTGCAGCAGTCATTGCAGCATACAGATCTGTAGTCAGCTTATTCTTTATCGACTTACACCGTGTCATTTCAGACCAGGTTCTCCAGTTTCTTTCGGCTGTCCTTTTCTGATGGGGTGAGTAAGACGCTCTTACATCATGTCTGATGGGATTCTTACTCAACAGTGACTGAAAGTCTTGTGCTGGAAACTCAGCAGTGTTATCTGGTCTGATGCATTTTATCTTCCTGTAAGGGGCTGTGTCTTTCTGTCACGCTTTGCCTACAGCGGGACAACGCACTTTGAATTGTCTTGTACATGAAATGTGCTACAAATGAACTTGCTTGACTTACAGAAAACACGTTACAACGTAGAGATCAGTAGCCTAAATGCTAGCAGGTGCTTAAACTCCTCTTTAGCTTCTGTCTCTATACTGTTCCAAGTTATATGCAAAAGTTGTTTTGGTTCATTTATTTTAAATAATCAGTGTGAATGACAATGGATATTATTTTTTTAATCACTAAATAATATATTAGGGAATATGATAACCTGGATTTTATTGAACAAAACTACAGATTATGAAAACATCTTTTTGCCAATCACTTAAAATACAAGGTTCCAAATTATTCTGCATAATAGTTTCAAATATCAAATGGGCTATAAAAAACTGAAAATGTACACCTGTTGTATTTTTTGCTTTACGTAGGAGTTATTCTTTAATTTCTTAACATGGGAGCTCTTCTTTGATATCACCATAACGACTCTCTCATAAATTGAATATGGAAGTCCATAGTTTCCGCCAGGATCTCGTTTGAGGGGACAAGAATTGCCTGGAGCTATTCTATAGCTTCATTTTAAGGATGCTCCACAGTTTTTCAACAGGGTTGAGGTCAGGGGATTATGGAGCATCACAGATGATTTTCTTCCTTCGATAAAACAGCAGGAAATGGTCAGTTAGAAACTGTACAGATTTAGCAGAGATCCCTCTGACACCGTCAGGAAAAGGGGCCCAAATACAGCTTTAAACACAACTGCAGCGTCTGGAGGATCCTGCATCGACACATTCTTGGGATTCTAGAAACAACAGCAGCTTCAAATATCTGCTTGTTGCTCATTAGAGGGTTAAATTGGCTGCTCTCAATACATATAGGCTACCTGAAAGAGCCCTTTCTTGATATGCCCTGATCTGATCTCTGCTCTCTGAATCACATACATTTTTTACAGTACAATGATCTTGCTTAAGAATTTTGTCCAATGTTTTCATTTCCTTCACAAGGCATTTTACGCTTTTAATTTACAGAAAGATCTTTCTTTCCCCCCCTGCTGCATGAACATTACTTCTCGGATGACAGGTTTTAGATGTTCCCTGCTTTAACACACCTGATTCAAAAATGGATCTGACAGCTTATCAAGTTCTGCTCAGTGAATTTGAATTAGGTGTGTTGAAACAGGGAAACTTCTAAAACCTGTCGGACCGAACATGTCTATGTCTGCCCTAATTTAAGGCTTTCAATGGAGTTACAGAACTGTCAACAAGGACAAAGAGCTTCACAAAAGAAATTGGGTTTTGAGAGTCTGAGAGAAAACTGAACTCACTGGTAGGACTGGAAACGGCCACGAAAGCACTTTGACATATGCATATGCATCTGAAAAAATTTAAGTTGTATCTTTTTAAATAATAAAAATAGACAAATATTTAATGTCATTTTACACAGATGAGAATATAAAAAATTTTTATATTTATGCACAACTTTGGATTAACATAAACGGATGTGTGTTTGATAATTGGCAGCTCTGTTCCTCCATAGGTTTTGCTGTTGCATCCGGTTTCTTGTTTCTGCTCTGAGTAAATTACCGATGAACATATTAGTCTAGCAGCAAGACCTCAAAAAAGGCTTTAGTTCTTGAGATACCCCTACCCGAGGTAGAACAAAACACTACTTTTTTTTTTTTTTAATCTTCAGGGTCTCTCATTTATGAAATGGGTTGTCTTCAACTTTTATTTTGAGGTAAAATAATTTTTTGGGGTACTCTTTACAACGTACCCAATCTGAAAAAGAGACAAATTAGGCCAGTCTGGATGAGGGAAATGTGACAAAAAAAAGCCAATTACTTGAAAATGTAACAGTATATTTGACAGGGACTGATGATTTTCTGATAAATAAGATAAAAGTAAAGAAGAGCTTCTTTCCTTTTTAACACAAAAATGCCAATATGACAAAAAAAAAAGCCAATTACTTGAGAATGCTCACTCCTTTCCTCATAATATTTGCTGAAGTATGAGCCAGGTGTCTGTCCTACATGTCTAAAGAGTCAGAAACTAAATTTACTTTAAACATTTATGAAATATAACCCTGAAAACATAGCTTTAGTTTAGGCGGAAATTGCATTTTTGTGGTAAAAAGGAAAGAGGACTTCTTTACTTTTCTCTTATCAGAAAATCACCCTCAGATAGGGGTATCTCAAAATCTGAGGGCCTCTACTGCTACACTGTATGACATAGCTGCTCTTCCTAAGAATTTACCTCATGTGTACATGTCTTCAGTGTTTGTGCTGATAGAAATCTGAATCAAAACTGAACCCGGAAACGGTTTTTCCATGCATTCTCCTAAACGAATGCGGTCTGAGAGTTGCTCCAGTGCTCTTTGTCAAATTCCCAGCAGTGTGTCATGTGTTCTTGAGAAGGATGGCTCCTGTCCAACCGCTCTGATGGTAAAAGATCTGATTGGTGGATTGCTGAGTTGATGGTTGCCACTCAGTCTCCAAGGTTCTCTCATCTCTATGCAGAAGCTCTATTTCAAAGATATTTCATCTCTAAATACCCCTTTTGGAAACAGATCTGGGAAGTCTGTTGGTGTTTCTAAACTTCGTCCAGTTTTAAACGATATATTGGGTACTTTAAGGAAGCCAGAAATAATCTGGCATTGTTCTCCACTGATTATTTTATCAAACACTACAAGCTGTGAGCCCTTACACAAACAGATTTCAGCCTTTATAATTAAATCCAGCAATATTTCATTTGGCACATGTGGAGCCCGCCTTAGTAACATCTCAAGGAACCACTAACAGAGGCACAGGATAAGCTAAACCTCATATATAAACCTGTATATTTCATGTTAACAAGCTGTTAAATACTTTTACTCAACTGTGGCTGTTGATGGGTATTTTAGAAAGTAACAAATCAATCTAATAACTGTCTTTTGTGTTGTCAATATGTAGAACTGTGTATAGACTGATCAGAAAAAAGAATTATCAATTTTAAGATGAGTTTGAGACATTAGAAAATGTGAAAATCTTCACCAGGGATGAAAACATTTCCTTCAGCACTGCAGAATAACTGCTTTGGGATTTGTTATTTGCTCTAAAACTAATCAAAAAACACAAAAGTGTCTTTTAAAAGGACGCATCTGAGCTAAAAAAGGAAAAAAAAGTGAGACCACAACACTGTCAATATAACACCGCATGAAAAGGCCTGCTCCTTTCAGACAGCTTTGTAACGTGGAACAGTTTTCTCATTGTTCTTGTCAACTTTCAGGCAGTATTTCAATGTTTGATAACCTCACATACTTTGCGATATATCGCCTGCAGCAGTTCATGTTAACCATTAAACTATTTCTCACACAAGCCTTTTTAAACCTGAACACCTGGAAAGAAGGGCAAGGCAAGGCAAGGCAAGTTTATTTGTACAGCACATTTCATGTACAGGACAATTCAAGGTGCTTTACATACAAACATTGGAAACATTTAAGGGGGGGAAATTCAGTAGTAGCTTAAACACCTGAACTATATACGCACACAGAGACACACAAAATTGGAGTAACATGCCATGACAGGAAAACAACCTTTCTCACCTTGCTTAAAGTCGGTTTTGTCCCAGTGGATTCCGCGGCCTTTTCACATGCAGCTTGTCGAATGTTAAAGCAGTGTTGTCCCACCAAACTTCTCTCACTTTTTAGTCTGGTGCAGCAGGATGTTGTGCAATCCTTCAGCACAAGACTATACAATTTCTGTCAACTGAAGACATCTTGGAACTTGTTGTGTCATGTCTTGATACGGCGTAAATGTTTTCAAATGCTGACATTTTTCACCACATCTTTCAAAGTCTCTTTGCTCTCAGGGTTGCACAATGCGTGACACTCCACATTGGAGGCCTTCATGAATGGGAACTTATTGTCTTAAGCGGGGAAAGCTATTGAATTACTGTTTTGTTTTTATTACAAATCCATATTATTTTATAGATTTTGAGATGCACCATGCAGAGAGGCATGAATGCTTCACAGTTCAGAGACTTCGTGTTCGTGCATGAAGCGAGTACAACTGGCTCTGGAAGTTGGGATCCTTACATGCAACAGGTTATCTCATCAAGTTAAAAAGATGAAAATATCTCCCTCTTTTTTTTTTCTTCTTTTTTTTAATTATTTCTGGCTGCCTGCTATGATATTAAAATGCTTCAACATGATTACTGGAAGCATGGGGGGAAGGTGTAATACAAAACACAAACTGTAAAAGACTTCAAAGCTCTGAATCGCTTTCCAAGAACAATAAATCTCTGCAGGTGCAGTTATAATCTTTTGCCAAATGATTTGGATGATATAACCTGAGTTATTTTCTCAGACAGAGCGGTTATATGAAGCTGTAATTGTAATTACTCTATTGGATTAAAATGTAAAATCAGTAGGGTGCCCCTGTGGTATTTCAGGAGTAAATCATCTTTTTGAGGAGTTAGTGATTGTTTTAACTCCGAATTTGCCAGGAGACTATAGTCTTGCATAATTCCACACGTGAACTTTGACCACTTCAAAGTGGCTCAGACTGTGAAGACCTGGCCATCTTTAAATTGCTAATGTACTACTGTTACTTTATTTGAAACCCCATGGTGTTACAGTTTATTTAATTGAATTCAGGGCTTAAAAATACAAGCTTGTGGATCAGGTTTCCATCACGATGACCAAGAACAAGAAAGTTCAGCCATGTGTGCTGAAATCCTCGAGACACACCCCTCATGATAAATGACCTGTCAAAATGTTCTCAGTGGAGAAAATGCGATTCAACCTCTCGATGACTTTTATCCAGAAACAAATACATTTCAGGTTTTAATTACACACACAGACTTCTCAACGTTAACCTTCACAAATTCATGGAAAATGATGTAAAAGTCAAGTTTAAACCTACACAAAAGGCACTAGGTGATGGCCAGCACTTCTGGGCTTCTTCTGCGCGGCATCCTCACAGTGGTCCTGTCATCATATGAACAAAGATTAATTCAGTATATAAATCAAAAGCTAAACTGTTTCCAGACAAAAGCAGAAAGTTTTCACCAGATGACTGGATTTGGTTACATGCATACAACCACAGCCTGCTCAGATGCTATTGGTCAATGCTACTCATACCTTCATCCTGACCATTAACAGAAACCAAAAAGCTTCTGGTAACAAAAATTTTGTATTAACGAATCATGCACAAGATGCAGATACAGTCATGTGAAAAAAAAACAAAAAACACATGTAACGATAACATTTTGGTCTCATCTATACAAAACAGAAGTTTTGTGGTTTGATCAGAGACAACATTGCCATGTACTTTTTAGTAAGGGGAGAATTTTTCCTGTAAAAAAAATTTCAAACTGTACTTGTTCAGTCTCTAATTATTCTGTTATAAACTTAAACATTTGAGTTGTTTTTTGTTCCAGAAGCCTTTATTTGAAAGTAGCTTTCAACAGGAAAGGGGTCAGAGACAGGCCTGGAGTAAAACCCCGGCCAGCTGTCTTGAGCAGTTCCAGCCGCTGATTATGGGGTGTCCCCTGGTTTGTCAGCCAGTTCAGCTACTCAGAACCCCGTGAACTTAAACATATGTTTCTCTGAGCATTGTACGATCTGACTTTGGGGTAAACTTGATGGACGTCCACTCCCTAGAATATTGGTAACTTTCTCAAATGTTTCCCTCATGTGAATGATCTCGTAGTGTAAAATGATCCTATGAGTCCATGTTGTTTGGAAACCCTCCCCAGATTAAGGGCCTTGCTCAGGGGCCCCCACAGTGGTAAACCTCCGTTGGCACTCCAGGGACTCAAACTCGGGTCCTCCAGAACCAAGCCCACTTTTAACCATTAGGCTACCACTCCTCCTAAGTGTAATGGTTCAGGAAGTAATTTAACTTCTTTTTTTTTAAAAAGAAAAAAAAGAAAAGAAAAAAAAAGAGGAAAAATTGAAATAAATACAGTTATTAAATAAAAACTAAATAAAGTGTCAGCCTACATCAGCTGAACAAGCCCCTCACTGTTCACAAGTACATTTACTTTTCTCTTCCTCCTCAACACTGCCACAGTTAGAAAACAGAATTGTCCTCCTGTCATTATTATTATAAGACTTTTTTTTCCCAAATATTGATGATCATAAAGGAAAAAAGTTTATTTTGGTAATTGGTATTTACAAGCATGCACATTAAAGCCCAGCTACTGAAGTTTGACAGATTTTTGCAATTAGCCATCCCCAAATGAACGTAAATTTAGCTTCCATCTTAAAACTTATCTCTTCTCTTAACTCCCTTCAGCCAGTAAAAGTCAGTCCGATGTTGATTTTTGTCTTATCTCTTGCTCTGTCACTTTCTTTTCTTCACTTACTCTGTTAATGCCCTCTTGGGGGTTTTTTTTAGCCAGTGTGTCGATATCCAATTTGATGGCTTGTGATGGAGAGTGTCATAAAGCAAAACATGGCTGTTATGTGACGCTCCAGGCTGAAACACACAGGATGTGTTTCAGCCCTTTCGAACACTACATTTAAGTGCATAGTGCGTTCACATACACATTTAATCATAAACTCAGTGCACTAAAAGTACCCGGATGATGGCCTAAAATCTAGTGTAGAACGATGTACACTACTCGCACTGAACGGATGCCATATTGCCAACGTAGACGAAGGGGCGGGACTTATACCGACTCAGTAGAGTTAGGACAGTAAATGTTAGCAGGTTTTAGCCGGTTTAGCGGACGTAAATAGGTTATATGTGTTAAAAATGATTAATGTTATAGTTGTGCTCCATTTGGGTCAACACTTATCCACAAAAGTGTGCACTACAAAGCAAGTGCGCAGTGCAGACCACGTTCCAGTGCACTTACATATTGAGACACTCAAAGTTATGAGGCTGTCTTTCTCGGCCCCGGGACACTGCAGGGCAACGATGGCTCTAGAAATATGCATAATAAATGTTAGTGTACCATCAAAACAAGTCAGAAGCCCAGAGTTTTAAGATCAGAACTGATGTAGTATCGCTTTGATAAGGGGAGAAAAAAACACATGGTTTGAACGGGTAATGATCTTGTGCTCGCGAGGGACAAATGAATGGTTAAATGACTTACTTCCTGTTGCTGGGAGTCATTATTCCCCTAAACAAACTGTGGCAAGACAGCTTTGAGATCATCAGATATGATGAAAATGACTATGAACAGATCTGCTGAATCCAATCTGTTGATTGACTTGATTAGCAGCACCTGGCTGCTACATATCCTTTTAATGAGCTTTTCACACACTTTATGCATTTCGGCTAAGCTTTTGTTCAATAAAATCAGGGTGTGGAGGTTGAATTCATTTATTTTAAGAATTTATAATTCTTTTATTTGTCTATCGTTAGTACGTCCTGTTATGTACATTAAAACTTTAGAACTGAAAGAGGAGAGTATGTTATTTTCACATGACAATGTCTGTTTAAAGGGTTAAAGCCAACACGGAGGAAGCTTCACAAAATGTCAATAAACACACATATATTTATGAGGCAGATTTTGAATCATCGAGAAGACCTTATTTCAATTGCAGTTCATCAGTTAGTCAGCATCTTCTGATTATTATTAGGGTTATAGTCACAGGTCTAAACCATTTGTATAAACATAGTCCGTGACATCAGAGGCAGGTCCACCACAACAGGATCAGAGCTTCGTGTTTACGTCTTATATGCATTTTCATAAAAGGATCAAGAAAAGAACAATACAATCTTGTTCTCTTCATGTGCTCTGATGGATGAGGATGAGGTACCACAGCAGTGAAACAGTCTTTGTGTAGCTATTGTGGTTCCATATCATTATAGTGATTATCTTTCATTATGAATGTCATTTTGACTTTCTGTTCTCATCTGGCTTCCTCGGTACACCACTTCAGCACTTCAGCTTTGTTTTCTGTCACCCATTTTATGTTGGCTGTGATCTTTTCTATGGCTTGCTCCAAGGCCAAGGTGGCCGAGCCAAAGCCAGCATGGAGGTTGTCTTCCTTGAATTTCTTCAGCTGGAGAAAGAAAAAGAAGAAGAATAACAAGTGAATTGTTTTTGTTAGATTTTCTTTTCTTCTAAATGTCATCCGAGCATCCGAGTGTGTAGACGTGAGTGTTAAAGGCTGCACACCTCCTGCAACTCGAACTCTGTGGAGAATCTCCGTGTGACTCCGTTGATGAGACTAGAGAAGGAAAAGGATCCTGTTCCATACCTTGGATAAAGGATACAGTTAAACAAAAGGACTTTGTGCACAGAAGTTCAAATTATTCCCAAGAAATCCTCAATATTTTCAACATTCAGTAGAAAACTACTGCAGATTCTGTGAATTCCATGTTTTTCTGGCTTGAATTAGTCCTTGGAGAGCATTGGTTGTTTTTCTCGGAAAAGTTTCTTTGAGAGGAAACTTACTGTTGGAAGATGTAGCTCCATTTTGATCTGACAAAGTTCCAAGCCAGCGGCATTCCCACAACGTTTCCTGCAATGGTCTGAATGGTAGAGGTGGCGTCCTGCTTGCGGATCTTAGTCGGGTCAAGTGTGTACTCCAGATACCTGTCCCGCAATTAAGCACTTATGTAAAAATAGGTTTGTGGTAATATAATGTGAATGAAATGTCAATAGCATGTTTATGATTCTGGCTTAATCCTATAATTAAGATTTGAAAACACTTCCTCACTTCCTATTTTGGAAGTCGATCAAACCCAAAAAAAGAGGCAAAAATAGAAAAAAAAAACAAAACTAGATCAGTGTTATGACAGCACTTTCAAGTTTTCTATTAATATATAGATATCTAAATATATCATATTCTATAATATAACAATAGTTTTATAAATGCTTTTGGTCATGATAATTGGGCAGTGAAAATCAAATATTATGACATCGTGACATGCAAATTAATTTCCTGTCACAAATGCTTTCCTGTTTGTTGGCAGGGAGTTACTGGTCATCACTTCAGTTAAATAATTTTGGCTTTAGCAGCTCTATCTGAGAGTAAGCACAGAATAATCCTAATCCTGTTGAGCAATTTATGTCGCACAGAGTCAAACATAACTTTAGTTTGTTCTAAAAACATCAAAAACTTATACTCATTTCTGTTTATTACCAGGAAAACCCGAATAGACCAGGGGTAGGACCAGTCTTTTTTGCTTATTTTAGGAATCTTTCCAACTGAATAAAATGACCCAGTATCAAAGTGGCAGACATGATGAGAGCTTTTTGAATTCTCCAAATGCTAAGGAAATAAGTTTCAGTGCTTCCTTTAGGATCTCCTTTAGCATAGGAAACACCAGGTCATCCTCTATGAAAAAAGGAGGTTTCTCCCTCCTACAGTTTCTTTTAGCCGCAAGGTCCGGGTCCACACGGGACAGTTTGGTGCGGTTTGGTTTGGTAAATCCTGATATGTTGCATTCCCACAGCCAACCATACCTTTACCTGGTAGGCAGCGTATCGGCTGGATAGCGTTTGATGCATCAGCTATTTCAGTGGTTCCCAACCTATTTTCCTTGAGGGCCCCCTTCGTGCAAATACTAACAAGCCATGGACCCCCTGCCCCACCCCCTGCTGAAACCATGCTTGGTTTTATGCTTTTGTAGTGGATTCCATAATCTAGCCTATTAAAACTCAGCCACCTTCCACATCCTATCTGCTCACCTGCATCCTAATGCAGTCCTTATATAACTGGCCTTGCAACCCGATGTATACCTAGTCTGGTCTTAAGGTTTTACCAACGTTCAATGAGCAGTCTCACAAGTGGTGCTCACAGCTGCAAACATGTGTCTGCTCCTCCCAAAAATTAAATATCCCACCAGCCTACTTTATCCACCCTGTTCTTATCTAACCTCCACTCCTTTACACACTTTCATTAATGAGATTCTCACCATAAATACTGGATTTTGGCTGAGACTTTTCCTTCCATAAAGCCAAAGTTACATTAACAACATATAGCATCACTTTTTTTCTTAAAATAAGTACAATGTGTTGACATTATTCACAATGGCTTTGAAAAATCAATGCCTTGGGGACCCGCTGTTCTCTTCAGAGAACCCCAGGTTGGGAACCACCGTGCTACTTAATAGCATGGCGTCTTAATGCCTTCCTTTGAATCATAACGAAGAAGAAGAAGACACAGAAACGAAGGAGGAGAATGATGAACATCCAGTACTTTGTATTCCTTCTTCTTGGCATGTGGCTTTGAAAAACAAAAAATCCAGGGTATAAATAAACACGACCTGTTCCTGCTTTGTTCTTAGTACTGAGTCAAACAGGAAGTGATGACTCTTTCGACCAATCAGTGGATTACACAGTGTCAAGCTTCACCCTTTTGGGTCGGACAGGTAAGATTGGTACCCCAAAAGAAGGTTTCAAAAGTAGTGGGACAGTTCAGGCTGGTCTTCAGTCTTCTGATACCCTTCCCAGTTTTTCCCTGTGGAAACACAAAAAAATGCGAACCGACCTGTACCGTACCGAACCGGACCCACTGGTGGAAATCTAACTGTGATCTGTGTGGATATGTGAAGACACTGGAGTTAGTGTGAGCTGCCTCTGACAGGTTTAACTTTGATGCCTTTTTTTCTTTTGTTTCATAATTAGAAACCAAACCTTGATGACAAAGTAATATTTTATTTTATTTCTTAGCATACTCATATGATATAATCTTTTTGAGCATTATAGTTTTAGAGCTGCAGGTTGCAACTAAGTGTAAATGTGATCAGATGCTCATTGCAGGCAGTCATCTTTGGCTACATCCTTCCAAAATTTCCCCCTTCCCTTAACCCTGTGATGTTTCCTGATAAGGAAATATAAGGGCTGGATATTTTTGGCTGTTCAACTATCCTGCAGGTGTTTTGAGTTGTGTACACCAAGCGTACATAAACACACCAGGCATTTTGAACTCGCACTGTGGCTGATTCAGCAAAGGACATTATTGTATGTCTGCAAATCTGCAATAGTTCTGTAGTTTGTCTTTAAGGATTCACCTCTGGGTATTTCTACAAAGTAAAACTAATGTCTTTGAAATCCAGCTACACGTGTTGTATGTGATGAATGCATATATGAGTGTAGATCCCCACAGAAATGCTGCACATACCTGTTCAACAGCCATGGTGTTTTGGTACAAGCCAAAGCAGACCTGAGCCTGGAAGCCTCAGATGCCAGAGTGGCATTTTGAAACATTCTCCAGGCAAAATCCCACTCCTCCACATCACCAAAGGATATAGCAAGGCAATAAACCGTGCTTTTCAAGTTGGGGTGGATCCTGGTCAGTATCCAATAGATAAGCAAATGATTACTTAACAGCCAAAAGACTGGCTGACTCCTCGCACATGCCCACACTCTGAAGCTAGACCGCTACATCTAGGCTTGGTACATTTGTTTCAACGTTTGAGGCATGGTATGATTGTGAAAAGACGACAAATCTAAATTCAAAAAGAAAGTTTAAATTTGTCTGTACTCACAGGCTGGGACTTGGATTCTTCATCCACTCTCTGTACCAACTCTTGATCAGTTCCCTGCATCCCTCCACACCCGTCTTACATGCCAGCCACATCGCATTGATCTGATTATATCTGAGAAGAAACACAATGAGGAAAACTGGTGAACGAGCTTCAACATGAGTGACAATATATAATTTTGACTTAAAATGTAATCTTTTCTTATAGCAATTCTTACTGCTCAGCATGTCCTGTTGGTATTTTGGTCCAGTTAGATGTAAGTGTCTTGAAGTGTTCAAAAAGTGGTTTGACTTGTTTCTTGAGGTATGCCTAAAACAACAATGCAAACCAGTTTTTTTACTTTCAATATTTATGCACTCAAAAGACGCTATTCTGTTAGCACCAGAATAACTACCATTTTCAACATTTCTACTATTATCGGGCTAACCTGTAAAGCTCCGTACACCTCAGTGCGCTCAAACATAAGAATGTAGTAGTTCAGGTTTCTCAGAGCTGATTCCCACGGGATGTAGTTTCTCTCTTTTGAGAGGTATTTAGTAGTTTTAAGAGCTAATGTTGTGGAGATTATTTTTGCTCTGCACAAGAAACACAGTTTGCAACCATTAAAATAATATTCACAATTCACAATATTGTGATTTTGTTCATTTTATTTATTTATTTTTACCTCGCCAGATTGAATGCATCGTCTATGATCTGTGCTCGGTTGATGACTGATAAAGCCTGAAAGAAATGGAGAGCAACCACATGCATGAGAAAATTCACAAAGAGCGAAAAAGCACAGAAGATAAAGCAAAAAAAGACTGTTTTATTATCATCTTTATTTTTTATCTGGTGTATACATTCTTGGTGTATACAAAGTCAGCACGTTTCTTGTAACAACTAGATGTTTGGATCAGAAAACTGGGCCTAATTTATAGTGTCAGATAATTAAACCCAAATGGTTTTCATCAAGCAGATTTGTTTCATCCAAATCATCTTCTGACAAATCCAGTTTTTACTTCTTTGGCCAGCAAAATGGACAATTTGTAGCTACTTTATAGGCATAACAATTAAATTTGAATTTTAACTACTGAACGTCACTAAAATGCATATTATACTATCCAAAGTCAATGAATGGCACGACTCACCTGATGGTCGGTATCGAGCAGAGTGAGAAGACGATCCCAGTTTTTAAGATCATAGTTTACCCTGAAGTATCCAGAAACATTCGTGTTTGCCAGCACCCACTCCTCCCCTGAAACTCTCATTGGACTATGGATGTCTAGGATGAAAAATGTTTATTTCACACAATGACTTGTTAATCTGCAACACCAGCATTAAGATATGTTACCATGAATTACCTGTCTTATTAAGGAGCCAGTATTGTTGTTGCTCCTCACCCTTCTTCATCCATTTAATGGGGACAAACCATGTGTAACTGGACCAAAGAAAATAAAAACAGAGTGACAATGTTAGTCTGTCGTTAGTAGAAACATAGTCTTCATCAGACACTGGTTATAGTATTATTGTCTAATCTTTTCATCTTCATCTCCTCCTTACTTCAAGGTTAAATCATGCTGTATGTTCTGTGTCTCTGAACTGGGAAGTTCAAACTCTTTTAAACTTGCTTTTTGCATTTATATTAACATCTAGTTATCATTAGAAGGTAATAGTTTAATTAATTTAAGAAAGAAATTATAATAATAATTAGGGATGCACCGATATGAAAATTTTGGCCGATACCGATATCTGATATTAATATTTTTGCAATGGCCGATAACAGATATTTACAGATATCGTTTAAAAAAAAATTAAGTTAAGATGATCAAATTCTGTACAAAATTAAAGTTAACGCTAGCGGCGTTAGCTTCCCACCAAAGTTTGTGAACCTCTGGCTGGTGGTTTTTCAGATGACATATCAACCTGATGGTGCTGAATGATCTGATGCAACATCCTCCTCACATTACTTTGACGTTGCAAGTATTGCATACTGCTTTTTCGAGTATCTTCTTTCGATAACATGAAAAACTACCACACCGCAGACATTCTCCGCTTTACTACATTTCTGCCTTACTATTACTGTCACATGTCCAAAACAATACTGCATGGCCACGCACCCTCCTCACAAACTGCCTGAAACAAATATCTGTTGTTAATATCGGCCAAGTTTTACTTATCGGACCGATACAGATATTCTAAAAAATGACCAACATCTGCCTATACCGATATTGAAGCAGATATATCATGCATCCCTAATAATAATGCTCTACCTGCTGTTTGGTTAAGGTTTTTTTCCCAGACATGGTTATAAGAGATCTAATTAGCATTATTATTTTTACCCTGTTGGAAGTTGAAAATTTGGATTTGCAGATGGTTACTGAATGCACCACCCTTTCCAGAAGACACAGACTTTTGGTTGAAAGCAGCCAATATAATCAGGAATTTTTGGCATTCGCTGCTAAAAGCCCAAACTAAACACAAAGTAATGGACCAGCAGTGAAGCTAAGGGTTAATGGAGCTGATACATGATGGAGGGATTACCATGAGTTTAAATGGCTACATGAGGACTACCTGCCAGCCACTATGGTAACCTGGTAACCTGAGCCAGTTCAACACCTGTATAGTCATGAGATTTTTCCTAAAAGAGTGATAAATACCAGCCATCTATGACCAAAACACAGATGAGAGAAATGTTAGTATTTGACAATAAAACATAATTCAATATTTCTCTATCATTATAGTGGGTGTAGTGTGAGCTTTGACTGATTGTGCTAGTTTTAGCTCTCAGGCTTGACATGGTCATGGGCAGAATAGATTTTCTTTAACATATTTCTTTTAGTAATTTGGAGCATGTTACCATGCCCTCAGTAGCATGTGGCTAAAAGCACTGTTCTGCTAGGGTGATTTTTTAAAGCTGCTAGCGTAACATTGACCTCTTTTAGACCTCCTTGTAGATCAACTCAGAACTTATGGTGTCGTACACACAGGTAACATGCGCAATTACACTACAAAAATGCTACTGGATGAAGCTCCAGTCTTTTGAGTATCTGTGAAATAAATAAGAACAGTCACTTTTTCCTGAAAAAGCTACGACATAGAGAAGGGCAACAAAGTGGGGGCAGGCCCTGTGTGCAACAATTAAAGCAAATACATTTAGACATTAATTTGGCAGAGCAATTAAAAAGAGAAAACACTATAAATGTACACTGGCAAAATGTGATAAGCAGGACTATTTAATGCTACAATTTTTTTCTAGGAGCCATTATATTAGAGCAAAGCAATATGCAGAGAAAACAGGGTGTACCAAGCAGACCATAACAGATGCTGCAGTGGGTATTACCTCTTTTTTTTTTTATTTAAGAGGAATAAATGTTTTCACTTGTCGAAACATAAAATAGGAAATAGCCTACTTGAACTGAGATGGCCTGTCCAATACAGAGTCTGGATTCAACAGGAAGTGTTTCTGGGTGACATTTCCGGTCCGGGTGTCAATAGTGACCACTGGGAAACCCATCTGGAGAGTCCAGCGGTTCATGATGTCATGGACAGAGTGGGGAATATTTAAACCTGGAGTGTTTTCAACCGCCTGACAACAAACAGAGGATACCAGTGGGTCAAAATAATCACAAATACACACGACACATTTGCAACTTGAAGTTGTTGTTTTTTTTCTTTTCTTTTCTTTGACCAGACCGACCTTTTGGAGATGGTCCCACAAATCTGTGTACACTGTGTTGCCAAAAGCGAATGTGTTGAGGTAAGACTGATAAGAAAAACAGTAAGGAACAATATGAAAAATATTCACTCAGTAAACACTACTTCATGTCTTTAACAGGAAAAAGGTTGAGCAATCTTATGGTCGTCAATCCCACATACTCACTGCCGGTAAGTTACAACATTTACAAACACACTAATTGACAGAGGAAAGCAAATGATGAGATCATTTTTCACACTTCATACTCACACTTAGTCCTTTAGCGAATACAGGCTCAGTGAGAAACTCTGACAGCATCCTGAGCACCGCCGCGCCCTACAAACAACAAATACATAAACCACTAGAATCTGGCTGGTTGGAACTTCTCATAGGGGTAAAAGGTTTTATGCACAATCCTAAGCAAATACCCAAACCCACTGCTGACCTGTCAGGAGCTCAGATAGGAAAAACTAAATCAAGTTGAGAATACTACATGTTTTTGTTGTGCTGGGGTGTTTGTGATAAAACCCCTTTCCTTGGACTTTAGAAAAGGGAACAGATCAGGTAAAATGGAAAATTAAAACCAGCTTGGAATTACAATAACTTATTTCTGAGAATCTCCATCCTATGGGCAGCAGGTATATCCATATTGTCTGTAATGCTTTAGATAAGATATAGAGAGGCAATTGGTCTCCAGAGCAAAATACTCAGAGGAGCAGACCTTATTGTAAGAGATGGTGTTGAACATCTCGCTGATCTCAGCAGGGCTATTGACCTCCTCCTCTCGGCGGGAGAGCGGGTGAGAGGAAACAAGGGCGTCCACGGCAAACACCTTCTGTATGTCGTACAGAATGATGTGGTCTTTCTGTATCCAAGAAGAAAGGTGAGTCAGGACCGACTCTCTGAGCCAACAATAACAGGGAAACGTTTGTGAAATGAGGAACTTTTTTTTTTATGTAGAGTTGTTTAAGCAAGCATCAGTCTCACAATGTCCCAGGTGGGCTCAGCGTGGTCTGCCCCGAGGTACTCCACATATGAAGCAAAACCCTCATTTAGCCACAAGTCATTCCACCATCGCAGGGTCACCAAGTTTCCAAACCACTAAAAACAAAATGAGTGAACAGATGAAGAGTTTCTTTTGTGGTAAAAAGTGAAAATGAAGTGATTGGCCAGTGAGAGAATCAGGAAAGAAGCTGTTAAAAATGACTTGGCTTTAACTTAATATGAGAAAAACCCCAGCACACCATGTGTGCGAGTTCATGGGAGATAACGGTCGTGACCCTCTCTTTGTTTGCAGTGGAGGAAAGCATGGGGTCAAAGAGCAGGGCCGTTTCCCTGTATGTGACCAGACCCCAGTTCTCCATTGCTCCGGCGTTGAAATCAGGCAGCGCTATCTGATCTACATAGAACAAAGACAAGCAAAGAGTTGTTAAAATGTACCACCAAAACTGTAACAGGGTGCACTCAGCCTGACCCGTTTCCCTTGGAATGGAGGAAATGTCTCAATGTGAAACACACAATGAAAACTTTCCACATTAGAGTGATAAATTACCCTCTTCTCTTTCTCAGAAAATGTCCACAGTTGAATTGTAGTTTTATATCTAGTCCGATGTTGAAAATAAGAAAAGTGGTGCAAATGATTCTTTAAAGTGTTTTTTTTCTTTCATTTTTGCATTGATCATCATGAAAGTGAAACTGTGTAACTTTTGACCCAAATATTAGCCTAATGTGAGTAATAACGGATGATTTCTGCCCTCTTCAGAAACCAGACATTGTAACTTTGCAGGTTCGGATCCGGCACTCATGGGATCATGTGACCTGCAGCGCTTTGCTTTACGGCTCCCCCTCTATAAACACAGAGGGCCCTGCTTTGTGCTACTTTTCCCCCCTCTTTGATTGAAGGTTTGTCATGGCTGAACGAAGTAAGAAGGTGAAAACGGTGTCTGAGGAGACCAGAAAGAGAAAGCGAGTATAGTTTGTTGGAGTCTGATGAAAGAGCAGTGTGGATTCAAAACCCACTCTCTGTTTGCCTCAGTGTTATTAGACTGGTAAGTTAGCTCTTTGCCTGTTGTGCAAACGTACCAAAATGGGATGTATGTTTTCACATCCTTCAGCCAGCTTTTATTCAAAACAATGGCAGTAAGTTCCTGATGAGCTGCAGAACGTTGCAATATATTCTTAGGTACACCTTGCTAGTACCAGGTTGGACCTCCTTTTGCTTTTAGAACTGCCTCAACTCTTTATGGTATAGATTCTTCAAGGTGTTGGGAACACCCGTTCCACCGTGTTGGAACTTCAACATGTTGACGCTGAGCTGACTTACCTGACTTGGAGAGGGGATAGGTTGTATTATAGTATCGCTCATAGAACTGAAGGATCGGCCGGGTAACTTCGAGAGCATATTCTCCCTGCCCATGGTTTATGGCTTTTTTCTGGGCCCAGATTCGGATCTGCGAGACATTTAAAATCTCTAAGTCCACAGTAACAGAGAGAGAAAATCTTTGTCCTAAAAGGAAAACGAATGTTGGAATCTCTTCCCATGATCTTCATCAATGTTGGATATTTGTATTGCTGCTAATGCGGTCACGGATAATGTTAATGCAAATATAACATCTTACCAACAAATTGCTTTGGTTCGACTGAACACAAGTGAAGTCGCTGACGATGAATGCCAGTAGATATGTGGACATTCTCTCTGTCGGCTCAAATGTAGTAATTCTGACAGGTATGCCATCAACAAAACCGTCTGCAGAGCCTGAACAAAAACAGAAAAAGTTAGTAACTGTAAAAACTGGGTTAATTTCCTACAAAATATTGAGTTATTAATCATCTAAAATCCAACAATGTCACATAGAGCTCTAGAACACCTCATAATGTAGCCTACATTGCTTCTCACTGGTCTTGGTCACGTTTGGATCATTTGTTCTGGAAACTTTCCATTACAAGTCTGTGCCATCTATCAATTATTAACAGTATCATGTTTTCCCAGAGAAATAACCTTTAAAAGTCTACAACAAACCATTTTCTTTGCCATTGGACAGAGCCACGGTGCCACTTGGGTGGATGATGATGACCCTGAAGACAGCCTTCATAGCTGGTTCATCAAAGCAAGGAAAGGTTTTCCTGGCATATGTTGCTTGCATCTGAGAGGTAGCAACAATTCTACAAAATGTTCCAATTAAACATGAACAAAAAGCAGATATAAACCAAGCAAAGTTAAACAAAAATAACCGTTGGAGCATCCAAAAGCAGAATGATGCTGCAAAAGTACGCTTTGTTGTTTCTTACTTCTTGACACCGTTATCCATGTATTCACTCCTGTAGAATCCTTCCAAGTCGTCCGCTAGCTCTCCTGTAAATTCAGTGTAAAGTACGTAGGACGCTCCCACAGTGAGACTCCTGCGCAGCTTAATCACTAGATATGTTGTTTTCACCACAAGCCAAGTCCTTTCTATGTCAGGCACGGTGGCTTCACCCAGGCCCGCCAGTTTAGCATGATGCCCACTGAAAGTGGTGAGATTCAGCTTGTTGGAGTGGATGATGATGAGGTCTGTTTTCTTCACACAAGTGAAGACCACCTTTGAGTCTCCTTTGAAGATATAAATGCCGTCTGCATTGGGCTCCAGTCGAGGCGCCAGGGTCACATTGTAAGAAAGAGGAATGAGAGAGTCTGGAAGTCTGTAGAGGTCCCAGGGTTTCTTCGGGGTGAAGGGGGTAGTGGGGGGTGTAGGTGTGCTGGTGTGTGATCCATCTCCGGGCTTATCTTGATTCTTGGCTCTCTCCTTGTGATAGGCGATAGATAGACCTATGATTGTAACCAGTGCACTGCCCGCCAGTACAAGCATCCCGAGGCCCACATTTTTACTCACATAGTAAACTTTCCCCATGACTGCTTAAGGAGGCTTGTGCAGAGCTCCGGAGAAGCTCAGTCTCTGTTTGCCCAGCACAGCAGGGCTCGTCTCTTCGCTGTTAATGGTTGAGTTATTAACATGGCAAGACCTAAGGAGACATAAAAAGATGGAAAGACCTCAGTCATTTACTCAGTCCTCGTTGTTTCTTTGTGTCAAGGTATTACAACTAGCATATTAAAGCATTTCACACACATTTCTAGTAAACCTATACTGGTCTTAGTCTACATACAGCAATCAATTGAAAAGATTGTTTTATTTCATGTTTAGATTCCTAATTACATTCAATAAAAGATGGATGAACATCATCTGTATCCTTTTTGTACTTCAGGCCTCCAACACATTAAAAAATATAATAGATCCAAGTTGGAGAGCTGTTTTGAAGGTCTCAGTTCAGGAAAAAAAATAAAGTAAATTAAAAATAAAAGAACCATATACAAATCTGGCCTCCTGCCAACACATGCCAACAGGAACTTTGTGGCATGTTTGGGAACACAGTGGACTAAAAGACTACACACAAATAATAACACAGGTCTCTTATTAAAATCAGGTAGTTTTTGATTGTTAGCATTCAGAACATGGCATTAGTATCTCTACTCCAGCTGGGGTCATATTCTGAGTAACATGAATGAAGGAGTCTGGGAGTCTGTAAAGGTCCCAGGGTTTCTGAAATCCTGTATGTGCTGAAATGTAGTTTGTTTGTTTTTTTTATCAACAAACTCCCCAGTATTCTTGTAAAATGAAAAAAATATATTTTAAAAAAGCACTAGAAACTCCTGGAAACATATTCAAGTAGTTTTCTTGTAACACTAGTTTGGCATTTTTAATCTACCTAATTAAGATCAGCCTGAATGCACCACAAAGTCCTCATCAGTGGAGCACAGATTACAAAAACCGAGGGCATGGATTGCAATGGAGATGATGGATTACTAATAGGTTTATTCAGGATTGTTCTTAGCTGGCTTGTTTTTGTAACCAGGAAATTTTCTCCCTGTGTGAAACTCAAGCACTGGCCTCCCTTTTCATATCTCCATGCCTCATTCATCTTTTATTGTCAGCAGTAACTCCTAGTACTGGAATGAAACCATCCCCCTAGGTCCAAAAACACATTGTTATAAACACAAAGTTTGCACAAGTGTTGGAAGGACACCTCCATTTAAAAGTTTATATTATTATTATATCAAAGGTCTTTCAGGACCTACAATAATTCAAGTTTTATTAATGTGATATCTTGATAATGTGAGTCTGCAGGTCATGGGAATCCACAGGCAGGTCCAGCTTTGAGGGAGAACAAAAGTAACATGAATGTGAAGAGGTAAAGCTGTAAGTTCACAACTGTTTAGTTTCCTGCTTTAGGGGAGCAAAAGCCCCATCTTTTGTGGTGTTTTGAATTCTTTTTTGGATAACATACAGCAAACAAACCCTGTAAATATCTCAGGTTGACATCACCATCAACTGCTTCATTCTTCACAGGGACTTTTGACCAACAGGTGGACAACGAATCACAAGGAGTCACATTCTTCAGCCTCCCTCTGGAAAGATTTGCCTTTCTAATCAGTCAATGTGGTTCCTATTTTTAAAATATCATCCACTCATACCATTCTGTGTTTAAGACAAACTATTGCACAACCTTCCTCCCTATCACCACTTTGTCCTTCTTGCGGTATGAGTTGTCATTTGACTCAACCAGAGCGACAGAACTGCTGTTTCATCCCATTATTTGGGCAGAATGTGCCTGAATCATTCAATGACTATTATCTGTTGCTGCCTAAATATTCCTATTTACACTTTTACATGATCTCTCCATATTGTAATGATCGTCATACAGTGGATGTGCTGATGTGCCAAAGGTGGCTAACATTAGGAAACTTTTTAAAAAGGTCTGAATGTAAAACGTAAGCGCAGGAATGGGTTTTAGGTTAAGATGTTTTAACTTACAGATGACATAGTTCTGCTATGATGTCACATTGTTTGCTTCTTCCATAGGTTAAAGGAGACGGACGGTTTGCTTATACCTGTAATGTGATCATGAATTAATACTCTGTTAGCTTAGCAAAAATACTTAAAGAAGAGGAAAACAGCTTGATTGTGTCTAAAGGTGGTTAAATTTGTCTACAACCATCTCAGAGGTGATTTAATTAATTTAATTGGCAAACGTCACCAGCAGAGCATAGAGATGAGGAAAAGTAAGTGAGACTCATGGTAATTAAATGGCAAAAAAAACCCTGACCTTCACCACCAACATTTTTTTTAAAATGATTTTATTGTGATTTTCTGCTATTTGTTTATGACTTTTACTACTTTTTTATGCTTTCTTTGCACCATCTGTAATGCTTTTGTTTGTTTTTTTAGCATTTTTAATTGACTTGTACAGGAAAAAACACATCTATCAGCAAAGAGATGATACGATGAAAAATGAAAATAAAAAAAACAACACTGGAGTAAAATAGGTGTTGCATCTCTTCGTAGGAGAGCGTTTTTAGGCATTAAAGGACTGAAATCTGATTCTTCCAGACTGATAAGTTAAAAGGTTGTACTGTTGATGTTGGGGATCTAGCCTACTTTACGTTACAGTTCTAACTTTTTATTAGTTGATATTTCATGCCAATTTCTTGTATGCATCAATGTGGTGGTTAATGTGGTAAACCAGGATAAAGACCCACCTGTACTCGGATGCTTTTGCTTGAATGCATGAGATAGGTAGATAAATCCTATGTTGATCCCAAAGGAAATTGTAAAGGATTGAATTTTTTAATTCAGTTCGAAGAATTTTTAAACTGGATCATGTGTTTAGTACTGTTTTTAATCGAATGCTTTTTCTTTCTCTTGTTTTTGATTTTAAATTACCTCTGCACACCCCATAATGCTTTTAACGTTTTAAGCACTTTGAATTGTCTTGTACATGAAATGTGCAATACAAATAAACTAGCCTTGCCTTGGTGCTGAGTTGAATCTGTTTGACACAAGAGGAGTAGCAGTGGGTTAACAAGGACGTGCTTCTTATGCCAATAAGGCCGAACCTATTTATCCAAACGGGTGACAGTGTTAACGTTTGTGCTCAAAAACAAACTGGTTGTATAATGTAAACTGTGTGTGTGTGTAAACGAAGCTGTTATATTATGAAAGGTCTGCACGGTATCAGCGGTAAGATCAAAATTAGCATATTTTCTTGATGATTTGTCAGCAGTAAGCAGCAACAGAGCTAATTGGAAATTAATTAATTACCCTAGAAATGAATGGAAACATGCCTGGTAAAAATCTCTCTCTTGTTTTGATCATTTTATAGGAAAAAGTTGTAAAATCCACCTTTCCACTTAGATATGTGAAAATACCTCAAGTTTAACTATGGCTGTCTGAACATTTAACCAAGTTCAGTCACTGCTGATTATTTGGCAGCTCATTTTTGTGGCTCCAGCTGCAGAGAAGCTGGAAGACATATTTTGTTGAAAGTAGCAGCTGTCTGGTTTTTGTTAAGCTAAGCTAACAGACTGCTGGCTGTAGCATACTCTCATTAAACACGCAGCCATCTTTTCAGCTAAGGCTTTACAAGTAAGGTAATATGCATAGGTCTTAAAATGTTTAGGTAGCTAATAAGCATTAAAATGGTTGTAAAAACACCTTGTGGAATATCAGATATTAAAGTATACACCCTCACTCTCTATTTGAACTCTCATTATTAAATTAGCTGCTCTGGGGAGTTATGTACATGACTGGGAGGAACCTGAAAGCTCCAAGATGGCTCAACAAATTGAGTCAAACGCTTATGGCCCTTCTGTTATGTTATTGCTTCCCCCACCTCTTCCCTCAAGCTTTGGTTTATTTCTAAAAGGGGCTACTATTCATTTTTTCTCCTTTTTAAATGATAAGCTGTATTTCCTCCTGTGATTACTGATTGCATTGTAACATAGTTTATTTTCAATAAGACATTTTGCATTAGAGTGGAGAGTAGGTTTTATCTGAGCAGCAATCAAATCCAGGGAAGAAAAAAAAGAAACTACCCAACTAGCTTATTCATAAGCAACAATAACAACCTATTGTCATGACACCATTGTTGGTCCTATCCCAAATGTCCAACCTGTAAATGTTGGTGTGGAGAGGTTAGTTACAGTAAATCAATAAAATATCTATTAATCCTTTAAGGCCAACTGAGGCACTAGTATTTAGGTTATCAAATGGGTCGAAGTTGTTGCTTCTTTCACTCTCTTATCATCTAAAAGAAAAAACACAAATGAAAGTGAAAATTGTAAGATATTATCTTGTTTACCAGTTCCCTGGTGACAAGACACTGTTCCTAGTCCTTTACTAATCACTTCATATCATCAGCTATGGTAATATCTGCTGGTGAACAAAGAGAAACTATTTTTTTTTTTTAAAACAAAACAACATTAACCCAGAGCATACTGTGTCATTTGTGTCCTGAACCATCTGCTACAATTTCCTTCCTTTATATCCAACATGTACATGTGTTTCATCTACATCATCCAACACTCAGAACTGTAACAACAAGAACATCAGTAGATCTTATAACTTGATGGTTTCTGATGCACATTTTCATTCAAATTAAGAACTTCATATTTTAGTTTTTATACTCGGGTTTGAATCACAAAATGTTTTGATTATTTCCTTTAAAAAATAGTGGCTTGATAAGGATTGCAGTGCACAGGAAATCCATGAACGACTATATAATGACTATATAATAGAGCGTACTTAGATAAGATAATATAAGATAAGCTTTATTTGTCACGTGCGCAATTATACATAGTACAACATACGGTGAAATGTGGTTTTGTACCTGTTACCAGTGAGGAAAAAAACACACACAATAAAAGGTGAGTGAGGTACTTGCGGTTTTACTATAATGTGAGGCTAATCAAGTGAATTTTGCAGCAGGAAAAAATATATAAAATGTGTCAAGTATTAAAGCTTATACCTAACTTGGACCTTGACTAAAGTCTTGTACTTTTAGCCTGATGAGCACTGAGATGACCTTATCTGCTGATAAAGACTCAATTTCCAATCAATAATTTACCTTTAAGCAATGAATTACTTTCTATTCAGCTATTATATTTGCAGACATTAAAGCTGGTAAACAACACACGTTTTTGTCTGAATGAGCTGGAACTGTTTCCAAGAAGGTAACAAGTGTTTTTGATTAAAGAGCTGAAGAAACAATTATGCTAAACTGGATTAATATTTCTAATGGTTGACTTTTTTTTTTTTATTTCATACTGTGCCTATTGCTTCATTTTGGGATTATTGATGTTTAAGAAATTATATTAATCATAATAATTATATTATTGAATGGCATGTTAACATTGTTGAAAAATGTAACCACAATGCAACAATCTTGTGAGCTTTTATGAATGTAAAGTCTTTTTATACTTAAACAATGACACTTCTGTATTATAATGGTGACCTGTTAACACTGAGGATAGTTAGAGTCCAATCTAGTATGAGCCTATTGGCCTCTGATCTCTGTAATAAGAAGCTGAGCAGGCACACATTTACACGGACAGTTGCTCATCCACGTCTTCAAATGATGTTGCATTTGTTTACATTCATTTCCAGACTTACTCTGACCTCATTTTTGAAACTCCATCCTTAAACCTGCCAAAACAATCCCCTAAAACATGTTTCCATTTTTAAAACTTGACTTTTTACACCTTATGATATTTTGCATTTAAAACCCACAAGTACATAAAGATATTGCCCAATTATGTGACTGTGTAAACAGTCTTATGTCGGCACAACATGATTAATGGACATTCACACACACACACACACACATTGGGTCAGTGGTATGTGGACTTCACTCCAGACAACAACATCTGGAAATGATGCATCTGAATGTGATGAGTTATATTAAGGCCAAGACCACACAAATGAACACAAACTGTGACATGAATAACGAGATCCTTATCAAGTAAATTAAGCCATTCCTTTTAAATTACTGTAATTTAATATTTCTGCAGTGCTGTTTTACAGACTGCAGGGACTACCTAAAGTTAGCATAGTTGAGATTAAATTGATCATTTCATACATACAGACAGATTATTACACCCCACAGCATGTTTGCCAAAGAAGCTGCATATTATAATATCTAAAAGGTGTTCTTCACTGCTCTGCTTCAGAATTATCATCAATATGCAATAAAAGGAAAAAATGCAGTACACACAATATAACTGCATCTCAGCTTTGTTTCTTAATAGATCTGAACAAAGGTATCTGACAATATGCTTAATAATAGTATAATAATAGATTATGTTATTCATATGTGGACTCAAAACTAAATATTCTAGTATAAGTTGTATTTGGTGAATAGTTATAAAAGGTAGCTTAACCTCACCAAAGCAAACTAATTCATCAAATTAAGTTAAGCTAAGCTAAGAAAGCAGCTAGAGAAATTAGCTTTAGCTGTATTGTCTTTTTAATCAATGTTGGATTAAGCAACACCTTTTTTTAGTTATAAAATAATAAACCAAGTTAACAAGGACTTAGTTAAACTAAATTATTATTATTAAGATCATGATATTGAACATTTTCATAATTTTCAAACTTAGCTCTGGTTAGCTTTAGCTAAAGTTGTTTGGCACCATTTCACGATTTAACTTCGGATTTTCTTTCCTTTTTTCCCCTGATTTTCATACACAGTAAAAAATATATTCATATGCTCTAATGCAGTGGTTCTCAAACTGGGGGTCGCTAGATCATTTCAAGTGGTCGCCAGATAATTCTAAATAATAGCCTGTAGCCTACATTTATCAAATAATTTTGGGATTTGTATCATGGCTGTCAAAACTAAACCATCCTCCTTATTTATTAAGATTCTGACAGTTTTCCAGGCTTATATTTAGAGGATCAGTGTTTGTTATATAACATTTTTTAAGAAATATATCAAATATTTGATCCCATCAGCATCTGCTTCAGTTAATAAGCAGTCTGATATGTTTAGGTTATTATTGTCTCTAACATAAAAAAAAAAGAAGAAAAAAGAAGAAGAAGTCAAGTTAATAAATGTTATGAGTCACACAAATCACTTGGATTTTCTTTTGCCAGAGCAGGATAATGGTCTGAGTGGGAATGTTTACCTTGAGGTCACATATCATACAACTACAGCAAAAAAAGGGCCACATGACTTCTTATTTCATGGTTTCATTTTAACTTGTCGGTTCTCTGTGAGTTAATGTTTTCAGATAAATGCCCGCTTATCCAGTATTACGAAAAGATTAAATGTTCTGTACAATACGTTATGTGTACAAGCGGATACACTGTACAATTTCAATAAACCAGAACAAAAGTAACCACAGCACAAGCAGATTTTCTTTACTCACCTCTTACACTTTTCCTGTAAAGTTTTTCAGTAAAGTTCAGCTTATCCTAAAAACGTGATGATAAAATACTCGCACATGTTGACCAAATACCTTTGCTATCATTCTATCTGTTCATGAACCTGTGCTCCACACTATCAACTCTGTGTAGTGTCCTCCCAATGCTGTACAGATGAGCTACAGCCAGAAGCTGGAGCTGCAAAGTTTACACACACAACAAACTGAATTTGATAGACACCACTTTAAGCTGCTTGCCAAAGCCGAGACACACGTTCTTGCTTTCATACAGCAACCACTAAGTGTAACTTAAAATACACAGTGATATATTGAGGAAACATGCATGTCGTAGCTGTCGTCCTTGAGTGTTATGCTTACTGCAAGATAGTTGGCTTTAGAAGCCAGGTAACGTGACTATCATTGACTTAATCACTATCATCATAACTAAACCTTCCTTCAGAGAAGATATATTCGGTCTATGATGCATTCATGCACCATTTGTGAACAGCCATAGAAAAACAGCCCAACTCTGAAAAACCTCCACTGTAAAATAAGCAATGCATCATTGATGCCAGATGGCAAGAGCTGTAAAACAAACAGGCGATTACAAAACCTTCCTGTGGAGGAAGAAACAGCTTAAATCTATCAACGAGTAGCTTGGTAAACTGCACATTAGATCAATTTACAGGC
>JBBBVU010000001.1:30961584-30972488 GCA_037177055.1 Atherinosoma microstoma | reverse complement strand
TTTTTAATTCTTCTTAATGCTTTCTGCACCCCGCTGTAATGTTTCTAATGTTTGTATGTAAAGCACCTTGAATTTTCCTGTACATGAAATGTGCTATACAAATAAACTTGCCTTGCCTATTATAAGCCTCACCTGAATGACTGAACTCCCAATAAGTGATAGAACTCCCTTCCTTCAAGGGAAGATCATTTACACTGTAATTTTATTCTCTCAGTCTAAGCCCATTATCATCAATGTGGATAGCCTTTGGGCTCAGCTCTGTTTTTACCACAAGAGACGGATACAGTGTTCAAATCATTTAATTTGCTCCAGTCATCTGCCTACTCATCTTCTGGCTGAGAGGTAAATAAAACTACGACAGCCCAACGTTACAAACAGCAGTTACGACTGTTAGATCCCAGGAGACAAACAACAATACAAAGTCTTGGCAAGAACTACTTGCTTATTTTAGGATTAGCTTAAAAATGTTTTTAAATTATTTAAAAACTCTTTCCAACAAAGCCCTTAAAATACCTCGTTTTTCGAGGAACTCTGACATGAAGATGATCTACAGCTGAAAACTCTTGTAAGTCGTGTTACTACGGTTGTGTGATAGCTTTACTTCATTTATACATGTCAATATACAAATAAAGAGAATATCAACATCTCGTTTTCTTCTTTAAAAACTAGCCTCGGCCCATCTCAAAGAGAAGCTCTAAGCTACGATTAAATAGATTTAAAATGGTCAAAATCTGTGATTTGAAGGAAAAATCTTACATTTAAACAAGTTGGTACAACATTTAAGTACAAAGCGACATGACCTAAATATCTGAAGTTGAATTATATTGGCTGTTAAAGTACGTACAACTTCCTAAAACTGATGTACAGACAGACATTTAGCTGTAGGGAACTGAAACTCAACTCGTCCAACCTGACGTAAAACAATTATGAATACACATAAATCAAGATTATCCTAACATTTCTGGTCGTGGTGGTGATGTAAAATAAATCTACAACAGTAACGTGTGCCTTTTTGACGGCTAGCAAAAGAAAACAGAAAAATGCTAATGTTCTGAAAAGAAAAACTTAAAATACTCACAAAATACTGATAGAATCTTATCAGCCGCGGCTTCCCGTGGTTGTTAAAGATCAATATAGCTTTAATCATGTCTGTTACTTGGAGTTACTATTCTACACTGTGAAATAATGAGCAAATATTTGATATTTCAATTACGTTAGCTTGAGTGCTAAGTGGCCTGTCAAAAGTCGGAAGTCATTAAATTGGTTTACATCCGGTTGCGTCTCCTCATTCAGAAGTCGACCTCAACCAAACACTGATCATATATGTTCCGCTTGTCATAGTTCAAGTCAGTCAAGGATTTCCTCCTTCGTCTTTTTGATTGGATAGCTTATTATTTTTAATTCATATTTATCTGAATTGGAAAAAATCAAATGTGTTGTATATAGTGTATTATGTAAGATCCTCATAAAAAAAAAAGAAAATCCCACAGAGGTGGTATACTTCCAGTATTTATTATCTGCATAATATATGACTGTAAAAAAAATGTTTATTAAAATACATCATCTTCATGAATGACATCATGTTTCAAGCTAGCTTGTTTAACTACAGCAACAAAAGATTTTCTAAAGTATACATTATTTAGATTTGGATGCTGAAAGTGCATGGTTGATAGAAATGTAATTTCAGTCACCATGTTCCCCACTTTTTGGCAAGTTGAGCATTTTCCCCAGACACATTATATAATTTCGCAGTCTTTGTGACTAATGCAGCGTCAACTGAGGCTCCACATAATTACTGCACCCTTTGTACCTTTGTTGGCCGCCTCACGCTGCCTTGAAAACTTACAGCCATGTCACATAAGCTATAACCTCTTTTTGTTGTGACTTACAGTCCCTGCAGTGTAAATTGGGAAATCTGATCAAAACCAGTTGAGTAATGTTGTGGCAATATATCTCAAAAATAAATAAGGATGTTCCAAATAACATAAGTTAAGGGTTATTTCCTTAAACCACAGAAATGATAAAGGATTTAGACAGAGCTAAATTAATTTTTTTTTTAAAGATCAAGAATTTTCTCCAGATTGCAAAGCTTATTTATTGCACATTTATAATTGTATATTTGTCTATTAACAAATGCAAGACAGTGCAACTCTTCTTCTGTGCTTTAAGTGTTACTGCTAATTTATGTAGAATTCAAATCACCTGCAGCTAATCTTTACTTCCTGCTGTTTTTTTATAATACATCTTTTACCAGTGCAAATAATTAATTTAACAATCAAATATGTTATATTTATGTTTTATTTAGAGGTTGTAAGGCGACAACTAGCCCGTACTAAGAAAAAATCTTCTGACATTGTCATAAAAATCCAGTGTTGAATCTTGGCTGAATTAGTTTTTCTGGACTTTTCCTTCATGTTTAAAAGGAAAACAATCATTTAAAAATAGCTGTGATCTTCATAAAAGATTATTATTCTGGGGGAAAAAAAGCAAAATCATATCAGATCACACATTTATTTTAGCCTTGTGGCAGACTCCAGGGTGTATTCTATCTCTCACTATAGTGGCTTTTCACAACAGGACCAGTTGGCAAGTAAGGCAAGTTTATTTATATAGCACATTTCCTGTTCAAAACAATTCAAAGTGCTTTACATAAAACATTAAAAGCATTACAGATAGTGTAAAGAAAGCATTAAAAAGTAGTAAAAAACAGCAACAAATAACAAAAATCACAATAAATAAATTATAGATTAATTTAAAAAGAAATCACAGTTAGTTATATGACTGGCTGGATGGACATCTTTTTTTCTCATCTACTACTCGTGTGTTTTGCATACTTAGCTCAAAGCACCTATGGTGAAGTAATCCAACACATTAACACATCTACAACACCTTGCAGAATTGTTCACCTCCTTTGGCATTTTCATTAGTTTGTGCCTCACAACCAGGACTTAAAAGGGATTTTTGAGGTTTGTAACATTTGATTATCACAGCATGCTCAACACTTTGAAGATGCAAAATTATTGTGAAACGCCATAATACAAGAACCTAACAATAGTCCTGATACCTGTCCTATAGTCTCAGTTCTCTGGAAGACTGAAACAGCTTTCCCTCCAGAAGTTGCTTGGATCCATCATTTTCCACTCATGACAAATATCCCACATCCATGGATAAAAACATTCCCCACAGCTTTTCACTCTCGCCACCATTTTTCCCAGAACACCATTGCCACATGGCTGGTGTTCTGGAGGTGGTGAGACATGTTGGGTTTGCAAAGACTTTGTTTTTCTTCTTGAGCAAAAAAGTTGAAGAAGTTTTGGTCTCATCTCTTCCAGGTGTTTTAGGAGTCTACAAGACATCTTCTAAAACTTCTTTTTTTTTTTCTCTTAAAGCTTCTATCTGAAGCGCAGGACTCACTCATTTAAATGCAGAATTACATTGAAAACATTCTCGTAAACTGATTTCCTGAAGTGTAAAAATGCTTTTGGTTCTTCTTATTAATCTGTTGAGACTGAGCACAGAATCTGGGGAGGGGAAGTACGATTTGTCTGAACTCTCAGTTATGTCCCTCCATTTCCTTTCACAAGTCAAGTCATTTATGTATTGTCCTTCTTTAACAGCTTCAGTTTTTCTCCTTCATGTTGGATGTGGTTATAGTAAATGACATCTCTTTGAGAATTTCTTGTTAAGCCTTTACGGAGCCCCTTAAGTACCAATGATGATTTATTTTTTCATGGGAGGGTCCTTTTTTTTACAGTAGAGATGCCTTTTAGCAAAACAATTGCATGAAGTTTTTCCTGGCTAGTTGACCAACCCTAAGGTCTACATTTGTAAGACTTTGTGGAAATAAACCTGGTTCTACTGATGGGGTTTGGATATGTGATGCCAAAAGTAAGTGGATGTATTACTATTTTATGTTGGGACTAACTATTATTTCTATATAATTAATATTACAACCGGATTGCATCAGTCTTTGTATGGTAATTGCTGCGTGATGCTTGTATCAGCATGTTGTACATCCATGCAACCGGAGGAATGTCAGCCAAAACCTCAACAAAAACAGTTATCGGAAAAAAGGAGAAAATTCAAACCTTAAGCACTTAAAGGTGCAGTGTGTAACAAAATCAAAGGTCAATGACAGAAAAATTCAACATACCATTCAAATCTGCATTTCTATTGGTATCTAATGACTTAACTAAAATCACTGTTGTGTTTTTATACTCAGAATGATCCATGTATATCTACAGGCTGTGGGTCCACACACGTAGCATCTGCCTAATTTGTGCCACCATTCTTACTACGGTGTCTCTGAATGGACAAACAACTCTGTGTGTGAAGTGAAGTAAGTAACACACAGTTACCAGATTTATGTCATCTGTCATTTTACTTCTTCTTTAAAGTAAGAAGTAAAAACAATATGACTAATTCTTCTTGCATGTAAGTTGTTGTTGGGCTCATTTGCAGAGTCTTAACATCAGCATGCTTACACTGAGACCATCTATGACAAACTACAGCCTGACTTTGTAGCCTACAAGATGCAGCTTTTCAGAAAGGGCATCAGCACTTTATACTAGCAGGTGAGGGCCTCACTTAAATGGATACCATATAACTTCAAGCTACTAGGGGCACTAAACCTATAATTTCCCACAGGCCACGCTGTAGTGGAATTACACAGTCTCTCTCTTTCTGGCCTCCTCAGACACCTTTTTCACTTTCTTATCATTCGTTCAGCCATGACAAACTTTCGATGGAAGAGGAGGAAAAAGTAGCACAAAGTAGAGCCCTCTGTGTTTATAGAGGGGGGAGCCGTAAAGCAAAGCGCTCCAGGTCACATGATCCCATGAGAGAAGGATCCGCTCCTGCAAAGTTACAATGTCTGGTTTCTGAAAAGGGCAGCCCCCTCGTAGTGCCGAAACGTATCAAGCACTGTATACTGACCCCAGAAATCATCTATTATTACTCACATTAAGCTAATATTTGGGTCAAAAGTTCCACGGTATCCCTTTAAGTGCACCAAGGAATTTAGTTTAATTGCCCAAACTCCTTGAAAACATGATTGATCAACCTTAACTGAAGGATAAAAGATTTAATGTTGGCCTACCCTAAGGTAGAATTTGAGGGTGTACAATAATGTATGCTGAAGCTAACTAATTGTCTGTGAGTGCTTGACTTGACCAGTTTTAGCTGTGATCCTCCAGTTGCATCAAGAAGCCCCATCCTCTACCTGGCAGCTCATCAGACAAACAAACGGGATGGAGGGCCTGGTTTGGGTCGCCTGACCTGGAACTATAACACCACTTTCAGATGACATTTTCTACGCTTGTGTGATCAACATCAGCAGCATCAAAACCATGCAGGACATTTCCTGTTCTGATTTCAAATCCATTTATTCTGTGGTAGGTTTTTTTGATCATTAGTGCCGCAAAACCACCTGCGTTGTTGTCTGCGTATCATCTATTATTTTCCCCCTAAATTCCCTTTCTCCTGCATGAGCACAGTAGAAAACAAACAGACGCTCATTAGCATGTGTGACCCGCTGGTGGTAAACAGGCTTATTTCCACATGAGTGCAGAGCGAGAATGGATTCCACCAGGACAGTCGAGGTAGGTGGGCCTGCCGGCTGCCTTCATGAGGACTTAAATAGGGACTTAACAAATGCGAGTGGACAGGCACAACATTCTCTGGCACAGTGGGGTCATGTTGGTACAGTGAACACTTGTTAGAGGGTGACTCACTGTATTTGGACTCTTGGGTGGCCACTGATATTCACTTCGATTTTTAATGTGCATTTTTTCCTTCCCTTTCACTGCTAATTGTCAGATTGCGACGGATGCCGAGAGTTGTCTGCCAGAGCTGAGGTAATGTGTGGCGTTCAAATAATGCCTCCGTGCTCTGCTCTGTGAAGTGATGAAAGCGCCATGTAATTACAGGGATAATCAAAACTGTCAGGGCTCCTCTATGGCTGGTTTTGTTTACTGTCTACCTCTCTCACAGCATCACATGCGTCCGGATCTCCTCATCTTCAGCCCAGGCTTCTAACCTCAAAAGATCAGTTGAGTTGTACCTACCTAATGGTCAATTTCAGGACATTAATTGGATCCAGATTCCCACCTATGAGAGTCACTATAGGTAATTTGTTCAGCCTCTCCCTGCATTCAGGTCAGAAGTCTACTGTACAACCAGATTTTCTTTTTGGAGATTAATAAATCATGAAATTATGCAAGGCCAAGGTTATTGACCAAAAATTCCTGTTTGGCTCTTTAGGTTTGGCAAAACACTGAAATCATGCACTGCAACTTTCATAACATAATATGAAATTAAAGAGAAATAATCCATGCTTTAATTGTTGTCTTTAAGAAGAACACTTATGTTTCCAGACAGATCAATACAAACTTGACCTCATTCCGTCTTATATTACTGCCAATAATGTGCCTGCAGTTAGGCTCATTTCCCTCAAGATGGCAGCATTTCAGTGGCTTTCTCTTGGAACCCGGAATAAAATCTTATTGGAATATTAAGCCTCTCGGGCTAGACTAAAGCTGAATTAATAAAATGTGGGAACGTCCAGATGTTCAACATCTCTTTACTACTATCCAGGCTGCACCTTCCCTATAACCCTGTGCCAGCTAGGATTCTCTCAACAGGACATCCAGACAATAAAACGATGGATGTCATATTTCGACACATCGGTTGTACATATAATGGAATTTATAGATATCAGTTGTTATATAGAAAACTAATTCTATTAAAGTTCATTAGGTTGCATACCTGATAATATGATCTGGCATTTTCCTCTTCAGTTTACACACATTTTCCCACAATGTCTAAACCAAAAAATGTCCTTTTAATTTATGAAAGATAAAACAGTCTTATTTCCATTAGTATTTAGACCTTTGAGACACATTTAACTCTCGGTAGCATCCCTATGTCTACTTGGGAATGAGCTGAAAGCTTAGTACTGTGTTCCTTTGATGTATTTCCCATCTTCATGGTAGAAATGCTTAAGTTCAACCAGACTGGATGGGGAGTATCAGTGCACAGCCATTTTCAGGTCTCTCCACAGATGCTCTACTGGGTTCAGATCCAGACTCCTGCGTTGTTCTTTTGGTGTATTCTGGGTGGCTATCCTGTTTAAATGTAAATCAACACTCAATTCTGAAATCCTGAGCACTCTGAAAAAGGTTTTCACTCAGGATTGCACTACATGTTTCTGCATCCAACTGTCTCTCTGTCTTACAGTAAATGCACTTCAAGGCCATCCTTGCAGAAAAGTTATTATAAAGCATAACGCTGCCACCAACGTGTTTGGGATTTCCTTCATTGCATTTTGCTTCTCATGGTCTGAGAGTTGCACAGGTGTTGTTTTTTTCTTCCTGAGGAATAAAAATGGCTGCACTCTGTGGATTATGATGGGATCTTGCCTTCCTAATATGAGAGACACAGATAAGATCAAGACACACCAGAGAGCGAAGGAGCAAAGACCACAGGTCCAGAATGAAGCGAGAGCAGCTGTGGGTGAGACAGTAAGGTGCCTGGACTAGATGGGAACAAGTTCCTTGCCCAGGTGGTCTATGATGTTCTCAGCCCTTCCAATCTGCACTGCTGGTGTTTGGCAGACGCACCATCATGCCCTCTTTGCCAGAGAAAGGAGACCCTAAACCACATTGAGCTGCTGTCCAAAAGCTCTGGGTGAAATCAGACACCCGTGCCGTCATGACCAAGTGCTAAAGACATCACAGACAGCATCTGTGGTGCTGTTGCCACCTGCTGAAGGTCCAAACCAGCACACCATCATCTTCATCAGAGCTGGAGAGAAGCCAACAGCAACATCTAGAGAAACATCAGGACTTCTCGACACTGCACAGGACTGGCAGCCAACTCAAGTTCCCCCAGCGTGTCGCCATGACCACCCTCAGACCTGACATTATTTTGGTGTCAGAGGCAACAAAAAATGTTGCCATGTTGGAGGGACCAAGTCAGCAACTGCTACAGACAAGTCTGGAAGGCTAGGTCTTGCCTGTGGAGGTAGGATGCAGAAGCTTTGCAGGACAGTCCCTCTGCAGGGCCTACACTGCACTCAGCATCACAGGTAAAAGGAGGAGCACAGAGACAGCAAAAAAAGCCTCTAGGTGGCTCTGGATTAAGATAGCGGATTCGTGGGTGAGCTGCCAGGGCACATGCTGAGGCCTGATTAACCTCACCAGGGTCATCTGAGGGAGGGTGTCTGATGTTCGAGAGACCCAAAACACCCAGGGATGTCAGGATACATCACTGATGGTGTGTCCTGGCTTCACATCAGAAGGTGTATCACCACAACTTTTAGATAGGAACAGATCCTGTCCATCCACAGATTATCATATTACCTTTATAGTGAAGCTTGCACTCTATATGATTATAATTAGATCTTCTTCTTCCAATATGTCAGACAGATAACATCAAGACACATCAGAGACCAATAAGGCATATTTATTTTCTATATTCATGATGTTTATTAGCAAGCATAATAAGGCTTAGGGATCAGTAACATGGAAAATGGAGGGACCAAGATGCTTTTAAATGTAATGTTTGCAAGTTAAGTTCAATATACATCCAAATATAAAAAACAGTTAATTGTAAAATTGTAAAACACAATAACTGAACTGATTTTATAGCAGGAATTAATCAAATTATTAGAGAGCCATAGACAGAATGCCACCCCTAGGCTGCAGTCTTGGACCAAGAAAGCCTACTTGGCTATATTTCATTGAGTCAGAAATATCAAGATGTGCATTGAAGAAAAATAAGACTTACAGGTAAAAAGTAATCTTTCATTACAAATTACTAGAGGGACTCCATTATAACAGGGCTCTAAATCGTCAGTTTACTGCACCCCTCACCCATACACACCTGCCCAGATGCAGACAGACACAGTCTTTGTATAGGTGGCACTCTGCTGTGCATTTGTGAGCAGCAAAACAACCCTGATCCCGGACCAGCGTCCCGGATTTCTTTCAGACCATGTTGTAAAAGGAGTCTCTACTGCTGTGCCAAGACATGACGAGAATACGGAGGTCTCACTCTGTTTACATTTTTGATCGGTCATCGGGATTATTTGGACCTTTACGACAAAGAACGCATATTAATATTTTGGCATTGTAGGGGGTTTCCCCCATAGATCCCTATGATTAATGTCCACCTTTTAACACTTTTTTATTTGGTGTCAATGCAGGAAGAATATTCATTAATGAAACTGTCCTCCATAATATTAATAGTGAAGTATGAGACTATCCTGGTGCGGATACAGTTTGAGGTTTGTTCAATTAAATATAGGCTTATCGTAAAGTGTATTACAAATATAGCCTGTTACTAGTGATGAGTAAGAGACTGGTCACCATGGTAACTGTTCCCCTATGGTGGCTAAACTGCAGTAAGAGCGACGCCCTCCTCTTTCTCAGACTGGAAGGCGGAGCAAAAGTTGGAGTGATTCATCTTTTGAAATAGAGACGATCTCTGCGCACGGCGCCGTGTTTACAGCGATCACAGCAGACTGCAGACTGACCGAGAGAGACTGTGTATGTACCTGTGCATTAATCTGTCTAACTACGCTACCAGTTCAGCTATCTATCGACGGAGAGCATTAGATAGCCAAAGTACTTGACCTGAGCTGGAGCAATAAGGTCAAATATTACATTTTCCGTCAGCATGAAGGTGAATTACGGCTACCACAACAACACGGTGTGTGTGCGTGCATGATGACCGGCTGAGGAGGAGGAGGAGAAGAAGGAGGCTGCGGTCTGAAACCAGATTTTATCCTGGAAATTTCGAAGCAGACGTGGTGTCTTTAACATAACGGAGCTGTGTTTAAATATAATATGCCACAGTGTGACCCGCTTCATCTCTTTCCATCCAGTTTTAATTGAGGTCTGACCCGTTTTCTGCATTCTGAGGACCCTCCATCAGCGGGACGTTGAAGATTTTTTCCTCCAGATATGGAGTGTGAAGATGTGGATTACAGAGGAATCCTCGCCGCTAGTTTAGCCGCTATGGTCTCATTATACACGTCAATGCGGCGTTGTCTGTGGCAGAGATAAAGAGAACTATGAGTTTACGCTGTCTGGCCAGGGGGATAAATCGGTGATTTTTGGAGCACTATTGGACTCCCATTAGAAACGTGAGAGAGCTACCCTGCTAGCCTGTTAGTTGTAGCTATTAGCTCCATTAGCCGGCTAACAGCTAAAAGGTGCTGGCTGGAGATTAAAAGGCGTTTAAACTCTCCTGACTAGGTTTTGCCAACGTTTACGCTTCTGCAGCCTATTTATTTACAGGATTTTAGCGGGATTTACATATACAGGAATGCTGTGTCGAATGGAAAGGAGCCGCTTGACCTTGTTTTGGGGTCTGATGCTGGGTCTGTCGTGCTGCCTCCGGCCCGCCACCGCAGAGAGTAAGTAATGCTACTCAGCACTACCACACACTGGAAAACCATGTTTTTCTATGCTCCAGCATCACTTGAAAATGAGAGCTATGAGTCGTTTTTAATACAATAGACACCACGATTTATTGTGCATGTTATATAGATAGTACACCCGATACAACAGTGTTTTCTTGGCACTTAAAACACATTTCAGTATTTATGCTTAAACTGATAAAAAAAGGCAAGAGTTGTTGATGAGGATGGGGCATCGCAGTGTGCAGCTGTGAAATTGCTTTTGGTGAACATTGTGACACAGATGGCAGAAAAATGTGGTTATAATAAGGCTGTGAAACAGTCCCCGATCATGGGTCAGATTAATTACGTTTTTAAATACATTACTGTGACTCATGCAACAGAGAAAGCCAGTCTGGCTTATATATACATACACACACACACACACACACACACACACACACACACACACACACACACACACACACACACACACACACAC
>JBBBVU010000001.1:30945107-30957022 GCA_037177055.1 Atherinosoma microstoma | reverse complement strand
ACGCGCAGCGCGTCAACCCACATGCACGCCCCTGAGGATTCGAACCCGAATCCCTCTCATTGAGCATGCAGAAACAGGACTATAGAAGCAACTGCAGTGAATAGAGATCGGCTCATCCTACACATCAGGCAATTGTAAGAGGATGTTGGAAAAAGAAAATAACATGTAGCATTTAAACTTGCGCAATGCATCTTTAAGGCAAGTTCACACTACATGATTTTCGGTGTAATCGGATCGTTGTATTGTGCGTGCTTTTTTTTGTTTTTTTGGTGATCTAGATTTTTAAATGAATAGAGTCCAGTTGAATAGTTTATTTATGCTTAGAAAGGTTCCTCATTGAATGACATGACCAGGAAATATTCTATTCTCCAGTCATTTAGCAGACGCTTTTGTCCAAAGCGACTTACAACTGAAAGTGAGAACAACACAAATATTCAAGTCTCAGCCGTGATAAGAACTGTTTTCCATTTTCTCCAAAACACCGCAGCTTAATATAAGTTTTAATTAATATTACCACTTTATCTTAAATGCAAGTAAACTTTATTTATATTGTTAACCGTTTACTGGAAGTGCTTCATGGAGCAAAAGTAAGATAAAGACCGCCAACACCAAAGATTTGAAGATTTAAAAAACAACAACAAGCAAACATGAGCTCAGAGCCATGACACTTTTGATCCAGTTAAAGGAAAAAAGCTTTGGGAAAGACTCGGTAATTTGTTTGGCAATTCAGCTGCACCCATGATGGATTAAAATTTAACATTATGAGTGATCTGTAATGGCGTTACCAGCTACAACATGTACGTTTAATCTCTTGTCAAACAGTTCCAGTAATGTTATTATAGGAAGCAGGTAGTGCCTTATAAGTCAGTATGTGTTGCTCACCTGACTGTTGCTGGTTTCTCTCCATCCCTTCCCTTTTTGGAGTCAATCATATTGCATTAAAGCATCATGGGATTATGGTTGTAATTGCCAATATTTCACCAAGTTCTATTCAGTTTGCTGATCAGACAATGATTTGTTGATCACCCTGTCCTTGATATTTGCTCCGTACTTATTTTCCTTTTCCGTGGGACTCCTTTTCTTGTACTCTTACTCCATTTATTGCACTCTCATTCTCATTGGCTGTAGCTCCAACCCCACCCACAACCCCAGATTACACTGAGACATGTGCACAAGGCTTAAAAGTAACGTTTTAAATTATTCACACATAATGATTGATGACCCTGGATTGAAATTGGATTTACCTCCGATTTTGACTGTTTGCCTGCATGATGCGAAAATCAGGCTTAAAGCGTTGCCGTGTGAACTTGGCTTGACATTACACAGCGAAGTAGTTTTTTTCTGATAGTAACTTTATGTTTATATGCTGAGCGTGGACGTCAGAGTGAGAATGAAACAGTGCACTGCATAGCTCAGAGTTTTGCTTTAAGGGCAGTCTCCATTAAAGACACTTATGTTTATTTACATGATTAAACTTATTTGAAATATACCATGCCATCAGAAAGAAAACATTACATTTTTTTGGTGGGAATCCATCATCTCTGCCTCTCTGTTTCACATTCATACATTAAAACTTTACAGAGCAGCATTAAAGTGGAAGTGTTGCAACCTGTTAGCTGGTTGGTGTGAGTTTTCCATGACTCACTGCCCTGCAGCTTTTGAAGTTTAAATCCTCCTCGCAGTGATGTGTGATAATGGCCTCCATGTTTCTGTGTGCACTCTGCTGGGGCTTCAGGCTGAGTATTGTTTAGTGCACATCACGCAGGTGGGAGTAAGAGTTGGAAATGTAAACACCCCACCTATCATCAGCAATCATTACCATCTTGCCTCACCAAACTTTTCCACATGCAGGTTTACATTACTCAGAGGCCACACAGTGTAAAGCCCATATACTTTACTCTGTCATTGGTTTGGTTTGGTTAGTTTTTTAATCTAAGTTAAATCAAAGTCGTCTTAACTATTAAACAATAACAAACTTCAAAAGGTTTGAAAAATATACAAATGTGTACAATTCTACTCTTCACTGAACATTAAAGGACATAAGTGGATGTTTTTGTAATTTGTTCACATCAGAGAGCAGACAACTGGCCTTTGTTGTCTGGCCTTTGATCTAAAGCCAAGACATTTCACTTCCGGTGTAGAAAAATTCTTCAATTTACCAGATCATAGTGTATGCAAAAAACCAGTACAGGTGGACTCTTCTCGTGGGCTACACTTTATTTATGAACTTTGTTTTTATTCAGTGTTGGCAGCATTATTCTGGAGATGGCAGTGTTGTTTGGGCTTCTCTGGTCTGGATTGACCTTCTCCAACACACCTGAATCAAATGAATGGCTCGTTACCAGGCCTCTGCAGAGTTGAATGACATGCACATTTGGGAATTCAGCCATTTGATTCAGAAGAAGCAGCCAGTAACAACAGAGAATATTCACATTGAATAATTAATGCCAATCCTTTGTAAAATAAGCTAAATTGCTCCAGTTGCTTTTGTCTGTGACTTTAATTTCAATCAATAAATCAATTTCCCTCCCAAGACAATAGTCCAATTTAATGACTTATAAATGTAGCTTGAACCTGCCTGTACTGTACTGAAAATATTTGTGTTAGCATTTATTAACATAGGGCCACTTGCTTTGCCTTGCAGACCTGCTGTGACGTTGCCATAGCACTAACAAAACTCCTCCATCATTTAATTCTGTCCTTTTGTCAAGTTCGACCACATTGGTGGTGTTTGATCAACACACAGCATGTACGTGTTTTATGGATGATGTCTTTTATAGGAGAAAAGTTTGAAGTCCTTTGATGTTTGGCTAAGAAAGCATTGTAAAAGTAAGACACATGAAACAAAACACAGAGGGCTTAAGAGGTGGACACCATCAAAACTTTATGTAGCTATTAACTTAAGCTTGAATCAAACCTGACTCGAATGTTTACTTTGTCACACTGTGTTAGGTTTCTTTTGAAAAGCAGAACTGGAAGGCAAACATGTTCTGCCAACAACAGCACAGCTCAAGTGTACTGTCAATATTTAAGAAATGTATTGGATAAACTTCTTTTCATAAGTATCACTATTTCAGGAATGAGGACTTTGTTTTTGGTATTGTTACACTCCGGATTTCTGGAGCCTGGTTTCTGAAAAAAAAAAAGAGAGAAAAGGCAGGAGTGTTTGATTTAATCATACTGCGATTATGAAATTGTTTTGATTACATCAAGTAGAGGACAAAACAAAGAAATGACTTCTTTTTGTTTCCTCCTCCGCAGTTTGTGGTCCCGGCATCGACATTGGCAATGACATCAGTGAATTCAGGCGTCTGGAGAACTGCACGGTGGTGGAGGGCTACTTGCAGATCCTCCTCATCGGCGACAAAAACAACAACAACATCAACCAGGAAGTCTTCCGCTCCCTCAGCTTTCCCAAGCTGACCATGATCACGGACTACCTGCTGCTGTTCAGGGTGTCGGGCCTGGACAGTCTGAGCACGCTCTTTCCCAACCTCGCCGTCATCCGTGGCCGCAACCTCTTCTATAACTATGCCCTGGTGATCTTCGAGATGACCAGCCTGAAAGACATCGGCTTGTACAACCTGAGGAACATCACCCGCGGGGCCATCCGCATCGAGAAGAACCCGGAGCTCTGCTACCTGGACTCCATAGACTGGTCTCTCATCATGGATGCAGAGTTCAACAATTACATCGCCGGGAACAAGCAGTCCAAAGAGTGCAGTGACGTTTGTCCGGGCATTATGGAGAACAACCCTTTGTGCAGAAAGACCATGTTTAACAACAACTACAACTACCGCTGCTGGAATTCCAATCAATGTCAGAAAGGTAAGCAGACTAACACACGGCGGCACATCTGGGATTTGAATTGGATGGCACAGACCTGTTTTATGTAGAAGCAACTATTGGAGCACAGTGGACAGGTCTGCAGCGACCTGTCACTTTGCTGTTGTGTTTTGACTGCTAGGAAGGAGGAAAGCCAGTGGGAGGGTGTCATGCATGATTTTTCTTGTCTTTAGATCTTTGCTTTAATGTATCTGAAGTGTATATCAGAGTTAAAGACACACAAAGGAGGGGCTAACCAAAGGTATGAGTTCAGACTGCGATTTGGTCTGAATCCATTGCTTTGTCGTTGTAAGGGTTTCAGTGTGAGTATCAAATGACAGCACTGCCTTACTTACACACTCCAAATGGATTGTTTTTTCGGCTTTATTTTCTCAAATAACACAACAGATCAAATATTAAGGCTGTTTTAATTCCATGTATTTGTTCCCGCCTTCTCAAACAAATCAAATTAAAGGATTTAGTTAAATTACTGGAGTATGATGAGTACAAATGCTGCCTTTTTGTGTTGAAGTCTGCAGCGTTTTAGGCGCCTTGTTTTTGCTGGTGCCTTTTAGACGATGTGTTTTGGCTGACTGAATGTGTGTGTGTGTGTGTGTGTGTGTCTGGCTGAATTGTTTCCCTGGTGACTGGCGCCTTGCTGCAGACTCAGCATGTTGATGTTTTTAGTCTTGTGACATGAAACTGTCGCAGGACTGGCCTGGGACGGCATGTAGTCATCGTCATCAAACGCACTCGCAGCACAGATCGGCGTACATGTGCGCGCACATGCGAACAGGAGCTGTGCAAAGATGCAAATGTCTGACAGGCACACATGCGCCTGGGCTGCTTTGTGGGTTGTTGGAGTGACAGAGTGTGGGCATGCTGGGAAGAAAAACAGGAGGTGGAATATATTGGAGGATGATGTGTTGGATCAATGGAGGGGGTGTCAGGTGAAGGAGAGGAACTTGCACAGTTTATCATAACTTTTGCATTCAGGAAGGTAACAGCCCACAGTATAATCTAGACTCCTCCGCTCTGTTTGCAGTAGACTCTAAGAGAAGAAAGCCGATTGTTTAATCTAAAAATTACAGTGCCAGTCCAGATCTTTTAACTAGTTTTCATATGGATGATCACCCTGATGAATTAATGCACCTGCTGCATCGTAAACGTAACAAATGTCCGTCTATGCACCCCATTGGCATAAGCAATTAGCACTGAGGCGGCCACGTGGTACACTTTGTAAAAACAATAGTTTCCATTGATTTAAGGTCGTCTTTCTGTCTCCACTTTGTTGAGACTTCATCATGTAGAGTTCATAAGGTAGGGGGCGGTGAAGGACGGCAAGTACAGATTTTAATATAACATTATTCTCAAACACCCAACAACCAACTCTAAATGTCCTCACGGCTAACATGTGTCTTATCCGTGCCAGTGTCCTTCGTGGCCGCCTCAAATGCAAATTGATCTGCTGGTGTTACCACAGATGCGTATTAGGTGTAGAAAATTTTTTTTTTTCCCTTGTGGATTCTTTATTTTTTAAACTTTCCTACCATTAACATGAACATTTCTTATAATAATTTCCCTCTAGGATTAATGAAAAAAAATGTCTACATTCTTAGTGTTTATGCTGCTTTTAGTGATTCACATTAGATGCTAATAGATTTATATATTTTAAGAAAAGCTGATATTTTGGCCAAACTTTTGCAAATTTTTCTGATAACATCTGTTCTAACGTGGTTTTTGGATAGACTAAAGTCAAGATTTTAAGCCAGAGTTTCACATCATAGACAATTCACTAGCATGGGAGGGAAATCAAAAGTTCAGTAAGCACGGTGTGTTTAGCTATTGTCTTGTGACTACTACGGAGACCTGTGGAGCTGCACCACCCACTGAAGGAGCGCACGTTGCGGGATTTCCTCCCGCTGAAGTGAGTGCTTGTGAGATTCAGCCTCCAGAACGCCAAAATAGCCGCGAAAAGTCGTCTGTCCGAGGCAAAAGTCCATCCAGTAACACGGTGATCTCTCCGCCACCTCTGTGCTTCTCTGCTCAAAACTGAGCTTCAAAGATTTCACACACACCTGGACAGACAGATGTCTCACTCTGAAGGCCCATTTATGCTCGACGCAGAAGACGGATACGCGAACGCACGGACTGTTTTGTCCGTCTCCTTACGTGCGTCTGTTACGCATGTAATTTGGTGCGTTTTCAGGCTCCTTGCACGTCCATCACTCGACGCAGAAGACTGAGTAATACCACCGGAAACCGCGGTGGCAGTTCTGAGCAGAAACAACTCTGAGAAGAAGAGGAGGAGGAACGGGAAGAGAAAAATTGTAGAAGATTAGGACAAAAACTGTAGAAACTGCGCAAGCCTTTCAAATAAGACTTATCCTAGTGTTCAGGGTGTGTTGGGTGGTTAGAAACAACTTAATAGTGGTGCATTAGTAGAGGTCGACCATAGCAACATAAAAGACACATGGAAGTATGTGGATGGCCACGCATGAGAACGTTTCAAACGGACGTCCTCAATTACGTACGAAAGGAAGCATAAATGGGCCTTGATGGGTTTTCTAGAGCTAAATCCAGCTCGCCTCACTCACTCATATTCTTTCAATCTTAACTTATTGAAACTATTTTCAGTACGCTAACTGTTTACATGTTGGTGAAACAGTGAATCATGTTAGTGTTCGCATAGAAACAATTGGATGTTGCTTTAATATTTAGGTTAGAAATTAGCTTATATGTTGAAAATGAGAAACAAATCTGTTACCCCCATATAAACACATACAAAAGTACCAAAAATTGGTACCGTTAGGTACCGATACCAATTCCAAGGTACCGAAAATCTGTACCGTATCGGTTTAAATGTGAAAGGTACCCATCCCTACAACTGGCAACCACTCCAAGCTCCATGCTCCAGGGTTTCAGAGCACATTGGTATGCTCATTTCTTAGTCAGAAGTGGCCATTAATAAAACCTAACGTCAGGAGCTCTCCAACCAAGAGGAAATCTCTGAGGGTAGTTGGCTTGACAGCTACACACAGTACTTCAAGGTTTGTAGTTAGAAGACTGGTGAAGCATGTACCCCTGGGTGGGAGCTCAAAAATACTTTAGAAAGACCTTTTATACTGAATTCTAGGAACTATGATGGTGCTTTCTTTGTTCCTTATAAAAGTTAGAATTAAGAATAAGTTCCTCTGGTTTTAAAGCATCTTTCATCTACACTTCACCTGTAATCTCTCCTCTGCACTTCATGTCTGTGAGCTTAGATTTGATCTGGATAAGATGTGTTTTTGAAACAGTGACTGCTGCATAGTTACGCGATGCCAGAGCCCAACGCACAAGTTCACCTCGCAGACCTCTGCTCCACTGTGTGCCGACTGTTGTCAGCACTACTAACATATTGTCTGGGTGAAAAGTCTTCTTTTTTTTTTTAGTTGCAACTATCCCAAAACATGTGGGTCAGGATGATTTCACCACACTTGCCCCAAGCATCTTGGTATTGTTTTGCTGTTTTGCTCCCCAGCATTATTTCAGAGCCTAACCTGGCACAAGAGACACTTTAGTGCCTGATTTATGTGTTTTTGTCGACTTGCCATTTTCCTCTGAGAGAAGTTGACATGTTTTGTTAAGTCAGATTCAGTAGGCTAAATATAGAAGAGGTGGAGAGTGACCCCCAAGAAGATTGTCGAGCAGTCTAGCAGGCTCCAGAGGGAGTGCGTCAGCCAGAGCAAACAAGCCATCAGTCGGTGCTACTGCTGCCTTAAAACAGAATTGATCTGAAACTACATGAATGCAACTGCTCTTACTGCAGAGACTGCATTATTGTGCTATTTATTAGGCAATTTACTGGAGAAGTCTGGTGGTAATAAAACCAGGCTTCATTAAAGTGAGGAAGGCCTGTTGTTGGTGTGGTTGAGCTAGCTGACAAAACAGTGCTTATTCCCTCAAGTTGTTGTCTGGTAGCTCCAGGACCTGCATATCAGACGCTGGCCACATCTCTAATATGCACTCCTGTGCATTCATAAAATACACCCTAAAGCCTGCTACTGTTTACTTGATTTTGAACTCGTGGCAGTAAACACTGCAACCTTAGAGGAGCTTGTTATCATTGCTGTCATTTGTCTGCCATAATAACGCCCGATATCAGGCTTCAGTAATCTTATCTTGGATCTATTGTTTAAGTGTGTCCCTCGTGTACAAGCCTTCTGCTGCGCAGGCATGAAAGTCTGTTTGTATTCAGAAGCATTTTATTTCCAGAGCCGGTCATTCACCGGATCAATATGTGACGGGGAGGGAGAAGTGCGAAGCCTGTTTTCATTGAGTTTATATAAAGGACATGCCTTTAGCCTGAACTCATTCATAAAACTGACGGGTAAAAGAAGGTTCAAAGCCCGTTTCCATCTGTGGGAAAGTTTTTAAGCCGTGCCGGTGGGGGCTACATTCTCCTGTGTTTACTTCCCTCATTTGTTTTTTGGAATCTGGTTTGGGTGTTTTGTCTTGTTCATAACTCATAGGCGCTTTCTAAAGAAGAGCCATGTCTGTGCATGCTGGGAAGCGAGCGCCTTGTTTCACTCTCTCTCAAACACACAAAACCCGCACAGACGCTCACACATTGAACAGCATGGGGGATGTTTTTCCGGTGCTTTGTATGGTCTGAGGAGATGAAAGCACGTCATTAAAGTACGGAGAAGGTCTGGGATTTACTGGAAGGAATTTTAGTCTTCTGTTAACCTCTGGTTAAAGGGATTTCGCATTAAAAAGAACGAAGAAGGGTTTTTTTCTCAACCTGTTAGTAGGTTGATTTATCATAACAGAGATTTTTGCATAATATTTACATTTTAGGGCTTGCTTGTGAGACTGAATTTAATCTATTGATATTCATTAGATACAAAAGTAAAGTTCAGGCCTACAGCCGATATATACATTCATGTTTATCTATAGAAATATATCAAATTGAAGTTATGCCTGTGGTTGTAGGATTAGTTTGTTCACGAGTTTGGCGACTTCTAGTGGTAGATTAAAAAAAAAGACTCTTAAAAAGGCTTTAGGGTAAATGGGGACAACCGGTCTGTGTGTGCATGGGGTATGTCCTCAGACTATCCAATCCTGAGTGTGAGTGTTGGGAAGAAAGAAGATAATTTTATTTAACTGAATTTAAATTGGTGAAATATTGTCTAGAATCTGCTCCTCCCAGATCTATCATACGTTTTATAGTATGTTGATAATTTCCAGCCCGTGTTTTGCTCACTCTATCTGTTCAAAAATTGGAGTTTTATCATTTGGTACTGGCTAATTTTTCAGACTTTTAAAGAATAAAATAAGATTCCTTGACTAAAAATACACCTTTCACTCTTAACATTTTCATTGTGTGGTTTCTTTATTTGTTATAAGACGCATCCCAAGCAATGTTGGCCATCAACACCATAACCAAAGATTTTTATTTTGGATCTGTAGATTCATCTACAGATTCATCTCGCAGCCAGTCACAAACCAAAGTGGTGATTTACACCATTACTTCTCTATTGGCCACTATTAAACACATACTCCTAATCTAAGTTAGTATTTTTAATAGTTTTGGGTGTAACTAAATAAATGAAGTCTCCAGAACTTAGACTTCAGTACTGTAGTCCATATCTGAATAATAGATGGCTCATTATTCTTTTTCAGGGGCTCAAAGGCAACTGGACAAATTTAAATAAAGTTTCTTTGTACTTGATGGATAATCTTTAGTAGACCATAACTGGCTGATGTCTAAAACCCATGTTCACCCTTTAAAGAATTTGTTGTGGTGCTTTGCCAGGCCTTAACTATAGTTTGTCAGACACTATTAAATCATTTGTTTCTCTCTCTACCTTCAGTTTCATCCTTTATCAACTGAGTTGAAATGATAAATACATTTTAATTAGGTTTAGATCATGAATGACCTAGCTGCCCACTGCAGAACATTTCACTTTATTTTCCTATGAACACGCCAGTGTTTAGCTGAATACGTGCAAACACCACTGTTCATTCAAACATAGATAGTATAGTGTGGGCCTAACGTTAACCATGATTCATGCACACCCCTAACCTTAATTTAGCCTCAACTTACATTTTAGTCCTAAACCTAAACGGACATGAATGTGAGAAAGTAGAAAAAAAGGTAAGAAATTGTATCACTTTTTTTTTTTGTGCATTTAAAAAAATGTGGCACTAAATCGATTTAGAAATATAGGTTACACGTGTGCATGTACTTTAAACCCTTATGTCAGATTCAAATCATGTGGTATAGGTTATGTAAGCTAATAGGGAAAATGGCTTAGGTATCTTTTGATAAGTGAAAATGAAAGTCAGCGGAAGCTAGCTCAGCAGTGAGGTCATTTGATTCAGACAATCAGACTTGAGTGACCCAGTGCCAGTGCTTATAGCTTAAGAAAGACCAGTGACTACTAGTTCCTGATGATGTCCCTCTAATCTCCACTATGATTAGCTCCATACCATCAGTACTGACACCCACTGTCTCACTTGACGCACACTAATCTGGAGATGGCTAAGGAAGGCTTGGGACCGTGTGGTTGCTTGTGGTTGGGTGACTGCTGTGAAAGTGAATGAGAACCTAAAATTGCAACGAACATATGTTACCTGCATTTATTTACAGTTTACATTTATTAGTTTATGTCAAATGATGGTGAAATGTAATACACATACCTCTCTTCATTTATTTAAAACCAAGAAAAGATCAACAATCAGATCACTGCATTCATTTCTGTGGGTTTGTCCTTTCCATTCACAGTGGGGCTTAATTTGACTTGTCAGCCACCAACACACGTTCACATACAGGAGCTGAACACGTCCGTTACCGTGTGTATACCTTTAGCAGGCAGCTGACTCTTGATTTGTCATTGTATCTTTTCGTTGTTGCACATCTCGGCATGCTCACATCGACTGAAACCAACAGAAAAATTATTTTCTCAGCTGCAATTCAGATGTTAAAGCTCACCACGACTTTATTTAGTCACAGTACAAACCAGCATGGCAGAGAAGTACTGAGTCAGAGTTTCTGAGTCAGTCTCTGAGTCAAAGCAGCTCTCTGTGAAGCTCCATAAGCCAGGTGAAAACAGCTGTGATATTCTCACCTGGCTGGTTGTTGGCCAGAGGAAAATGAGAAGATTTCGAAATTGTTGAGGTTTTTTTCCCCAATATCTTATAAATAATCTTTTTTTTTTTTTTCTAAACACACAGACTCACTCTCTCCCTGGCCACTTTATTAGGTACACTGTTAAGTTGCTTGTCAACACAAATATCATTTAGTCATGTAGACATGGTCAAGAAGACTTGCTGAAGTCCAAGCTGAGCACCAGAATAAGGAAGAAAGAGGATTTAAGTGACTCTGATAGTGGCACTGTTGTTGGTGCCAGAAGAGCTGGTCTGAGTATTTCAGAAACTGCTGATCTACTGGGATTTCCACACACAACCATCTCTAGGGTTTACAGAGAATGGTCTGAAAGAGAGAAAATATTCCTGTCTGGCATTTTCGTCCAGTTGTCTGGATGAAAATCCCTTGTTGATGTCAGCGGTCAGAGGACAATGGGCAGGCTGGTTGGAGATGATAGAAAGGCAACAGGAACTTAAATGGCCACTCATTTCAACCAGCATATGCAGAATAGCATCTTTGAAAACACAACACGTCCAACCTTGAAGCAGATGGGCTACAGCAGCAGAAGACTACACCAAGTGCCACTCCTGTTGGCTAAGAACAGGAAACTGAGGCTACAATTCACACAGACTCACCAGAGCTGGACAATAGAAGATGGAAAAATGTTGTCTGGGCGGATGAGTCTCTATTTCAGCTCCACATTCAGATGCTAGGCTCAGAATTTGGTGGAAACATCATGAAAGTATAGATCCATCCTGTCTTGTTTCAACAGTTCAGGTTGGTGGTGGGGGTGTGATTGTGTGGGAGATATTTTCTTGTCAAACTTTGGACCTCTTAGTACCATCGTGGCATGATTTAAACACCACAGTCTACCTGAATATTGTTGCTGACCATGTCCATCCCTTTATGAGCACAGTGTAGCATCTTCTGATGGCTACTTCCAGCAGGATAATGC
>JBBBVU010000001.1:30907510-30932541 GCA_037177055.1 Atherinosoma microstoma | reverse complement strand
AACTCCAGTTTTCCAAGAAATTCTCTGCTACGCAGCTCTAGAAAAACAAAAAGCGGCATCCGTTTCTGGTGAAGCATCGAGCTGAGGAATATACTGGCTGGCTGACGAGGAAGAGCGATGCAAGAAAACAAGAGCAGCCTCCATCAAATTCAGCCTATGTGTTTGAGCTGCACCTGGAGGCTGTCCTGACGATGATCAGTAGGGAAAAAAATATTAATTATAGTCGACAAAACTACTAATAGGAGACAGTGGTGTGTATTTTAAAAAAATGAGTAAATGAATAATCTGGATGTTTATGGCTGGACGAGCAGTTGTAAACTTGGCATATAATGTATCCAAAGCCTTTCACCAAGTTCAATACAAAGTAAATAATTCTCATGAAAAAGATTAAATGCAAATCTGGGGTGAGGGAAATTAGCCCAGAAGCAGCACGGTCTCATGAGCCATTTCCAAGTTAAAAAAAAGTTTCATTTTTTCAGTAAGGCTAGCAATTAGTTTGTTTTTAAGAATAATACTTTTTTTCTATTTAACATTCATGCTTCTAATAAAGAAACATCTTCCTAAACCTCATTGTTCATGATACTTTAGATAACCATGAAATTAAGTATCATTACCCATTTACGTATATGGGTAATGATTATAAGGAAATCCTTCAAATGAGGTGCTGAGATTGATGTTGTGAAAATTTGGGTTCACCCCATTTTTTTTTTTTTTTTTTTGCTGGTGCACCCAAATTAAAAAGTTAGGGGCAGCAGTGCAGCCAATTCAAAAAGTAAGTCTGGAGCCCTGTATAGGAGTCATCCAAGGCTTTAATCCCTCTGATTTACAGCCCGTACAAAGAGAGTGAGAAATGATCGTGAATCATGATATAAACCTGCACATCAGCAACTTTACCAACAAAGTCGAGCAAAGCAAACGCGCCTCACAGCAAGAGAGCTAATCAGTTTTTACTTATCTACCCCAACAACAAAGTTAACTCGGCATCTGTCTGTCCTCCTAGTTTTTCTTTATGTTTTCTTCTTTCTCTGAGCTCTCAGCAGTAAAATCCGTTTATTCCCATCCCGTGTCCTGCTCATGCGCTCATTCGTCTGTGGTGTTTTTCCCCCCCGAAATTTTATTTGTGGTGGCAACAATGTCTTTTGTTTAGTTTGCTTTGTTTATGACGGTGTGAGTGTGTTGTCATCTAGTTCTTGTTGAATGATGTTGGACCATAAATGCCAAATTTATGAACTGCGGTATCTGACCCCCACCCCGGGTGCTTCAGGGAAGTTTCAGCTCCGGGAATGTTCATAATAAAGATTTTAAAATGAGTCAGAAGCGTATTGTTTTATGGTTTACCCAATTTTCTCGTGTTGCTTTGTCACCGCAGTGTAATAAAGGAGCAACGGCTGAATTGGGAATCGGAGAGTATGAGTGCTTTTCTCCTTTAGCTTGTTGTCTTTGACAGACTTGATGAAAGCGGCGAGTTCTAACAGGTTTCGTCGTTGTATCACTCAGCATCCTATAAACGCATGATTTCCTACAAGCTTTGCTTTGTTTGGTTTCTGTTTAAACACAGCTTCTGGCTCACCAAAGTGGATGATGTCTTCAGAATTATAGTTTATTAGTTCATCCAGTTGTTTGTGCCTCAGATATCCACTGGCCTGCTTACAGAACACACACTAACCCGGCTGTAATTTTATGCACTGATTTACATCGTCTCCATAACAATTAGCGTTTGTTTCTGCAGCAGACACACTCGCCGTGCAGAGGCCGAACCGGTCTGCTCATCCTCTGCCATGTTGAATTTGTTGCCTACTGATGGACGAGTGAAAAGCTCACCTGTGTGGTTAACGGTTTAGGTGTGTGTATCAGCTAGTGAAATGAGCTGTGGTCGCCCTGTACTTCCATCACACTCCATTAACATTCCTCTGCTGTTAAGAGAAAGGCCAACAAGAGGTGTGGCTCCTCTTGTCAGTGCAGTGTTTTCCTTCTGGAGAACCTCAATCAGTTTTTCCTGCCATCGGTTACAATATCCTCCAGTTTAAAGGGACACCACAGCAACTGGAGGAGTTTATTTGTAGCGGCGCGTGTTGGAAAACCCGGAGTGGAGATGCATTTATCTGTGGATCCGGGATGAACTGCAGCTGGCTTACTACTGTGTGAGCTAAAAGCTCCCGCTGTTTGTTTGTTGAATATGGTTTTGTTTGTTGTAATTGCATTCTTTAAACAAATGAAAAATACCAATTTTAATTTTTGGATTTGAAGCAGCCTGCACGTCCTCTTCATGAGTGGCTCTCGATGTTTTACAAGCTCTTATGTGGGCTGGTGTGAGTGTGTTTGTGTGCGCGATGTCAGTCTTTCTCCAGTAAATGCAAATCAGTTGTTCAGGCCTGAAGCCAGTAGTGTCATGCCAAAGGTTTATTCAAGCAGAGGAGCGTTTGGGTTTATTTGTTTACGCTTTTGTTTTTGTTTAAGAAGGTAAAAAAACAGTTCATTGTAAGGAAAAATTGTTTTATTTTACTTGTTCTTCAACTGTGGATTTACAGTGAAAATAATGAGGACATGCTGGTAATTGTTGTGATCAATTCCCGACCAAATTTCTTGTTTCTTTCTTTTTTTTTTTTGCTCCAGATGTCTTAAAACCTCAAGGTCACGTCTCCAGAATGTCTTATTTTATCTGATCAGATATCAAAATCCTAAAGATGTTCACTTTAGAAAAATAAAATGATTCCTGATAAAAATGTTACCCGATAAAATAAGTTGGGTAATGCCTTGCGATCACACTCCAACTGTGAACAGACTTGACATAGAAGTTATTTTTATTGTTTTTTCCTATAGTTTCTGATGGTTCTGATTCAGATTCAGATGTTCAGATGGTTTTACTACATAAACGACAAGCAGACAACTATAAGCTAAGACATGAGATGAATGTCCTGGTGTCTCGAAACCCTTGGGATTTTTCTTCTTTTTATAAATTTGGGGGCATTTTTTTTTTATCATATCCTGTCAACTAATGTGGGGCATCTTTCTTATCTGCAAGCAGAACCAGCTCATCTTTCATACAATCATTTGTTTGAGTGAGATTTTTTTATGCATCATGCGCGTTACTTATAAAGAAAAAGTGTTTCCATCTTCCTGTTATGCATGCCAATTCTTCCTAAGAAGAGGCAAAAAAAAGAAGAAAACACTAAGTGATTATTAAAAGTAAAAGTTTTTTTCCCCTCAGTTCTGTTTGGTTGTTCCCGTCAAACATTTTCTAATGTGATTCCTCAAGCAGCCGTGTCTTAGTAAAAGAAAAGAAACGGTTAAATACTGCATGAAGAAAAAGGGAAAACGCAGGTAGAGAGTCTATGCTGATAAATGCATCCCTGCACATTTTTAGTGAGTCAAAAAGAAGAATTGGGAGAAAATGTTTTAATTCATATTTGATTGTAATCTTCCCTGTTATGCATTATGCAAAAGATTGTAAAGTTTTTATTACTCCATACATTACAGCTCCCCCTCTTCCTGTCTGTCTTGTCACCAGAGTGCCCAGAGAAGTGTGGACGGCGAGCTTGCACATCAGACGGCGAGTGCTGCCATCCCCAGTGCCTGGGCAGCTGCACGGTTCCCGGTAGTGACGCCGCATGCGCCGCTTGTGTGCATTACTACTACCTAGGGCGCTGCGTGGCCGACTGCCCTCAAGACACCTTCAGGTTCGAGGGCTGGCGTTGCATCAGTATGGAGCTTTGCTCTAAAGTCCACCACCCAGACTACGACACCTTTGTCATCCACGGAGGGGAGTGCATGTCTGAATGTCCATCCGGGTACACAAGATCTACAGCCAACAGGTGAGTCGTGATTCACCCTGAAGCAGGCTGAAGTGCCACTCTAGAGTTTGTTGCTGTTTCTCTGAAATACTGATGCAAAACCTTTTAATCCTTCAAAGACATGTGAAATACAAAGTTAAAGGACTTGAGCAAATGAATATCTGCCAGTAAAACAGTCTCTCTCTCTCTCTCGCTCTCTTTCTCCCTCTCTCTCCAGTATGCATTGTACAGCCTGTGATGGTCTGTGTGATAAAGTGTGTGAGGGGAAGGTCATTGACTCCATGGATGCTGCTCAGTCTCTCAAAGGCTGCACTGTTATCAAAGGCAACCTGCATATCAACATCCGCAGAGGCCGTAAGTACTGCAGTGTAGCACAGCAGCGCTACGTTTAGTCCTGGTGTTTCTATCTGTAGGAAGACTGAGGAGTTTCCTGGTATGTGTGGAGACAGTAAAACTTGTCTCAAGTCAACTGGATACTCCACAATATTTAGGAAAAAAATACACTTGTGTTTATTTTTGGATATTAGCAACAAATTAGAGCCCTTATTTAACACAAATCTCTTTAAGTAGATAAATTCATGCATAAATGCTACATATGATCGGAAAAGTTAATGATTAACATGTTTGTGAATGTGTGTGTATGTGTGTGTGTTTTAGATAACATGGTGGCAGAGCTGGAGAGTTTCACGGGTTTGATCCAGAGAGTGACCGGCTATGTTCGGATCACACACTCACACACTCTGAGCTCCCTGGCCTTCCTCCGCAGCCTCAGATACATCGATGGAGAAAACTTTCTGGAGGAGTACGCTCTCACACACAAACACGCTTACGTAGACGTTGCACTGCAAGCATAAACACACCATCTAATCTCTGACCACTCAAGGTGAATCCTAATGTTGATGCTCACTTCTACTTTGGCTTTTTTTTTACACAATTCCCCCCGAATAGTAATATTTTTCTAGCAAGTAGTGCTATATAAAGCCAAATCACAGGACTTGTTTCCAACCACGTCTGTAAATTCGCAAACGAACCAGTTTAAGTTATAGACAGATGGTTAACTACGCAGCTAAAGTGTTATGGTGCCTTGAAGGGGAGCTGTTTTTTAAGTGTTCAAAACATGACTCCATATCAACAGTCCAGCCTTTTTCTTTTTTTTTCTTGGTTATCATAACCCTGTAAGTAGAACATGACTGAAAGCTGTGAATCCATATTTTTTGGACATGACTTTCCATGTCATAATCATGATCTCATGAGTTTCATTTGAAGGTTGAAGTAAAAACACAGACTATTTTAACATTCAGTCTAGAACATGCCTCTGTTGTAAATGAGGAACAACGTGCACGCTTGTGTACAGTGAGAAGCCTTTGGCCACTAATTAAGAGCTAAATCTATCTAAATAGCAGAGAGTAATTAGAACAGGTACGGAAGTGCAAAGTAATTGCAGTTTGGCATGAAAGGGGTCTTGGAGGCATTACAAGATGAGATTTTCTAGGAAGAAATTAGTTTTACGTAGATTCTTTCCTTTGTGGCACCTGGTGGCTCGTTCCATCATTGTGGAGCCACTAATGAAAACATTTTGGACTGAGACCGCCTCAACATTCGGCAACATTCCTGACAGGAACGCAGCAATGACTGAGTTTATATAGCTGAGGGCAGACCCTGCAGTCACTCTGTAGGTAAGGATCTGGGACTTGAATCTTGAGTCAAGTTGGTGAAGGACTGACGTGTCATTTTCTGTGGATCAAACACTGAATGATCTGCCCAGTTCTGGGCAGTCCATCTGTCTGGATTTTTCCGAACATCCTGAGATTCCTGCTAGAACATCGGTAGTCGAGGCGAGAGATAACCACGGCCAGGGATGGCAATGGCGTGCTGAGCTACATATGCATACAGGGCAAAGCTACATGACTAAGAGGTTGATGCAGCATGGTCAGCGGAGGACAACTGGTCATTCATTGTAACACCCAGGTGTCTTTCACATTAATGAATCATTGTGCAGAACTTCATAGGCTGTTGGATCCATTTGACTTGAGTCAGGTTTGTTGAAGCAGGGAAACATTGAAAACCTGCAGGACCCTCACACGACTGAACCGAGTTGCCCTGATGTAAGGTATGGTTGAGTAACATCTGCTTAACAGTGACATAAGAAAACCATCCAATCAGATGACAGAACCCAAAGAGGAGGTGTTAACTGCAAAGAAAAGGAGTCCCAGTAATGAGCTGTGGGGCACCCCAGTAAAAAAGCCAATGGGGTGCAAAGTTTCATGTCCTCAACTTGACACTTTAGAAGAACGCACAGTGAGGAATGGTTCAAACTAAGAGTGTACCGTGGCTGAGATGCCCATCTCAGAAAGCAAACATAATAAGATGTAATGATTTACTTTGTCAAAACGTGCCAAGAAGTTTTTCCATTTGAGAAGCGATGGCTGTGCTGCAATCCTAGCTGCCTTCAGGGCCTCTCTTACAGAAAGTAGAGTCATCCAAAGTCATAGACACATTCATATTAGCACCAGTATGGTAGTTAAGATTGGATATTTGGATTGTCTTGGTTTCATATAAAAACATCTTGCCCTGCTTTCCCAAACCTGGATCAGGTCCAAACCTTGTGACCGGACAATGATTGACCACCCAGATAGAAACCAGGACACTGTTGCAGGTTTCAGGGCATACTCTGCTGGTCGAGACGGCAGCAGCTGAGATGATGAGATATTAGATACAGCTGTAGATACATGATCAGAAACTTGGATAAGAAGATGACCATGCATACAAGGTTATGAATAATCAGGTTTGTTAGAAACACAAGATCCAGATGTTCATGTGATCATGAGGCTATTACTACACAGATTAAGTCATAAAGAGGCTACTACTGAAGGTAATAATCAAATACTATTTCATTCTCTGAAATAAATCCATACTAAAGCGGAAAGAACCCAACTTTATTGTGGATTCTATAGTTTCTTTAAGATCCTAAGGCAGTAATACATCTACATTTCTTAGGTATTGGGTGAGTTTTGTGGTAGTTTTAAGGCTCTTCTGTCTGACCTGAACACTTCAAAACCCTCCCTCTGAACTGCTTCTATTTTTACAATGCAACATGTTTGCAAGTGTCAGAAAAATCACAATACTATCTCATTTCTAACAGAAAACCTGACAGCACACGGTGCCAACACAGACCTTGAATGCAGCATAACCTCCAGTAGTCTCAGGATTCACTCAGGGTCATACAAAGGCCTTCACTCCCTCCTTCATCTGTTTGTCTTTGAGTTCACGGGAGTCTAACTGTCCCAAGGCCCACATTTCAGTCATTCCTTTATGTCTGGGTGTTAACCGGTGACTCATAAAAACAACTCTTCTCCAGTACAAAGTAAAAAAAGAAAAAAACAGCTCCTTGTTTGTCGGATTTTCCAGAGGATTTTTTTTTGGGGGGGGTCCTACTATCAAGGTGTCCCTCTGCTATTTAAGTACTAAATCAAACTTCCAGCTGAGCATGGAGATCTATTCAAAGAGTAAAATAGCTATTTTCTGGTCAATTATACGAGCTAGTTTCCCACGACACACTGACATAATCCTGAAAAACTGAGCAAAGTTGTTAAACATTCCACTGACAAATTCCTTATCTTGTTTCTCCCACCAGAACGTATGCCTTCTCAGCATTCGACAACCAGCAGCTCCAGTATCTTTGGGACTGGAAGCAGCACAACCTCACCATAAAAACAGGAAAGCTGTTCTTCAGAGCCAACCCGAAGCTCTGCATGTCTGAGATCCGCAAGATGTGGGACAAGACGGGCATCCGCGGCCGCTTTGATGAGACAGACTTCCGAAACAACGGCGACAGAGCCAGTTGTAAGGGTCAAAACGAAACTCGGGTTCAAAAACCACAAACATTTAAATTGCTACGTCCAGCACATGTGCAGGGGTTGCTTTAATTTAAGAGCAGTTTGCAAACACCTCCTCTGAGCCTTTTGCTCTTCTGCACCATATGTCAGTATTTACTGCATCACACTTTCAACAAGACTAATTGCTGCCCATTACACTACACACACATATTGAAGTACTTTGGATACACACTCTTGTCTGTCTCCTTGCGGCCCATCTAGGTGAGAGTACTATCCTGCAGTTCAAGTACAACAGCACCAGCAGCACAAGGATCAAGCTGATATGGCAACGCTACCGACCCCCCGACTACAGAGACCTCATCAGCTTCATCGTCTACTACAAGGAGGCGTAAGTTTTTCAGACTTGCCGTAACGGGTCACTGCTCCTTTCCGCAGACCGACAATTACAGAGTAAATGTGACAACTTAAACTTCCTTCCCTTTGCTTATTAGCCATCTGGTTTAATGGCAGTAATCTGTCTGCATAAACAGAACCTCATTTTAAGACCTTTTAACAGGACTTTAACCAGAAGGAGAATCAGATAGGTCGACAAATTTGCAAGCCAATGCTCCGTTCACAACTTTTAAACAAAGATGATGAAGATAAGTGGCTAATTCTCTAGTTTGGCATTGCAGAGGAAAGAGGTTGCAAACACAGGATGGAATTAAAAGAGCAGACGCCAGAACTCAAACAAGCTAAATGAGTGTAATAAACATAATGAAAGCATAGCCTTTATTCTTCTATTATTTATTAATGGAAGGAAAGTTATTATATTTTCATAGCTTCACATAAAATCTGTTAAGCTGCATTCAAATTTCGGTCAGCTCAGTTGGAGTTGTTGTTGCTGTATCCGCTGCATAAAGATGGATTTTGCCGGCTCGTCTGAGGATAAAACCTCTTCAGAGACATTTTCATCTCCACCAAGATTTTGTTTATGCCTGCACATATCAATAATTTACAAAAAAAAACCAAACCCTTGCTCTATGAAAGTACCTGGGGTTTGTTTACATCAGTATTAGATGTAAGCAAAAGAGATATTTGTCACAGTCTTTATTTATAAATGTAAATATAACAGTGACTTAAGCCAAACGGTTGGTGATGAAGTAGTAACCACTGACATGATCGACCTGCTTTCCAGGCCGTTTCAGAACATCACAGAGTTCGAGGGGCAGGATGGATGTGGCTCCAACAGCTGGAATATGGTGGACGTGGAGCTGAGGCCCGACAAGGACTCGGACCCAGGAGTTCTGCTTTCTGGCCTGAAACCCTGGACTCAGTATGCTATCTTTGTTAAAGCCATCACACTCATGGTGGAGGACAAACACATGCCCGGTGCCAAGAGCAAAGTGGTCTACATCCGCACCAGCCCCTCGGGTGAGCATGATTATTGTTGTGTTACTCTTGGTATTCACAGAGGAGAGAAAATCTGTGTTTTGGACGACTTTATAGCAGATGCTCTTTCACGAATATTTAGTGGAAAATACATGAATTAGAAAAAGCCCAATTAGAGTTTTTATTGAGCATAAAAAGATTGGCCAATTTTTTTTTTTTTAAAGGCTGATATTACCTAAAGCCTAATATTATCCATGCTCTAGGTATTTATCATACTTCTACTTAAAGTAAATAATTAAGAAATCACAGCTAATCATCCAAGAGGACATGCAGACTTTCTGTGTGGATATTCCCAGCTGTACCTGGGTTATAACCCGCTTCGTATTCACCTCGCTTGCTAACGTGCTTTACATCTTTGCTGACTGTTAGTCCAGTTGCCTGTTGTCAGTCGTTACTGACCCCTGGTGGCTGTTACGGTCCACTACATTATATCTTTAGTTTAAAAAAAACATGTCTGTGTTGTAGCAAAACAAGACACACGTGTTTTGTTTTTTTATCTGTCCTGTATGATCCTGATTCTTAAAATCTGAAATCAAAGGACGTCCAATTTCATGTCTGATATTAAGACCCAGTATCACCAGAGCAGACCATGCTAGCAGGTAAATATTCTGCCTCATTGGATCTTTTTCAAACATACTGTCAGGAGATGAGAAGTAATCCAGTTAGAAATAAACACAGCTGCAACTCAAAGACACTGACTAATGTTGATTTACAAACCCTGTTGTGTAATTAGATGCAATTGAGGAGTCCATTAAGTAAATCCAGCTGTGGTGTGAAGACATAGCAGTGATGTGATGTCAGAGAAACACAGCTGCACTGGCAGACAGTGCATCCCACCCTGAAGAGGAGCACTTTCCCAGCCTTGCTTAGAGTGTTGTCTCTTGTCTTTCAGCGCCCTCAATGCCTCAGGATGTGCGAGCCTATTCTAACTCGTCTACCCAGCTGGTGGTACGCTGGTCGCCACCTGTCTCACCCAACGGGAACCAGACTTACTATCTGGTCAGATGGCAACAACAAGCCGAAGACAAAGAACTGTATCAGCACAACTACTGCTCCAAAGGTATCCACACACTCAGTCACAAGCTTCCACATCCGCCATTATTCCCGCTGTGGAACGCAGCGTGTGGTGCACCTGTCAGGAGACACATCCTTCTTTCTTTCTGCCAGAGCTGAAGATCCCCATAAGGATCGCCGCCATTGGGGTTGGAGACCAGGAAGAAGACACAAAACCCACTAAACCAGATCCTGATGGGGCAGATAAAGGCCCTTGTTGCCCCTGCCCCAAATCGGTGGAAGACCTGGAGGCTGAAGCTGCCGATGCGTCTTACAGAAAAGTCTTTGAAAACTTCCTGCACAACTCTATTTTTACACCAAGGTAACCCCCCCCCCTGTTATCTGTGTGGCGAGGCTGTGGCGGTCTTTAACTTCATGTTTTAATTATTTTTGTCTGAATATTTTTGGTGTTTTTTTGATGTGTCAGTTGTATTTCCGTATTGTGGCCTTCATTCTTTTCACCAAACCATGTCGGGGCTACCGTCCCACCTCCTGCCTTGAACTTTAGACATATGCACCACATTATCTCTCCACACACGCACATCTCGGTTCAGTTAATGCAAATTACTTCTAAGTGTGTTTTTGAGAAGCAGATGAAAGCGACGGGTGTACCGTCTCCTGCAGATTAACATCAGGTTTCACTTGTTTCAGGTTCTATGTTTTCTCTCAAACTTTCCTCAGACTGAAGCAACATGCACACTGCCTTTATGGATCATATTGATCTATAAACGTTTTGGTTGTTTTGTAATAGTTTTGAAAGGAGAAAAAAAAATCACATTTGCTGTGAAGAGAAAAACTGTGGCGATATGGCCACAAATCAATATCACGATATATTGAGCAGTTCATCTCGATAACGATAAATGGACGATAACAGCACTTTGGTGCACAGTTTCCATTCGCCACTGATGTAATGTCAGACAGATGTACGGGTACACTGTGTGACTCAGTTCCGTACATGCTGGCAGTCCTCTTGGATTTTAAATATCAAATTTACCAACATGGGCAAAATGATATTGGTTGTTGTTGTAAATTTCGGTATCGATACATTTTCTACATACTGCCCGCCCCTATGCTGGAATAAAAAAAAGTCTGGAACATGTGATAAGCTGTTATTTCTATGCTAAAGTCAGAATACTGAAGTTCTCAATCCATTCATGCACATGTGAAATTTAATACACTTGTTAAGGAACAACTTAGTAATCTTTTATTGCATTCAGGTTTTACACTGCATGCCTTTTTATAGGAAAGTCAATTTTCTATAAAAATGAGCGGGGCTATTAGTAATTTGGTTGGAATATACCCACCAGGATTCATCCCAGTTGTTTCTGTCTTTGCCATTTGGCCTTAATTCAAAGAGATTATTCAGACTCCAGGTTGAATGCGAAAACATTTCCAGTTAGTCTGTGATCAACATGAAGGTGGAGGCCTGAGGACAGCAAAGAACACATGTTCAGTTTCATCTAAAGATGTGTTAATGGCATTATTGCAGCAAAAACTGGTGGTATGATGTCGAGTCATTTTGAATGTACAGATTTCACTTTTAGCTTCGTACGACATAAAAATGAACCTGTTTTTTTTCTTCATCCTCACCTTTAGGCCGCCAGATCGGCGCCGCAGAGATCTCTTTGGTGTTGCCAACTTCACCCACACCCACCGCAACCGTCTGCACACCAACAGCAGCACCGCCCCCCCTCTCCAAGTCGCTGGCAACGGCAGCACCGCTGACCCGGAGCCGGCCGAACGAGAGTTTGAGTTTATAGAGCAGGCTGTGACGGAGCGTGAGCTGCAGATCTCCGGCCTGCAGCCCTTCACAGTTTACCGCATCGACATTCACGCATGCAACCGGCAGGTCCAGCGCTGCAGCGCAGCCGAGTTCGTCTTCTCCAGAACCAAGCCTGCAGGTTAGAAAAGAAAGAATCTGGGGTTTTTTGGTTTTTTTCTTGATTTATGTTTGGAGACGTACATATTGACAGTTTCCAACTGGGATTGTTATGTGTGAAAGGCAGCTGATGTTTTCTTCTTTTTATGTTCTCCAGAAAAGGCTGATGACATCCCAGGAAAGGTGATTTGGGATGGCCATGAGGACTGGGTGTTTCTAAAATGGCCAGAGCCAACTCACCCCAACGGACTCATCCTTATGTATGAGATCAAGTTTAAACTGGCTGCAGAGGTAGGACGACGTCAGCACGTACTCGTGGTATCTCACTCTGCCTCTGCTGGTTTTTAAAATACAAACAAAAGTTGTTTAGAAGTGTTTTGCAAGAGTTAGAAAGTCCATATTCATTTTAAATGTAGGACAGGACAAAGAAACAGTCACTTCATGCATGATTAGTCTCATGAGTACATGTTGGTCACTCAGCTGCTCCATTAACCAGGTATGAGAATTATTATTAGTCCTAAGGCTGAATGGGGCTTACTCTGGAAACCTGGTCTGTAACAGAAAGCGATTGGCTGTTGACCTTGGATTTTTGCAAATCTTCCTTTGTCATTTTTCAATTTTTTTTCTTTGCATGCAACTCAGGCCGAGAAGCACGACTGTGTATCCAGACAACTGTATCAGACCCAGCGTGGCTTTCGGCTGTCCAACCTCAGTCCAGGAAACTACTCAGTCAGAGTGAGAGCCACATCACTGGCTGGCAACGGCTCCTGGACACACTCTCTGGATCTCTATGTGGCTGAAAGTAAGACGAGCACACTGTCACACACCATTAGAGTTGTTTTCTCCTCTTTTGAAAGTGCAGATAATTGTTTTCCTAAAACACATCAATGCAGTTTAGATTAATCCAACTATTTGGCCCAACAGGGTATGAAAATGTCCTCTACGCTATGATCTTCATCCCCATCACCATCATCATCTTGATCAGTTTTCTGGTGGCGATAGTGGTCGTCCTCAACAGGAAAAGGTGCGTGCAATTAAGTTATTTATTACCTACAAATGTGTTGTTCACAGATGCAAAAGTAGATAAAAAACACTCGCTGTCAGAACATGCGCTTTTTTCTTCTTTTCTTGCTAACGGATCACGTTAGGATTCACATGCAAAGGAAGCTGCTTCTGCTTTTAATACTTCAGAAAAACTTGGCGACAATTAAAGCTCCAATTTGTGACCAGCAACTTGTAATACTCAAGTACAGCGTTAGTTACAAAACCAAGATCCCAGCTTTCATGAAGCTTATTTTAATTGTTGGAAATTAGAAATCCTGTAATGTTGGAGTATTGGGACTATATCAGTGTCTTCAAGATCATATTTTGCCAGTGTTGTTCAGATGCTAAAACAGTGACATGCATGATTATACACCACGCGGATCCTAAAATTGATGTGGTTTGACTGCAAACACTTATGTTTTTGTGCTGAACAGGAACAGCGACCGGCTTGGCAAAGGTGTCCTGTACGCTTCGGTCAACCCGGAGTACTTCAGTGCCGCAGAAAGTGAGTGATGTGTGTGTGTGTGTGTATGTGTGTGTGTAAAATACACAGTGATGTAGACCATCTGTGTAGCTGTAACGGTGTATATTAACGAAAATAAATACATTTTCTCTAAAGTGTATGTACCGGATGAGTGGGAGGTAGCTCGGGAAAAAATCGCCCTGAGTCGGGAGCTCGGCCAAGGGTCCTTTGGAATGGTGTACGAGGGCTTGGCTAAGGGCGTGGTCAAAGATGAACCAGAGACACGCGTCGCCATCAAGACCGTCAACGAGTCAGCCAGCATGAGGGAGAGGATCGAGTTTCTCAATGAAGCCTCCGTCATGAAGGAGTTCAACTGTCATCACGTAGTATGTACAAACATGCTCCTCAAGATGATTCAATTTCATGCTGTTTAAGCATCACCAGCCATCAGGGCAGATCAGTTTCCAGCTACATGTGTGAGTCGGTTTCTTGGAGTGACGCAGCATCTGGTTTGTTGCAGGTTCGTCTCCTGGGCGTGGTCTCTCAGGGCCAGCCCACCCTGGTCATCATGGAGCTGATGACGAGAGGAGACCTGAAGAGTTATCTCCGCTCGCTGCGGCCTAAAGAGGTAGCGGATGGTTTCCATGCAACTGGACAGAAAAAACACAAAATGTTTTGCCTCTCAAATCAAAGTGAAGATTATTTTAGAAGTTTAGATCACGTTCCCCCTTTATTCAGTAACTGAAAATACATTAAAGGGAGCAAATCCAAACCAGTCTTTGGTATGACCTTAAATTCCTCATTTGTACTGGTAACCGCTCACAGGCAGGTTGGAGAGGTTCTTTTGTGGATTAAGAGTGGATTACATAGGTCCTCTGTGTAATATTACGATAAGAGGGTTTGACAAAGCTACGTTCAGCAGCGTAAGTACTCGATGTCTGCGTCTTACTCCTCTTTGTCTGTGTGTGAGCAGCAGCAGTGGTCGAGCCTGTCTCTCCCTCCCCTGAAGAAGATGCTTCAGATGGCCGGGCAGATTGCCGACGGCATGGCTTACCTCAACGCCAACAAATTTGTCCACCGAGATCTGGCAGCTAGGAACTGCATGGTGGCCGAGGACTTTACCGTTAAGATCGGAGGTAAAGCACAAAGTTACGATTCACAGAGGGTTGGAAGCGGGTTCATTTAGATGTAAATGAACTAATTATTAAGCCTTGAGATCATTAATCTGGATAAAGGAAACTCTGGAGAAGCAGCAGTGTGTTGTGCCAACATGATTTTAACGTGTTGCAAACAGTTTGAGAACATCTACCATCATCTTGACCGTAGTAGTTACAGGACTGTTTTACAGTTTAAGAGCTTTGCATTTTTAGTTGTCCATGATACTTGCATAGAGTAATTATGGTTAATGTAGTGCTATTTTGTTATGCTCTCTAAAAAATGCCTTCCTGTGCACTTAGATGCCACACAACAAACACAATTACAGCAACAAGTCTAGTCCAACATGCCTAACTTTAGCTCTACTTTTTAAAGCCGTTGCAAACATTTTTAAGTGCAGTTTTATAGACAGTGTCGGCTTTTCTTTCTTTCTGTGTTTGCACGTAAACCCGTCCTCGCGTGGGTCTGTGTGGGCAGATTTCGGCATGACCAGAGACATCTATGAGACGGATTACTACCGCAAAGGTGGGAAAGGTTTGCTCCCAGTCCGCTGGATGTCACCCGAGTCTCTGAAGGACGGCGTCTTCACCACCAACTCGGATGTCTGGTGAGCAGGCGTACAAACACTCACTGTGGCCTCATTCTCTGTTTGTGCTGCTTCCAAAAAACAAAAAAGTTTTTGAACGCCTTGATGATAATGGAAGTCACACGTCTTCGCTCCCCTTCCTCTCTCCCACTGTGAAGGTCGTTTGGGGTAGTACTGTGGGAGATCGCCACTCTGTCAGAGCAGCCCTACCAAGGTCTGTCCAATGAACAAGTCCTTCGCTTTGTCATGGAGGGTGGACTGCTGGACAAGCCACAGAACTGTCCGGACATGCTGTAAGACACGCACACACTCTGCATGTTTTCCCTGATTTCTTCCCTCTGCTGCTTAATTCTAAGTTACTAGTAAATATTCACACAATGCAACGGCACTGCTGCCTGTTCTCACACAGATTTGTAAACTGCATCGCTTGTTGCATTCACAGCTTGTTTGTATTTCACTGTGCTCTTGTGTTCTGTGTTGTATTTGCTCCTAATATGAAACAGCCCAAATGTAAACGCCACATCAAAAGAGTTGAGCATGACAGACAAATTTAGCCTCAAGTGGAAAAAGCACTGAGGCTGTATCAGATGGTGAAGTCATGAGAACAACCAATGTGAAGTGTCAGGTTTTGCTTTATATTTTTACAATCAACATTTGAAGGCCCTTCTTCAAGATCAGAACTTCACAAGACGCAGGATCAGATAAAGTTATGTCGGCCACATCCCAGTCACACATCTGATGGCGGTTAATCGCCTTCGATCAGTAAGGATGAAGAGAGCAAAATAAGCTAAAACAAATAAGTTCCCCTTAAGATAACTAGGGGAGGGGACAAAACAAACAAAAAAATTTAATTTAATTTTTATATTTAGATAAATAAATGAATAACTAAATAAGTAAATGAATACATAGATAAATATAGAAATGAAAGAATGAATTAATAAATACATCAATAAGCAAATAAATGAAGGATAAAAAAAATGAATAGGTATTTAAATGAATAGATAAGATAGTAAATGAGTAAATGAAAGATAGGTAAACAAATCGATAAATAAGTAAATTAATAAATAAATTGATGAATAAGTAAATAAACGAAAGAAGAATAAGCAAATGAATAGGTAGATAAATAGATAAGTAAACAGATGAATAAATATATCAATAAGTACATAAATGAATAAATAGATAAGTAAATAAGTAAATCAATAAATAGATAAGTTAATAAATAAAAAAGGTAAATAAAAAGATTAGTAAATAAATGATTATTAAATAAATATTAGCCAGAAATAATCACAGGCCTCCATTAATAAAGTTACCTCCTGTTCTTAAATAAGCTAAGCTAAGCTAACCACCTACAGGGTGTATTTACTTTTTAAGCATATAAAATGTATTCATCCTGTCAAATTTACACAAATCTTAAACTATTAGTTTCATTTGACAGAATTAAATTACCAGTAAAGAAAACAGTTGTTTCATGTGATGTAATGTAATGGCTTCCATCTTGATGTATCAGTCTTGCCAGATTCAGGCTTATTGCTGGGCTCCTTGTGTCAGCAGCAAAGGCCCCATGAAGCTGCCTCAGCTCTGTGCTTCACAAACAAGAAGCAGACGGGGGGGGGGTGCAGCCGTTTTAGTAACAGCAAGCAAACATTTGGCAAAAGTAAATATTGGCTTCTCGGTGGGAAAGCGCAGTTCCTCTGGCTAGAGACGTTACTACAGGAGGACATGTTGTTGACGAAAACTGAGCTTAACTGTGCTTGTGTGTGTGTGTGTGCAGGTTTGAGCTGATGCGAATGTGTTGGCAGTACAATCCTAAAATGCGTCCGGCCTTTGTAGAGATCATCAGCAGCATCAAGGATGAGCTGGAACCGTCTTTCCGAGAGGTTAGTTTCTACTACAGCGCTGACAATAAGCCAGCTGAGAGTCTGCAGCTCCACCTGGACAAGCTGGATCACACGGAGGATGCTGCTATGGACGCCCCTTCTACTACACATCAAACCCCACAACACACACCCCCTTCCCCGAGCTCAGAGGCTCCACCAGCCCCATCACTAGCCCCCAGCTCCCCTTCCTCTCCCTGCACGTCAAGCGCCGTCATGGACAAGCAGCCCTCCAGCCAGCAGGCGGCCAATGGGCTCTCAGGGGCGGGGCTTCCAGCGGGGTCAGGGCTTGGGACTGGCTCGGGCGTCACGATTCGACCATCTCTGGACGAACTGCCGCCGTACGCGCACATGAACGGAGGACGCAAAAACGAGCGCGCCATGCCTCTCCCGCAGTCCTCCGCCTGCTGATCGGATCGACACACCCACCAGACTGCAAACCATCCACCTACTGCCCCGAAGATCCAGATGTCTCAGTGTGGGTGGGATCTTTTCTTTTTTTTCTGTTAAAAGAAAAAAGAAATACAGCAAATCTTTCTCCACCACATGGATGTGGCTACTCAGCGAAAAGACTCATGTGGAGGTGGAGAAAACTGTAAGTGAGTCCATGTGCTGCTGTATCTCCTCACTTTTTTTTCATATTATTCCTAGTTTCGGTTTCTACCAGCTGGCTGTCAGATGTGACACTGCCCCTGCTGCTGAGTGGGAAGACCAAAAATAAAAAGGAAGAAAAAGATTAAAAAAAACAAAAGGTAAAAGAAAGAAAAATATAAAAATAATTCGGGGGAGCTCCTTTTTTTTCTCTCCTTATGGCCGAACTTATTTTATAAATTGTCGTTTGTTACTTTTTTTTTTATATGCGTCTCCACACGGGGAAACGAAATGTGTGGGCCTTTATAAACGTTTTGTTTGCTTTTGAACGGGCATTATGGTGAAAACGATAAGCATATCTAATGAAGAAGAAGCACTTCAAAGAAGTCTCCCTCGTCCATTCATTAGTTGGATGTCAGCGTAATGCCGGGTCAACAGCCAATCCACTGAAACAAACAACCGAGAAGGGGGAGATGGATCAGCTCTGCCAAATTTATTGCCAAAATTGTGCTGTTTTCAGATTCCATTAGAGGGGAAGAGGCAAACGAAGGGGGGAGGGGGACGTAGGGGGGGGGGGGTGGCTGAGTCACCTGCGCTCTGATTGGTTCCTGTTGTTAAGTAGCTGCCATTGAGGTTTTTTGGCTCGTGCAGAAGGGAGGTGTGTCTCCGGTCGCAGGAGTACACGCCTCTTGAATAAAAACTCAACACAGCTGTGAGTCTGATCAGAAGCGCTAATTTGGGGGAGTTGCGTTCATTGTTCATTTTGTCAGACTCGTTGAATAGATACTTTCGGTTTACGTGAGCGTCCTGCGCTGCGTTTTGAAAAAAAAAAAAATCAAATAAAAGGCTAAGAGTAGTGAGAAGTCCGTGGTAGTAGTCTGATCTCCCAACAGAACTGACAAGAGGTGTGAATTCATGTCTGTATTTTCAACGCAGATATACTGGTGAGTATGTGTTCGACCTCTTCATGTTGCTTGTGTGAAGTTCTTTTTGTTTGTTTGTTGTTTTTGTTTGTTTGTTTGTTTTTTCAGGCGTTGAATAGAAATGGTTAAACTAACCCAACTGGCAAACATTTGTGTTGTACTTTACAGGAAAGAACAAAAAGATACTGTTGTGGTTTAGTTTGCTTGGTGATTTCCCTCTGAATCAGCCACCTTTTGATGCTGCACCCACTCCTGTTTCCTTTGAGATTTTCTGTGGGGTGTTGCCCCTGAAATTGGAAAAATTTGGGGCACGTCAGTTGGAAATAAGAAAACTCGAGCCCCCCCAAAGATGTTGGCTCATATTTGCCAGTCCACCTTGAAGAAGGCTGCTGCATGTGCCAATTTACAAAGGTCACATTGGTCCCATGGTGTCTTCATTTTCATATTGAAGGATATGATTACTTTGCTTTACCTGGTCTTATTAGGTGCAGGTGCACTCCAGTTTTCTGCACAGTTAATAATTAGTGTTCTCTGATTTTACTAATGAATGCTGACATAGGGAGTGGATCTTTGTTTGAGCATGTCTGCTCTGAATGTTTTTGCTCTCTGTAGAGAGGATATGCAAGTTGCTTTGAAATTGTTTTGCAAGCGCTATTAAAACCTCAGTAGGCTTCTGCTTGTCTTTACCAGGAAGCTCTGAAACGACCTCTTTACTGTAACCACACTTGGGTTTTCTTGCCTGCGCCTACTCCCAGCTGGGGTTTTTTTGTTACCTGTGTTTCTTTTATAAAGGCATCTTTTTGTCTGTTTTTATTTTTTTTCATGTCTGAGCATGATTCGGCTGACAATAGCATGCTTGATTTTAGTTTCAGTGTTAAGAGACTTGAATAACATGTTTCCTCTTTTTAAATGCATTAAAAAAAACATTAAATGGCATTTAGCAAGTGGACAAAGAAATGTGATCCACATTGTGCTTTCACAGACCAAATCTATTAACAATCTGGACATAACCCATTCATTCCTGCTCAGCCCAGGGGGTCTTACTCAGCCCTCCCCTGCCACTGGCATACCTGGAGAGCTGTGTGACTCAGCTGGTGGAAAGCACAGTGCTGGTCTGGAATCTCGGCAGCTTTGACTTGCTGCCACACAGGCTGAGATTTGATTGTAGTAGTGCAAACTGGGGGGGGGGGGGGGGTAGCATAGGGGAAACAATGGTGATAATGCAAGATGCAAAATCCCTTCTTGTACAGAGATTACTGCTGAGACCACTTGAGCCGGCTGTCAACAACACAACAGTGCAGACCAGAAAGGGGCAATAGTACGACTACAGCCTTCTAGTCCTAAATGAGGATAAAACTGGTGTCTTGCCATCAAGATTAAGAGTCTAGGTTTGTTTCAAAGCTCAGCTTTTTTTCTTTCCTTTTTCACTGTCAAATAAAGCTGCTGTGACAAATGTCTTTGGAGATCTTTTAAATCATTGAGCAATGGACCGTCTTTACAGCTGCACAGCTTCAATCACCCAGTCAATTAATTGAATAATTAGTATAGCTCTACACCGTAGTAATCCTGGATTTTGGACACTTTGCGCTGTACAGGGCTGTCTCGTGATGGCACCTATGTTCCTTCTGTGTCCAGGCTGGTTGTGGCATTAGGAATTTGGCAGAATCAAGTGTGCATTATGTTGACAGGATCAAGAGGTGAAGAGATTAACTGCCATCTGCCCTGTCAGCTTTACTCATTAAGAAGTGAGGTCATTTATCTTTATCCTGCTGACAGATTTGGGCAGTTTACCAGTTTTAAATGTTTTGCATGGTTTTTAGACAAGTTTGTCCTATAGGTTGTAGGTGTCTAGTTGAAGTGAATGCCAGGTTTTTCTTGATCACAGGTTGGTTAGTTGGGGAACTCCTTAATGTGTCCCCTAAGTATTCTAGTATCCCACTAGGGGACATGTTGTTCTATCTTTGACACTCTTTGACTGTAGTTGGTGCATGTTTGTTTCCTCCCAGGTTAACTCGTCACTTGTGCACTCCCACTTCCTCCTCATTGTGCCCCCTTTATGTTTTATTAGCCAATGTTCTGTTATTCTTAGCCGAGCAGGATGTTTATACAATCCCCGAACAGAAATATGACTGGCAAGGCCCAAGTGTTTATCTTTCTTTCTCTTCGCTCCCTCCTTCTCTTCCCCTCTCCTCCTCCTGCTCAGGTCTTTGCTGTCACTGTTCATCCCTCTGTCATCCTCCTCCTGCTGCGTTTTGCATGCCTGCCTCACCCTCCTCTGCTCCCCACTCAAGGATGAAATAAGTTCACATTTTTTCCATCTTAAGCCTCGCATATCCTTTGAAACTCCTTTTTTTTTTTTTGTTTATTTTTTTTTTTTTTTTTGAATATCCGGCTATTGTTTTGGTCAACTGTCTTGTGCAGAAAAGGTTACTCACAGGGATTTTTGCCAAGACTTGAAAATTTTAAGTCACTACATCCTGCTGTTATGTCAATGTTTGAGTGTGAATTCAAGGATGGAAAAACTGATAAACGTCCTGTGCTTCAGGGGTTAATGATCTCCTAAAATTGTTGACATGTCACATGATGCATTTAATTTGTCTTCTTTACAACTACAGTAAATTATTGTTGAATTGGATCTCTATCAAAACATGGTACACAAACTAATAAACAAGTGGCATTTTAAGCTATCTAATGCTAAAATGTGGCGTAACAGGAGCATAAGGAGGTCTCGGCGAACCTTCGCCAGACTGTCATGGAAGTACATGTAGGAAGTCAAATGTTAATTATAATCATGTGGAAATATTCTGCTACCATTCAGTATTGATTTTGATGTTTCAGAACACAAATGCTTGCCAACAATAAACATATTTGAATATGGTGACGTGTAGCTCTAAGACTTCATCGTTCTCACAGATGTGAGTCATGGCGACAATATGACAGAACTGTGCCTGATTTTATAAAAAATTCCACAGAATTTGTGGTATTTATGGTGCAACCACAGAAGGGAAGGCGATGCAGGTTTCAACATGGTTTATTTCCAAAGAGGGTTGTTGGTGTACTTTAAAATGGTTCAGAGGTCTCAGGTATTTTGTCATCCAGTAAATTGTGTTGTCAGGGTGTTTATTCTGCCGAATGGTTAAAATAGATTTTTCATTGGAAGCATGTCTTGCAATAATCCCTTATTTTAATGTCACTTTAATCACTACTTTGGTTGAAATTTATTTATTTGTTAACCTTTCTGCTGTATCCAAAACTGATCAAAAATTCAAAGTGGGTCAAGTGAAGTCCAGACATCATGTCCCAGAAAAACAAACAAGTCAACTGAATCGAATAATATGAGGCGAGTGAGCATCTTGTCAAATTTAGTTTTCTTTGTTTCAAATAGCCAATGACCACACAGACCCACAAGCCTGTGGCCACTGACCACCAGGCACAACACTTTAAATAGAGAGCGTGAGAATGCCGCTCAGCATCATGTCTCAAGATGCTGTTAGTGCATCAAGTCTTTTTTCTTTCTTTTTTTTTTTTTTAAAGCTTTACTGTTTCTGAACTAGTGAATGCACTGAGCATGGATAAACAACCTCCTTTTCTTTCTTTTTTTACTTTGATCTAAAATGGAAAGTTTGTCCGAGCTTTAATGGAACTGAGTGCATCAGGTTCCTCCCCATTCAAATACCACAGCACGCCCCCAGCACACTTTCACAATGACTGCTCCATGGTTGCAAGAGCACATCATTTCTGTGTTTTTAGAAATGGACGCCTTCTGCAAGTGACATTATGAGCTGTGAAGCTTTGCAGTGTTCTGCGTGTTGTGGTCAAGATGTGCACGATATATATATATATACAAAACTCAGTGCGTGCAGGGAAGTGACTGATCAAAGCTTAGTCTTTACCTGCATCTACATGGCTTATGACAGGCTTTTAAAAAAATCTTTCATAGTCTTCTTTTTTATTTATTTTTTTGTAATAGTTATGGTCGTAGTTACATCCATTTTATACAAAGAACAAAAAGTGGGGTCACATTTTAATTCGGAATATTTGCTTATGAACCTCTGTATTCGTCTTTCTCGTTTCAGGCTGACAAGTAGAGAATTTTTGCTTCTAAATGCATTTGTCCTCACAAATGTGCTGTCATCATCACTGTATCTAATCACAGCCTCTTCTTGTCTTTCAATTGTGCAGCCCAGTGTTCGTGCCCAGCCGAGATATGACTGAGGTGATGATCAACAGCACACCCATGGAGGACATGAGGCTCAGTCCCAGCAAGGACAGACTTTCCTTCCAGGTAAGATGCAGTGAATGTCTGATTTTTCTTCCAAATTACCAATCCTAATGTTTTATTCCTTACCAATTTTTTCTTCAAAAATTGCATGCATTCATCCGGGCATTCTCATGAGTTGGAACTTGATGTCAAAGGACAGAGGGGAGAAGCCGCTATGTGCCGTTTTAAACCTCAGTAATTTGGTTTTGCACAGAAAGGCAATCATTTTACAACCATGTGACAGCAGTCTCATGCTAAAATTACTGAGTGGTCTAAAGAGGACTTTCGGATGTAGATGACATTATTACAGGAAAAATTTAAGACCTTGTTTTTAATCTCAATATGTGGGAGGGGATCAAAGGACAATGGGGATTATAGTTGTCAGAACTTCAAACATCCAGTTAAAATGCATGTGTGCCGGAAAACCCTTGCCTCCTTTTTAGTTTCACATTTGAACTTGGGTGCAAAAGCAAATGAATATTGATATTCCTTTCCTCTGTCTGTGTGGACAGTAAATTAAGTTAAACCGACTTCTTTCTTTTTTTTCTTTTTTTTTTGACAGGGATACGAATAGGCAATTAAAAATATCACACGATTAGTTTTTTATAATTAGTTTGGCAATATTAATTCACAGTACTTTTTCTTTTTAAATAAACCATGTGCAGCAGCCTGCTTGTGCTGAATGCAGAAAATGGGCTGAGAGGATATAGACTGACCCAGAGGAAAAGACTTGCTTCCTTTCCATCATTTCACACCCCAGCTGTGAGTCTGAGAGAAACGGAAGGAGAGGCAGCCAAAAGAAAAGAGTTCCAGTGTGCCACTTCTCCACTTTTTCCATGTCCCACTGTGTATTTCCTCAACTCGGCCATTTGCCCAAGGTCCCAGGCTTTCCTTACAGAAGCACTGTATGAAGCGACGGTGCTTCACCAGTCACTTCCTCCATCAGGGACTTTGACTTAAATTGGATGACCATGAAATTCCAGATGGTCTTACAAAAGGTATTAAAGTAAATATGACCCATAGTACTACAAGAGGAAATTGAGTTGATGGATGTTGATTCACTGAGTTATCCTTTCAAAAGGCAATGTCATGATTCAGCGGCCCACCCCTCCTCCACTGGAAGCAGCCTATTATGTATAAGCTTATTTGTCTAAAGGCAAAGTCACTTGCTGCCCAACTCTCCATGGTGCTGACGCACAGTGAGGATTGGTGATGCAAGCCAAAAATGCAGATACACCCAGGCATTACACATAAAAAACAGATGTGCTTGTACACACAAATCCCCTTCTTGGTGTCTCTCTTGATGAGCAGCAGGGTTTGGAGAAATAAAAAGGTACTGACGCATGCCTGAATCACCTGAGGAAAACATCCATTTAAAGCAGCAGTATTATACCTTTTTTAGTTTTTATTTTTTAGTTTTTTGGGGGGGGGGAATGTTCATCTCTTATGAAATTCCTGGTGACTTGGACACAGCTGTATCTACTCTCCCTCTTGCCTCTCTCCCGCCTCACTGAATGCATTCTTTTCAATCGGCTCTTTGCCTAGACGTCAACTCTCCTGACACACACACGCCACCCCCTCTTTCTCCCAGTGTCTTGAAGTGAAATATGCAGGTCTAAAAATATTCATCCACTTTATCCAAACAGCAGAAAATGCTGTTCTTGGACCAGGAGGGGCAGACTTTGCTTTTTTTTTGGTTGCTTTTTTTTGCCCCCTCATCAATACCACCCCAGGGACATTTCATCTTTCCTGAGAAAGTAGGAGAATGAGTCTTGTCAGAAAAGGGAATGCATGTAATCTGTCAGATTATCTCTCATTTTCCAGTTTAGATCCAGAAATAGGTGTGTGTCACTCTGCTTTTACAAGCAGACATGTTTGTCTGGATTTGTTTCATGGCCTGGAAAAAAAAAAAAAAAAAGGGGGAACTCTTTGCAACTCCATTCTTGCATAAATGTGCAATATTCATATATGAACAGTTGGAGGGATTGATAATGTATTCAATCACTTTCTCAGGAAAGGTTTTTTTTGTGTGTGTGTGTGTGGGGGGGGGGGGGGGTTCTTCCTCCAAATTGTTTCTGCTTTTTCTATAGTCTTCTGCGCAATGACTACTTGCGGTAATGCATATAGAATTGAGGTAAATGTGC
>JBBBVU010000001.1:30868431-30884479 GCA_037177055.1 Atherinosoma microstoma | reverse complement strand
ATAGATAGATAGATAGATAGATAGATAGATAGATAGATAGATAGATAGATAGATAGACAGATAGACAGATAGATAGACAGATAGACAGATACTTTATTGATGCCGAAGGAAATTTTAGATTTTATTTGAAGAATATACTCGGAGCTGATTGATCATTTCATCTTTTCTGTGTTGTATCAGTGTCTGAGTGTGTCTTCTGCAACTCAAACACAATTTAGCAACTCAAACACAAATATGTGTAACATGATGAGTGACTTCAGTAACTGTTGGCCTATTGAAACAAATAGTCACCCAAGTGAGCATCACACTAGCAAAGCAAAGCAAGGCAAGTTTATATAACGCAATTTATGTACAAGACAATTCAAAGGGCTTCATATAAAACATGAAAGCATTAGTGGGGTGCAGAAGAAACATTAAAAAGTTCATAAAAAAAACAAAATTTAAAAGAGAATAAAAGAATTAGAATTAAGACAGATATAGCTAAACTGAAATAAGATAGAACTGATGTTGCAATTAAATCTGTCCCCTTACAGCAAAAGGCCTACAGCGAGGGTGTCAAACTCCGGTCCTCGGCCGCTGTCCTGCAGGTTTTTATAAGTTTCCCTGTTTCAGCACATACTGACTCAAATGAATGGGTCATTGTTCAGAACTTGACAACAAGCTGTTGGACCCATTTGATGTGAATCAGGTGTGTTGAAGCAGGGAAACATCTAAAAACCTGCAGGACAGCGGCCTTCAAGGACCGGCGTTTGACATCCCTGACCTACAAGAAGCTGCTGGTCAGTTTGGATCTTTGCCTGTGTTTTCTCCCGGTGTCCTCCCACAGTCCAAAGACAAGCGCAGTAGGTTAGTTGATGTTTATAACTTCATTGTGGGTGTTTGAAACTGTACTGGTCCTATGATGGACTGAAAGTCTCTCCAGAGACTATTTCCAAAATGAACCAATCACTTAAAGTGAGTAAAGTTAATGAAAGGATGAATAGATAAATGAGTGGAATACTGACGCTCTGCCACACAATTCCCCTACCAATTTCCAACTTAAGCACCTACCTGTGAAGACCTTTAAATCCAACACATGCGCCCATCAAGCTCAGCTCTTGGGCCACACATCAGGTTGATGTGATGTAAAAAGTGCGCATCCAAGACCATACATACTGTACAGGCAACCGTCAACACACACACTGTGTGCTGCATGCTCTCCTGCTGTCATAGAGAGCATCACACACACAAGAAGATAAAAAAGAACATGCACACACTCTCACACATACAGTAGATGCACATTTACCCCGCTGTTGCATTAGTAATGTGGACCTAGCTCCATCCAGTGAATAATGAAACATGGTTCTGCCTCGATGTGGTAAGATGCTGGACCCACCCAGTGATGTTTTCAGTTTTTTTAGCATCTCAGAAGAGAAGTGTTAACCTTCACACACTCTGTAGTTTCTGGTGTGACATGGTGGGTCTTCAGTCTCTGTTTATTTCACTTTAAGTGAGCAGAAGAAAGAAGGTTTATGTTTCATAATGACAAACAATTATTATTATTATGACAACATTAATGTTTTTTTTGTAGTTGGTGTATCCACAATTATTTATCTTTATTTCATGCAGGAATTCATGTGAAAAGATAGAAAGGATGCAAGATGTGCCAAATCTGGTTTATTAAAATGATGGAGTGAGGGAAAAAGGGTGTTAAACAGCCCTCATTGTTTCCATCCTATTTTCACATACTTACATCATTGCTTCTGTTACCCTCTGGTTTGTGTTCTTTAAAGTTGTACAAAAATGTGAACAAAAGGTTCTCACTGTGTCAAAATCTTTTTCAGCTGTTACATCTTCTTCGTGTATTTTTGCAGGGATGAACTATACCCTTTTCAGAAAGCCAGTGGCAGCCCAGGGTTCACTATTCAGTTCTGCACAGCCGGATTTACTCGCAATCACACAAAGAAAAGGAGCATTACAAAAATAGCAATGCTAATTTCCTTTCAAGCTGTGCTCTGTCTCGCTTTCCCACCACCTCTGGAACAATTCCGCAAAAACAAATCCATGAATGAAAAGGATCAAATGCGCAAGCTATTCCAAATATCTTCCGATTTAGGTTAGTGCCTTTATAAGCCTGTGAGAAACACACAGCTAAACAACTGACAAGCTGACCTGGTTTCCCTAACTGTGAGATTCAGTGCTGCCTCAGTGTCCTGATGTCCTATTTCTTTCATAAAACATTGTTTATCTCAAATAATTGTGGTGCTTGACTGATAGCAGCCTTTTTATTGCACCATTATGGCATAATGACTAGGACAGTACTGATAAGTATATATTAGTTTTGTTATATCTTTCAAGAGAGCACAATTAACCAAAAAAGGGAAGATTTGTACTACATGAAAAGATAGTGATTGCTTTAAGTTTCTATCCCAATGGCAAAGGCAAGAGAGCTGCCCTGCATGCAAGAGAGGTATGAAAACATACACAGGTCTTAGTGCTTCCGTGTTTTCTCTGGATACAGATTTTGGACAAGGCATCTCCATAGATTAAAGCTGACTTGAAGTAATCTGTTGTGTTGGTTTCAGATCTTAACATAAACTGCATGATGAACCAAGAATAAACTGAGAGCCACTATTAGCGAATGAAAGGGACATAAAAGCAAGATGACTATTGAGATGAAGGTTTGTTTCTTTTAGTTGAAGAATGACTAATTAAACTGCAACGCTGCAGTTTCGCTTCCCCAATAGGCCTACTGGACTTTTGTTTGATATGTGCTTTTTGTTGGGTGATCAGCATAATGGGCACGTCCATGTTTATGAGTTCTCTGTAGGTTGTGGGAACTAGGTAGCTCCCATTAAGGCAGAATACCATGCAGATAGGAAGCTGAAATGATGTCATGCAGGTGCTTGACAATTGAAGATGGCTTCGTAATTCCTCTGTTGCATATAGGCTCGATTATCAAGATTGACCAGGGGGATTTGGGGTCAGCGGGTTGTTTTTTTTACACGGGTGACATTTTACCTCTCTTTTTTTGTGTTGCATTTGTAAGGTCAGACAATCACCTTTTGCTTTTGCTGTCTGGACCAATCTCTGTGAAGTTACATCACATACAGCTCCCTTTATATTAGTAAAACTCTTACCCCAAAGTATGAGCTTTGACATGCCCGATAAAACAACTTATATGAACTAAGATCAGCCACAGTTCCTGTGATAAGAACTACGAAAACTGTTCCCACAGTCTACTGATCAGTAATCTTTCACACAGCCGTGCAAATCTTTAAAAGATTGGAGGATTGCTGTAAAGTGAAAATAAGGACAATGCATGAATTAAACAACACAAGACAGTTTCCAAATGTACAAAATAATGATTAAAGAAAAACTTCAACTTTTGTAAACTATTCACCAAATGGCCTTAACCTACATATCAAAAAAAACCTAAAAAAAAAAAAGAAGAAAAAAAGCTTATGATAAAAAAATGGGAAAAGTCAGAATAAACCATTTTCAAAAAGATTCTGCAAAAATGAAATGACTTTACTAGCAAAGGAAGAGGAGCCGAAGCTTCCAGAAAATGAGTTCTAATTGGCTAAAAGGCTTTCATTTTTATCTGTAACCAAACTTACAGTAAGTGGAGTACCATTAAATGTGTCTCTTGTTTTTTTTTCATTAACTTTTTGCTTCTTTTGTTAAATTTTTAAACATCTTAGAGAAGTAATCTGATTATGCAATCCTGGTTAACTATTTTTGAAAATGTTTTAAATTATGCAGTAGAAATTTCTTTAATTATAGATAGATAGGACTGTACTAAAGATCCAAGACTGAAAATTCCTTTTGTATAACATGCTTTTTGAAAGATAGTAAAACCTTGCATCAGCATGGTTTCCTCATTACTCCAGAACATTATATTTTTCAATAAAAGACACAGTCCTTTTTAAATGGGGTCCTTTGTGGGATTTTCCTTTTTTGTACTTTAACTGGATTTGTCTTTGTTGCCTGAAATAACTTGCTGTTGGATTCTTATACAAATTGGTGCAGTGTTTCTGTGGGCTTATCATCACAGTGCTAATCCATTCCCCTTCTGGAGCTTTGTGCCACAACTCTGTGTTGCTCTGTTCTGCTGTGTTGAATTCATACACACAGTGAAAGAAACCTACGAGCTCAAACGATTCCCAGAAACTGACATGAAACTGGTTTGTCTGGAGAATAAATATACAATGTGTAATGATGGATGTGACAGATGAGGGGAAGGGTGGATAGGAACCCCTGCAAACTCAGGTATTTTTATGCAAACTTGCAAAAGGAAGAGAGAGCCAGGATGATAGAGGTGGGACTCTACAATTTAGCAGCTGGATTTACACTCGTCACTCTTCAGGATTAAGTCTGATTGTGAAGCTTAGCAGCTGTGATGTCTATTGTTGGGTAAAAGTCACTTTATTACTTTTCTCTTTAGGTTTTTAGCTACTTTTGCCATTGAGGTCATGTTGCAGTTCTTTTCACATCTTCTCTCATCCTGTTTCCAATTTAACCTTCAACAGCTTTTAGGATTAAAGCTATTAATATTTCAATCAATAATTCATTGGTGCCCTTTCAGTATCTCCATTTAAGTCTGTGTTCTCCCATCAGGCTTGATTTTGTTGCTCATTCTGCTTACAATCTGGCTGTTTTCCCAAAAAAAAGGCAGCTGTATTCAGCTACATGTTGAGTCACTGCTGTGATGGAAAAAAACAGCAACAAAAGAAACAAAAAACAAAACGAAGGGAAAAAAACAGGCATTTATGTAAGTTAATCGTATGGGTTATAAAGTTAATCTTTTATGATATACAGTAATGCCGTCTTTTTCCTAGACATTCACTCCATTTATTCATAGACAGAGAGGATGTGGAAAGAAGAGGAAGTGAAACAAAGAAAGCAGAAGATAGGAGATAGCATCAGGGGTGTGTGTGTGTGTGTGTGTGTGAGAGAGAGAGAGAGAGAGAGAGAAGGAGAGAAAGAGAGAGGAGATACAGAGAAAACGGTGGAGACTAAATCCTCTTTCCCTGCTGACTTTAATCTCTCCACGGGCTGAGCCTGGCAGTTCAGGCCTTACAGCAGCTGTCAGTCAAGTCGAGTGACGGGCAGTATGGCCGCAGGTGGGGGATGGGGACAGTCGGACCTTGTTATATGTCAGCTTCGTTGGAGCTGTGCGCATTTGTGTTTGTCCGTGAAACATGTGAAGCATGTTAAAGAGGAGGTGACTTTCAGAGTGGGAAGGACAGACAGGGCAGTAGAAAGATGAAGTAAAATGTTTTTAAAATTGATAGAAGAAAGATGAATAAAACTTTTTTTTTTTACTTTATTTTACTTGTTTTTACAGTGAACTGGTTTGTCTTTGTGCTGTCATTGTTGGGAGTTAAAATATTCTTTTTCATATTACAGAAATATGTTTTTTTGCCATCTTTGAATGATTGGCTGCAGGCCAGATTGGACCCAATTTTGGCCCCCAGGCTATAGGTATGACACCCCTGGTTCAACCTCTTGACTTTTACTTTATTTAATATTTAGCGGTATATATCAGCGGTTCTTTTTTTTTTGTTTAAAAATCTCTTGTTTGGCTTGTAAAAGCTTTTAAAGGGGCTGTCTATTTTCCCAAACAAAGCTTTTCATATTTTTGTTCAGTTCATTTACTCTTTTCCTTCCTGCTTCCTCTCTTTCTACAGACCATGTCACTCACTGTTTCACTCCAAACATAAACTCAGCCTTTATTCTGCCGTTAGGATCTCTGGATTACAGCATCAGTCACACGGCCAAAATATAAAATGTCAACATAAATATTTTAAAGTTTTCCTTAGCAGACAAAAATACAAACACACACTCTGAGAGGCCATGAAAGCTGGAGAGAGGCACTTTGAAAAGGCTGTTTTTTTTCTCCTCTTCCCTCCATTTTTTTTTTCTGGGCTCGTGTTCAATTATTAACTGCTATGACGACTCCGCGAGGGCGGAGGCAGACAGAAACAGACAGACAGACAGAAGGTGAGACAGATCAAGAGGACACTTTATCAAACATCCAGCTGTGGCTCTAACTGACCTTGTGCCTGCTCCACTCAGATCTTGTGACAGGAAGATAGATTGAGGACATGAGGAGAACATTCAGGTTTCAAAGTCTGTTATATAAAACACTTCTCACAAGTTGTTTATTCGGTTTTTAACAGCAGGTTTGTTGTTTTCATGGGACGTTCATGCGTTAGAAACTTGAATTATTTTGAAGTGAACCTATAGCCTATAAATTTGTTCATCGTTTAATCAAAGGAACCTAAATTTTAAATATGTTTTTGTTTGCTGGAGCTGGTTTATAAAAATCCCCTCACCACAGAACCTAATTGACTCCAAACAGCAGTGGTCTCTCAATCCCTTTGCTAGCCGGTATGTTGCAGTAGATTAGATCACATAAAGGTTTAATGATCCCCGAGCTAAAAGCTGCTGGGTGGTTAAATTTGTATCAGTGATGAGCTACATTTCATCAAAAACTCTTTAGTAGGATTTGTGCAATTGAAATAAAAACTAATTAGACTCACAAATGAGTTCTGATTGGACCAAATCACATTATTTGCCTCATTAACGTCCTAATTGCTCAGCGGAGACAGTGGCAGATTGACAAAGGGAGTGAAAGAAGAAAAGGAAACGGAGTCTGTGCTAGTTCCCTATGTCGCTTCAGTCCTCGCCACCTTTGTCCCGACCAGCAGCAGCAGCAGGATGTCGCTCTGTCAGACTGCAGAGTTACAACCACATACATTTTTCATGGAGCATACCTCCAGCTCTGCATGTGTGGCTATGTGAAATACTGTCTGGCAGAGCATGTGTGCAGTAAAAATAGACCCCTGTCTCTGTACTGGCACTTCTTCTAACTAGAGATTTTTTCTCCATCGTTCAGTCTTGATGCACTGCTGGTCCCAATTTATATCAGAACCTCTGTAACAGCAGTGTTTCTTTAACTGAGCCCAATGAATGGTACACTGTGTTGTTGTTAGTATTGTACACAGTTTTTGAAGTTAGTTATGCGGGGTTAAGAATTTTGGCACTTCTTTTCATAGACTACAGCATACTCTGATGTTTCCAGGAACCCGTGAACTGAGCTGTATTCTATGATCCAAACAGGATGCTGCAGTGCAACTGTGAGCTATTATTTTAGTCATGTTTTAACTTCATCGATCAGAAAGTTAACTGTAGAGTCAAAAACATCCCCTCATTGTTTTCCTCAGGGACACTTTGACGAGGCTAATTGTTATCAGAGTGTGTATCTGAGAGATGAGAAGTCTTGTGTGTGCATGTGTGTCTGCATCTCTGTTGTTCCATTCTGCTCCTTTGTTTTGGTTTTTATGTTACAGGATAGTTTACTACCAAGTCTCCTTCAGCCACTGTAACTTTCATTCACTGACTTCCAACATAATTGAGAAGCATTTTTAATTCTATTCTGTATAAAAGAAAAAAAATCTTTAAATTATTTCTCCTCTTATGTTGGATTAGATGCCACTTAAACAAACACACCACCTGGAGGTACAAAGTAGATTTTTTTGGGAGAGTATTGGAAGGCTGCCATATATTCAGATCAGGAAACTTGACTCCACACAGTGTTAAATGCCTTTTCTTCCATCACGCTGCTCTTTGTGGTACTATCAGTATGTTAAACTTTTTCTTTCTTTCTCTCTGTCTCTTTCCTTGACAGGTTTTTTGATTGAGGTCAAAGTTCAACAGTCATCATGGCAGACGATTCTGACATGCGCAATGAGCTGGCCGACCTGCAGACACGCGCAGACCAGATTGCCGATGAGGTACAGACACACATTATTAAAAGAAAACAGCACAGTGTTTCTCCTCAGGGTACTAAAGCTTACTTTTGCCTCCAACTTACCATGAACTGTGCAGTCTCCGTGGAATCCTGTAGCTATAAATCAAGCAGCATTTATTTATAATCTACATTTTGGAAATAAAAGTAACTCACTCACTAAGTAAGGAGAACAAAAAGAACAACAACATTTTTTAGACTGTGAGGCTGAATTGGCCAATAATAATCTGCCATTTCATAAGGACACAAATGTACCTTGAACGCCTCCAGCCTGACAGACACTCTACTCTAATGTCACCGTCTCTTGTTTCCGCACTTGGTTTTCTAAGTCTCTTCCATTAAGACAGATTTTTTTTTTTTTTTACAAGGAAGAAGTTTGCTCTTTTTAAATGAGTTGAGAGGAGCTCAGGAAGAGGAGATAATTCTATGCAGCAGAATAATAGAGCAGCTCAAATGGCTTTATTAAACATTCATGAGGAGATAATGCAGGGCCAAAAGGCATGGATGGATGGATGGATGGATGGATGGATGGATGGATGGATGGATGGATGGATGGATGGATGGATGGATGGATGGAGTGTGAGATATTGGGAGATGAATGGGAATTCAGAGATGAAAGATTTCCAAAAGGAAAAGTGAAATCAGGATTAGAAATGGTAAATTGGTTTAACAAATGAATAACTTTCAAGGGTCTTCTGCAGATATAGTAAACACAAGGTCAAAATCACATAATTAATCATAGAATCGGGCAAAAAGAGAGGACTAATCGGGGTTAATTACATGGTAGTGTAGTCTATCTGTCTACGGCGTTTGAATGTAGTGTATTAATGCTTGTCTGGTTTACTCTGCTTGCCTATTTAAATTGGTTCAGTTTTCCATAGGGCTACACTGAGATGTCCTTGTGATAGTTGTTACAGATGATGCACTGTATGTCTATATCTGGTTTCTTCTAGACTCTCAGCTAATAATCTGCTCTCTCTCCCTGCAGTCTCTGGAGAGTACTCGGCGTATGCTGGCTCTGGTTGAAGAGGTAAGTTCAGTGATTCATTGACATGTATCTTGTTGAAAGTCACAGAACACTAAAGCACATGCTCAGTTTTGGCTCAAATAACAATTAGGTTTCAGTACGTTTCATTGGCTAACATTTACTGATTGTACTTGTAAGTACATACTCTCCTGATTACTTCTACGGGATGTATAAAGAAGCTGTCAGCTTAAATTCAATAAAAAAAGGATAGCCCATAGTTCTTCTGTGTTACTTGTAGCGTTTCTCAATCCAGGTCCTCGGAGACCACTGCCCTGCATGTTTTAGCTCTTTCCAACTCCAGCCCACCTGACTCAGATTCATTGAATTGCTCGTTAAGTTCTTTGCAAGCCTGCTAATCAGCTATTCCTTTGAGTCAGGTGTGTTAAAGTACAGAAACCTCGAAAACATGCAGGGCAGGGGTCCCCAAGGACCAGGACTGAGAAACACTGTGGAGATGAAACAATAAGCAATTGGTTTGTTTAACTTTCAGCAGATCCAGAAGTTGCTAGTCTTGTAAAAACTCATCTGTGCTCTGCAGAATTGTACATTTCAACATTTTCACCACAAACAAACAAACACCCTTAAAATGGCTTGCATATTACTCTTTGCTTACTAAATTAATATGCAAATGTGGCTAACTCAAATGTCTGCCCACTAGTCCTTAGCTTTTGTTGGCCCCATGCTAACCCTTCTAGGTCCTTGCACTACCTTCTTATTTCATTGCTTTCTTGCAGCACATGCAAACAGCTAGGTTCAGTCTTTCCAATGTTCTATGTAGAGCATATGAGCTGTCTGGATTCACCTCTCTGAGACGGTAGAAGGGGCTCTGCAGATTTAGAGCAAAAAGTAATCTTTAAAAAACAAACAAACACAACAGTTATGACTGGTTTTGCTCATAAGTAATCTCACAGACAAGTCTCCAAGTTTAAAAGCTTGGTATAGGGGGGGTGTAATTACTTAAAGATAATGAACAGTTCATAAGACACTTGTGAGAAATTGCTGTAAACTGGGGATCCTTTGTAAAATATGTAGTTAATACACACCACAGTTAACAGAGAAGACTTCAAACATTAACAGAAGACGGCTTAAAACAGCATCAGTTTTCTGTTTCATGTAATCCCAGTCAATCTCCATGAAGCTGAGATCAGGTTTCTATGGGGGCCACTCTGCCGGTTGCAGGATTAGTTCCTTTGTTTTGTTACTTGAAATTGTTCTTTGAAACTCTGGCTTTATGAATGAGGGAATTTGGGAAAAATTCTACACCTCCAAGCCATAAGTTTGAGATCAGTGCACAGTGTTTTTGGACTATTCAGACATAATCCTGGTAGTCATGACTTGGTTTTTGATGTGACATCAGTCAGCAATGGTAAATATAAGAAGCTACATGTGTAAATTTGTATAACGGAAGTTATATTCGGTATTTTAAAGTAATAACAATAAAGCTTCTGAGTGGAAAAAGATGTTTATCTCTATCAAACAATTTCATGCTGGTTTTCTTTAAATTGCATAACTTTATTACATCATTCAGAGGTTTCATTGTTTCATGATATTCCAGGGCAGCTGACAAGTTATTTTTCTGAGCTGGGAAAAGACAAACTCTTTTTATAGTCAGATGACCAAATACCAATATTTCGAGGTGGCTGCAGAGACATAGCTCCTGTCCAACAATCTGGACAAACTACCATGTATTAATGAGACAAAGCCACAAGGGACAGAGCAAGACCTGCTGCTGACCTAAACATTGACCCACTGTCCAATCAAGGTTTTTCACTGACAGTGGCTGCACATCTGACCTTTGAAGACAATGCCCTGTTTTTTTCCAACTGTCTCTAAAATGTCTCAAGGTTTATTAGTGTTTCCTTATGCTGGTGAAAACATTTTGCAGAGTCAAGATTCAGTGATACAAAAACCAAATCCTCCTTATTAGGTTTGTGACATTATTTGCCGATGAAAGTGATTCTGCTTCTGACAGTTTTCCCGCTTCTAGAAATCTGTAAGTAAGTATTAGTAAAGCATGGCCCCCGGCTCAGAGGGCTTATAGTAAAGCTTACACTAATTCAATAAGTTGACGGACAATCAGATCAGTGAAACCACACTTTTCCATCCTGGTCTAATCTGTTCCAATCAGTAGCCAGAAGAATATGTTCAAAATACTTGCCAATGATAAGTTAAGTTACAGTGATGCATCCTGTTAAACTGTAATCAAGTGATGACAATTAGTCTCCTTCATCCTGTACTTTCTCTATTAGACTTTTGCCATTTTCACAGGGAATTTGGAAAAAATCATACACCTCCACGGTAAAGGTGAGAGAGCTCACCTTTACCGTGAGCTCTCTCCAGACAAAAAAAAAAAAACAGTCTCGTCTTGACTCTTGTCTTATCTCTTGCTCTGTCTATGGTTGTCCTTTGTTTCATCCCTTCCTCTGATAATATCATCTTGTGTGTCTTTGCTGAATCCGCTACGGTGCATGTTCAAAACGGCCAGTGTGTTTATATCCACTCGCTAGCGGATATAAACGCGTTACGCAGCGTCCCGGAAGAAAAAAATTTGTATAGTGCGTTTTCTCAGCCTCAGGACACTGCTGGGCAGCGGCCACTCCAGAAATGCACATAATGGATGTCACTGTGCCATCAAACTAGTCTGGAATGAAGAGTTTTAAGGTCAAAAAGTTACTGAGTTACCATTAGAAATGGTTGCGATAACAGTAAATAAGGTAGTAGCAATAGTGAAATGGTCAAAACCTGTAACAGTAATAGGATATCAATTACTTTTGGAATTACATACACACACGAAATGGTAGAGATGGCTCAGGCAGGTCCATTTCCACAAATGTCTTAATAAGATTAATTATAGTCTAAAGAATTTGCTCTACCAAACGGTTGAGGAGGTAGTTAAGGGGTTAAAGGAAGGTTGTGAGAGAAAAATGAGGAAATAAGGAAATAAGCTAATTAAATCTGGTTTAATATTTACATAAAGTGACATATATGCATTTAGACTGTGGGGAAGCCCTTTAACTCTTAGAACCCTGTGTGTTTTTTGTCTTGCTATATTTTGTATAAAATCATAAGATTTCCAGATTTTCTATGTAGTTGTAACAACTATGTAAAATATTTTCAGCCGTCTATGTTCTTCACCATCCACAGTGAGTCACGGCACTGTGCATGAATCATTACAATTTGGCTGAAACAATTCAAATACAAAAGTTTTCAAAGGTTCTGCAGTTTTCTCCATTTGTTTCTATGACTGAAAAAAGGAGGACAAATCTATTTTTATGTATTTGACCTTTTCGAGATGCTTTTTTTTCTATTTTTAATTATGCAAATCCAAAAATGCTCATGTTTCAAATTAGTCATTTCCCTTGTTGTGTGTGGTATAGGATGTCAAAACAAATATCGATGGTGTGCCCGATGTTGGCTTTGATAGTGAGAGATGGATTATCCATGAATAAGGAAGTGTTTTCCATATATAACAATAGTTTTCATGAGTCCTCAATGAGGCACTGATCCATGCCACTCTCAGGCTTTAAAGGTTAATGACAATTTGGCAGCTTGTACCCAAGACATTCATTTAAGTACGAACTATGGCAGGCCATTAACTTAACAGACTCAGCTATGATCTACACATACATAATCATGCAGTGCATATTGGTTTATATTTTATATGAGATTGTACTTTTGAAAGATTAACTTTTAATTAACAAGGAACACTAATGTCTAAAAATGATTGCTGTTGTCTCTGGAAAAAGGAGAAAATGAACCTGCTTGTTTTTGTCCAAATTTAACAAATTCCAATGTCCAGCCATCTACAGATGCTAATGAATGTGTGGCATTACTCTATAATAAGAATGCTAAACCACACATGTTGGTTGTGTTGCGTGTTGTGCTGACAGCCTGGCAGACTCACTGTCACGATCAGATTAACATGTTTTTTGTGAGCTTTACACATGCTGGAAAGTGGTTTTTGTCACCTTTGAACCAAGCTAACCACTCTCTGTGTTTTGAGTCTATGCTAAACTAGGTTAGCCAACTGCTGGCTGTAGACTCATAAAATTAGCCATGGAATTGGGAACCATTGTTACAGATACCTTTTTGACTTAGCTATGAACTATGTAGTGAAAAAAATATTTTAGTTTTGAATTATTTTTTAAATAGAGCAATTGGTGTGATGTCACACGCGCAGATATATAAGCAGATTACTGTATTTAGAGGATTTGCATGATCGTAGCATGTTCTGGTTCTGTGATCATTATGCCTTTTGTTTTGGTTGCATTTTGAAAACTTAAAAGATTAAGATGAAAAGTTGCGAGCTATCAATAATGCATCCGTATGTTAATGTGCTTTATGATACTGTTTACAGCATGCAAAAGTTTTACATAGATACATGAATGTATGCCTCTGTGCTACTTATGTTTGAGTCATAACACAGAGGGACACATTCTTTCCCGGAAACATGAACCTGCTATTTCTTACTGTACAGTCCACAAACTAAACAGGTCACTGGACTTATTATATTTATGATGAATATATGTTTTCATTTATTTATTTCATGAGTCTATGTTTTTGTCACATGTAAATGCAACCCATAAATCATTCTTATGCCCGGTAAGTGGCATGAGATCTGTTTGATGAGTGGGGAGATGTCTGAGTGTATCTCCTCACATTAACGTGCACATTTAGTGCGGTGCTGAGCTGCCTAACAAATGAACTGAGTGACAGACACAGGGAGGAGGTCTGAGGCTTTAGCACTTTCAAAATTGAAATGAGCCACTGCAGATGTGACTGAAAAGTAAACAGAACTGTTCCATTATTCTAATGTAGACACATCCTATTACACAAAATACACTTCTGTTTTTTGAAGTGTGTTTTATAAGAGCACTACCACCACTTTAATGTCTCTGTATGTTGAATACATTTGTGGGAGCCATCAGCCATTTAAGCGCAAAGGCTGGAAATGGGGGAAGAAGTGAACTAAATCCACCCACTGGCACCTGTACGAAGTCATTTTGCGTGAAGTTGCTGATTTAATCTATTCTACATTTATGTATTTATTTTTGCAGCTTTCCTGAACCCCTTCAATTACAGTAAATTTTGAATTAACTTATTTTCATTAACAACATATATATGGCAAATTTGTTTGCAAGACTGTCATTTCTATCTGGACAATAATGCTTGTTCAGTATCTTAAATACAGTCATGTGGAAAAAAACACACAAATGTATAGATTTTTTAAATTTGAACACAATAAAAAAAACATCTGGTCCCACCAGGTCATATAACGAGGTGCGATAACAAGGTTATCGCACCATAGGATTTTTATCATCACTTTCTGAACTAAAGCTAAGCCAAAATCAGAAACAGTGTGTGAAAAACTCCACCGTTACTGCTTCCAAAAGAGTTAAGATGGGTAGGGGATGCCAACTGAATTGAAACAAACAGCAATGTCCTTTGAAGAGATGGGACCAAAATGGAGACGTTTGGTCATAATGCACATGACCACATTTGGTGAAAACTGCACACAGTGTGGTGGTGGAGGGCTGATGATTTGATGAAAAACTGCAAAATAAAAGAATTGAGGTGTTGCAATGGCCTTAGCCTGCAGAGGCAGGACCGTGGGATAGCTGCGCATGTGCAAATACCTGCAAATTGAAGCAACGTCACAAATAACAGTTGACCAGAATTGCTTCATAATGATCTGAGAGACTGATACAATCATAAAGAAAACACTTTAAGTTATCACTGCTGAAGGTGATTCCTCAAGTTACTGAATCACACAGTTTACTCTCTATTTCACACACTACTTCTGCATCATAGCTTAGTTTGTTAAATAAATAATGACATTGTGTAATATATTATACAGTATGTTGTTCATTATTTTGTTTCTACCCAATTTTTAGACCTAGTGGCGACCAGGTTTAGTGGATTCTTTCATTGGGAAAGAATTGAACTTGTGCAAAAAATGCGGTGCACTGTTTTACTAATATTTTACCAATAAAGATCCATACGTATTACATATTTTATGAAAACTTTAATCTTTACTGTACATCTGGGAAGAGCAGAAATGAAAGCCATCTGTGGGGGCTCAGGATGAAATGTGTGAAAAAAGAATGTGAGACAGAAATTAATGAAAAAAAATAAAACGGAGATGAACACCAGGGGGACAGGAAATGAGATGAAGGGAGTGTGAATGATGCAGAGAGTGATACTGACAGATTTAAAGGACTCCACTGTGTTTGAGGAGCAGCTGTTTTTTTCCAAGCCAGAAAATGTATAATGGGTATTGTAAGCAACATAAATCCTAAATGTATTTCTCTTATGACTCATTTCATAGTTGTCAAAATGCCTGTCTTGTATCTTGCTTGGTGTTTGTGGTAGGGATTTCTCAAGCTGAGGATCACTGTTGTGTCGTGTTGAACTCAATGCACGTAGTAGAGAAAATGCTATTTTCTGGGGAGAGCAATCACTAAACATTTCAAAGCAACAAATTGACATTTAATGGACTCGTGCATTTCCGTGCCGAGACTTAGAGATGATTTATTCCACTCTCATCCCTGTATGATGCTACCCCAGATTTAACTCTATTCATTTTATTCATAGAGCTCCAAACCACACCATAACTCATCTCATGGTAATTTACTCAGTAAGGTCAAGAGTTTAAAATATCAAGACTGTAGACAGAGGAAACAGTTAGCTTACCTTAATCTACTTATGGGGTCAACTCCATGGTGACCTTTATTTACAGATTTTTAAAAAATTGGTTTGTTGGTGAAGTTTAAAGATGATAGCAAATTTGATTGTGGACAGAGAAGGCTTGGTGTAATCTAAGCAGCTGTCAGCTGTATACATCTTTTTACTAGTTATGAGAGTTTGTTTGACTGTTCCTTATGTCTTCCTGTCACCCCGCCAGTTGATACAGAAGGCTGTACTCTCTGCCTCTGCGTCTGTTGGAGTGTCTTTCTACCACAATGGACTTTTTCCTCCCAATGTTGCCAAGTGTTTGCTTAGATGGAGCTGTTGGGTTTTTCTAATGTTGAGTGCCCTGAGAGCTTTTTACTGAGAGTGGACAATTTATAAAAACAACTGAATTGAACTGAGGTATATTTGTGATGGATCATGTGGAGATGATTTAAAATAGCGTTTCAAAGGCAGGTAAAAGTTTGAAATCTAATTTAATGAACATAGATTGGCAGGCTGAAGTGGAGTAACAGTGGAGTCCTCCAAAGAATAAG
>JBBBVU010000001.1:30846604-30868209 GCA_037177055.1 Atherinosoma microstoma | reverse complement strand
AAAGTTTGAAATCTAATTTAATGAACATAGATTGGCAGGCTGAAGTGGAGTAACAGTGGAGTCCTCCAAAGAATAAGAGGAACCTCACAGAGTTACCACAGTGTCTGCTTCACACCTTGGTGCTGGCAGGAGCCAGACAAGAGTTTCTGAGATGGGTCCACCTGAAGACTCTGAAGCATCGTTCTTTTTTTTTTTTTAGGCATACAGAACTGTGTGTGAAAGCTGGTGTACATAACTTTTCATATGTGCTCATGGTTTATATACAGGAGCAAAACAGGCTTTATAGGAGATGAGGGGAAATTAAAAAATAAAACAAGAAGCAGGAAATGCAAGAAAGTACAAAACTCAACTAAAAGCTTCAATGTTAAACAGAAAATAACAGCCAGTAGAAATAAGAGGAAGCGTATATACGGAGGGGAGTAACTGGTGACTGCACACGGGTGGAACAGAAAGCTGGTGGTAAACCAGACAAAGACTAGGAAAATGCCAACTTAAGGATAAGAAAGAGGGCAAATTTAATCAATTGTATGATTGAAAAGATTTGACTGTAAAGTATTTTTGTGTTAAGTATCAGGTATCACTTCAGCTTCTGTTTGACCCGTAGAGCAGACGGTGGACGTGTTGGTGTCACTGGTGTACTGGTAACTGAATTAAAATAGATTCCACCAGGCAGCAGAGTGGAGATCTCATTGGAGGATCAGTACCAATTGTGTTTACCCCCAAGGACTGTAGCTGACACAGACCCACGTTGAGCCTCCTAGAAACACCTTTAACAGCAACGGTTTCAGAGCAGAGCAAATGAAGAAAAGATTTCTTCTGACCTTATCAGTCAAATATGCTTAATTAAATCTCACATCATTTGAAAAGGGTGTTCTTTATGTCAGCGCTGCTGCTCAGCATAGATGTGAAATAAAATATTAAATATTCATATCTGTAAATCTCTTGAAAAACACTTTCCATGTTCATTTCCTGGGCAGAGAATTATTTTTGGAAGAAATGGTAATCAGCATCAGATGACTCACAGTTACATGTGAAGTAGACTTGGCTGTGTGTGTGTGTGTGTGTGTGTGTGTGTGTGTGTGTGTGTGCGTGCGTGCGTGCGTGCGTGCGTGCGTGCGCGTGTGTGTGTGCATGCGTGTGTGTCTAACTGGCCATACATGAAGAAGTGATGTCACCACATGCCAGCTGGCGTTGTCGGATATCCTGTCCTGCAGTTCTGAAGCCACAGCTAACAACCCCCCACCCCAAGTGTCTCTGATTTCCCATGATTCCTTTAGGGTAAACAAGCAGCTCCCCCCTCTAGATTTATTTATCTGCAAACATTTGCTGTGCTGAATGTCCAGAAGCACTTATTTTCCCCCAATACAGAGATGAAAAACCTGCTCTCCTCCTAATTAGATTTTCAGTCATCCAGAAAGAACACAACAGCAATTTCATTTCCCTCTGATACAGATCCAAGGCAACTGCCAGCCATTTCTTTTCCAGTCAATTTGACTGATGCTAATATCAGATACATGTCTGTACTACAGATGTCTATCAGAGCTCCAAGAAGGTCAGCGCACACTTTGATCTAAAATAAGTGATCCGTGAACTGAACGGCCCGTAGACTTTAATATCCTTCAGACTAGGCGTAGGGCTCTTGGAGAGCAGAAAACTGTTGTTTAGTTCCACGCATAGTGGTTAATACGGTTATTGTATGCTCACTGAAGTGTGTCATTATGAGATGAAGCCCATGTAGAGCTTCAGCATCCTGTGCATACATTTGGTCATGCTTGTGTGTCAACTTCATAAGCCAAAGCAGAATGGGGGCAAATACTGGGGGCAAATCAGTGACAACCTACCAAATAAACAACATGCCATGTTTGTGGCAGTTGTGCCTATATTTTTTTTAATGTTTAACAAGGTTTAAAGTTTTATTTTATACCTGTTTTTTAGTTTGTTGGGTGTAAACATGTTTCTGTCAAACACGTGCTAATAAAGATGGAGGTAGAAATAAACTTGACAGACAAAAGTGTCCCTTGGCACCACCGCTGGGTTACACTGAGAGATTAAATGTTTTCAACACTGACAATGTGCAAAGAAGTAACATTTTCTGTTGTAAGGTCTTTTTATCTTCACACATTTGTCGATTTTATTATGAAAGAATCATGTTTCAAAATCTAATGTCATTTCTAATAACATACATCAAATAGTCCTACAAAATAGACCTTTGTTACCAGTTTTATATCCCAAGTGTTTTCTTTTTCCTTTTTTCCCTTCTCTGATATTATATTTGTAATACTCAGTTACATCAGATCAGCTACAGGTTAAGTGCTAGCTCAAAGACTGGAAACAAGTTGAAGCTAGAATGGCTCAATATAAATAGAATAAAACAACAACTCTGCATCATCACCATGAAAACTAACAGATATCCAACAACAAAAGTAAAATCACTCCTCTGTGCTCTTTATTGTAAATGTAAGTGGAGAAACAAAGTCAGAATATCCCTTTGAAGTCATCCTGTTTTCTGCTGAGCTGTACACGATCAGTTTCAAAAATGTGATATCCAATTGTAATATGACCCACTTCTGTCCTGATAGCTTTGTCTGTTCTGCTCTGTTAACCTTCACACATCTTTCACATTTATTCCTCTTTTTCCTCTTCACTTCTCTTCCTCTTACCCCTGTCCTCTTTTCTTTCTTTCTCTCTGTTTGTCTGTTAGAGTAAAGATGCCGGCATCAGGACTCTGGTCATGTTGGATGAGCAAGGAGGTAAGTCTGTAGGGAGAGTTCACTCATCAGTCTGTTACTTTAACCTGCTCCTGACTCTCTCTCTTGCTACAGTTTTACACTGTATAACAGCATCAGCATTTCCAGTATAAACATGTAGAATATTAGAACTATGACCTTTATAGTTCTGAAGTTACTCTAACAGAAGAGCATTACATTTCCTTGTAAGCTTCAGTCATGTTTTTAAAAGCAACATTTGCCAGAGTCTGTGCTAATTTGACTAACATGATTATACTGGATGTTGCTGTGGAGCTTGCTCTCTGCTTTGCCTCCTTCTACACTCGTGCTTATTTGTCAGAGAAAAGACGTACACTGAGTAATACACATTGATCACTTTACATATTATGTGTCAAGTGCTTATAAGCCATAGGGCAAGAATTGTGACTTCTAAGATTCATAATGGAATCCCTATCTATAATGTTTTGATCCACATTATGAAAGCTTGAAATGTTTTAGGGATTATAAATCAGGGCATTTCAGCCTCTAATGCACTAATTTGAGCCATTGTTTAATAAACTGTGGGCTCTTCATGTGTTTTTAAGATCAAATCATTAGTGGCTTGCAGCAGCAGATGGAGACCCCCCTACAAACAGCTGTGCCAGCTGTTTTTAAATTCAAACACAACCAAACTAATGAGTGTGGAGATTTATACATTACCTAAATAAAACATGTGCCAATGGTGCACATTCTTTACTCTCAGGTGAGACCTAACTAGCTGCTTAACAGCCAATTTACTAATGATTTATGATATTGCAAGTTTGCATATCAAGTTAAAATAGTCACTCTGTGTGTATAAAGCATCACCAGATACATTCATCTGTTGTTTGCCCTTCTGAAACTGAAAGGTCATCTTCCAGCTTATGTTACAGCTGCTTGGTGTCCTTACGCATTTAAAGATGGAAATTAAGGTAATGGGATTTTACCTCGCATATCAACCACTTAACAATATCCGTTTGCACCTTCACATCAAGGACAAAGTAAGGGTACGCTCCAAACAGAATGTTTTCGCCAAACATGTATGTATATGTATATATATGTATGTACATACATATATATGTAACTATGTGTACGATATAAACATGTCACGTATAGTTAACATGTTACATGTTAACTGTATGGGACTTTATGTTTTCTTACATTTCTCTGGTTTACCGCAGACGGCTAAATTATCCCAGCAACTGAGGATGAGATACTGGAAATTAAAAAACGTATTACATATAGAAGGTATCCCATTTCATAGGGATATATTTCGTCTACTATCTCCTGTAACTGAGTTTCGATGACCACAGGGAGGCTTGAATCTGGGAGAAAGGATAAAACTAAGACATGTGATTGGACCAAGCTGCAACCTTCGGCGGAGAAATGAGAAGCCTGTGTTGAAGTGCCGAAAATTGCAGTTCACCCCTCATCCACTAGGGGATGGCTCCAAAAGGGAGCAAACCCTATAGACTCGCATGTTAAAAAGGCCAACTTCACAGCAGTATTAAACATGTTTACAGCCTGGTACAAAAAAACCCATTTTAGGTTCAATAGGTCCAGTTTATTTTCGTGACAACTGTGGGAGAATGAATTTATTTATAACTCATCTGTTTAGATGTTATTTAATCTGGAAATTCTTCATAATTAGGGGGTATCCTTTTGATTGACAGGTACCATACATCTGGCAGCAAGGAGGCAGAGGGTAGCACAGCCGTGGTTATTAGCCGGCTAACAGCACGCCTACCTCCGTTAGCTGGTTAGCTTCCGTTAGCTCCAGTTTAGCTTTGTTAGCTCGTATCTACAGGCAACTCAGAGTTGGATGGGTGTCAATCATCCGTCCCCACGCTCACAGCCCTCCTCTCAACGCCACCTCGTCGCCCATTTTTGTATTTACCGGGATTGATGAGACGTGTGACGCTGCCAAGATGGCGACGGTGGGAACCTCCCAACGAGCCTCAGTTCAGCTCTTCAGAAACCTACGGGTCACGTGGCGGAGGGTCTGTCCATTCAGTTTACAGTCATTGAATTGGACCCAAGAATGACCAATGGAGCATTTGAGTAGCTTTGAAGTACTTTCACCCACCCAAGAACTCTGTGGAGATTTTTTTTAATGATGTGGAATTAAAACCTGTTATTGGCTTTGGATTAGCATCTGATCAACACTCATTTACTTAAACTAAAGGACAGTAGCTAACTGACATCAACCCAGTTTGCAAAAATAATAGTATAAATTATTAAACTGTTTGGGTTTATTTACTGTTATTTAGAAGCAGATACATATAAATATGGGAAGAACAAAAGTACTTACTTACCTTTCTATACCCACAAAAAAATGTCTGGAGTGTGTTGTCATGGTAAATGTGTAGGATGTGTGTTTAGTTGTGTGCATGCGTGGCACAGCTGCCTAATTGGCCTGTCGGATGAACAGATTTCCTATTTCTCTTCTCTTTCTCCTTCTTGCCTCCCGGAGTAACTGCTGCCACAGTGCACAGCACACCACAGCTATCACAGGACACCAATCAATTGGCAGATTTAGATTACCTCTGCCTCCAAGCTAATGTCCTTTATACCTGACCCCCATCCCCCTCTTGCTCTGCCATTTTCTTCTTTTCTCTATTTCATCCTCCTCCCATTTTTTGCTTATCTTCTTCCTGACCTGCACCCTTTTCTTTTTCTTTCTTTATCTGGGTGTAGCTGGATGATTCACATATTTACTGTTTTAAAGAGGACTGTTGGAGTCATATTTACCACGTTGCTTGCTTCAAGAAGCCCCACTCCTAAGCCATAAAAAAAGGAAATAGAAACATAAGGATGTAATAGCTTGTCAAGCCTGTAGTAATTGATACAGACTTATTAAGCTGTAAACTGGGGAGCAACTAATCCCTCTGCCCTTTACACACAAATACACACACACACACACACACACACACACACACATACACGCACACACAGGTCACACATAAGAGGAAATGTGTCATTTCTTGGAGTGATGTATTACATGTGGTAGAGGTCTCACTGCAGCTAGTGAACCCCTCCCTGCGTGGCTGGTACATGCATGTTGACCTAAATTACACTCAGAGTCACAAGAGATAGATTATAACCCTGACTCAAGTGAACGACTTCATCTTATTGATTGATAGCTTCACCCTGATGCTTAGAATTAGATTCTTTTTTTTTCCCACTTTCCATTTCTTAGACATTCAGTAGAATATTGTCAAATCAAGTTGTGTCATCAGTGTCTCTTTAGCCTTTATATTTGTTCTCTTTGACACTGTTAATACATACATCATACCAATCTGGAACTGTGCAAGTATCAGTCAGATATGACTTCAGTTTTCAAGCATTTAAAGCATTTAGTCCCTCTTGTGCTGGAAGTAACGATGAATGAAGTAAAGGGAGTCAGGTGATGTGCTGCTATAAAGTCTGTGCCAAAGAGAAGCTGAGATGAACAGATGTAAGAAGATTCAGCTGTTAAACATCACATCTTGGGTTGCCACGGTTTGTAGGCCAATAGAGAGGGGAGACTATCCCCAAGGTGTGAAGTACCAGTTTTCTGTAACTTTGTCTTTCCCTTTAGTGTAGAGTTGAGGTAATGTTAGTGAGGTCTTCAGAAAAGGCATTTAAAAAAGCCTGTTTGCTTTAACATCAGGGGACACCTAAGGAAGAAGCACAGCACAAAGTGGACACTTTGTCCTTCTGTTTTTGGATCATAAACTTATGAAACCCAGTTATAAGTTCTTTAGTTAGATGCTTTTTTAAGGATAAGTCAATAAAAGTTTGTTTCCTACAATTTCAACTCATGCTTACTCTGACTCTTTGCTGGACAGAGGCCGGCATTCAGTGGTCCTCAAACAAAAGGGGAGGAGGCAGATGGTGAAATCAGATCAAACTCTTCAAAGCCCAGAAGACAGTGCTGTGCAAAAGTCTTTAGTTGCATCTACAAAACATTTAGAGATAACTCAGTTTGACACCCAATAAAGATAGTATATTTGCACTAACAAGGTGATTAGCAAAGACTTATAGTTTAAAACTGGGAATATCTCTGCATGGTGTATGGCTTGTCCTTAAAAATGAGAGGAAACTGGATAAGTGGAGGAGAAAAGAAGAAGGGACACCTACAAAATGAGCAGTATCTCAAAGTGAAGTCCCACAAAGACCTAACACAGGACCCAGATGGTACATCTGGACTTCATCCAGCTACTAGTAATCGGATTACGTGTCCATATTAAAATATTTCACTGGGATAGTAAAGAAGAGAAGGGATTCCTTTACACCTTAGCAGAGAACAATAGTTATAACATTTTAAATGATCATTTGCATTGTCTGTAACAATGTAAATAATCAAATCCTGAAGAGTTTTCTTTAAAAACCAAATGTCCCCATTCATTTAGGAAGATTACAACTATTCTGTCCTACAACAACAATGGGCCAGACAGGATTTGACCTTAAATAATAACTTTTTGTAGAGCTTTGACCTACTGACCAGCTGAGAAAGTTTAGAATGCGGCTCAGTTTAATTTATTCATTTAGGTCCAGAATGAATTTGTATTTCATTCAAATCTGCCTTTAGCAGATTTAGTTCTTTTCTTTGGTTCTTTCTCTCTTTCTGCTTCTAAATCTGCTTTTTTTTCATCTTTTGATTTATTTTGGATCTCATTTGGACTGATTTCAGCTGTAAAACTTTGCCTCATTAAGGCGGCCATAAATTCTTCCCGATGTCTCTGTTTTATCTTGTATTCTGACCCCCCACTGACATGCAGCAGCAATCAGACAGTTAAAGCGGCAGGATTACATGTTTTATGTACAGATGCAGCTCTGGATGAAGCACTCTGCCGCTGCCACTCAGATGAAATACTTTCTGACAAAAGAAATATGTCCTTTGGAATGAAGGTAGGAAAAAAAAGGCTGCTGCAGTCCCGCAACCAAGAGAACAAATTCACATGAAAAAAAAGCTTCTGGTGAACATGAAGGAAGATTGAAGTTCGAGCTTGTCGCCCGCTTTGCCTTCCGCATCCAGCCAAATAATTTAGCCCTTTGCAACGTAGTGTAGAGCGCCAACCCCTCGACGCAAACCAGTCAACCTTATTTCACTGCTCTCATGCCTCTGTCGTCACCAGAACAACTTGATCGTGTGGAGGAGGGCATGAACAAGGTGAACGTGGACCTGAAGGAGGCCGAGAAAGATTTAAAAGATGTAGGACAATGCTGTGGTCTGATATGCCCATGTATTCAAAAGTAGGTACCGGCCAGGAGCTGCGAGCGCTTGCCTGTCCAGTGCTGGTGATGGTGATGGTGGTGGTGATGGTGATGTCTGATGTCTGATGTCTCTCTTGTCACAGTCAATGTCTTTTTTTTTTTTGTCTCTTCTCCTTTGTCTCCCCCTTCTACTCCCCTCTCCTCCCTTCCTACTGCGATCTCTTCCTCCTCTCTTCTCTTTTCATGTGCTTTCGTTCTTTTGCTGGGATAAATGACAATGTGTTGCTAATCAGAACAACTGGAGCGCATCGAGGAGGGGATGGACCAAATCAATAAGGACATGATGGATGCAGAAAAGAATTTGAACAATCTAGGACAGTTCTGTGGTCTATGTTCATGTCCCTGTAACAAGTAGGTGCTGCCTGTGTCGCCCGACTGCATGTGTTTCAGTGCCTGCCTGCATACCTGCCTCTCTATCCATCTGCCTGCTTCTGGTGTTTAGAGCATGGTGATCTGTGTTGTGAGCAGTCAGGCCCTGAAGCCACAACAACACACTCTCTGAACAGGCACCAGCACTGCATGCACAAGTGCAATTGTATGTTTAAACTGAGACTGAGATCAAGTGAAAGATTGTGAGTATGCATGAACCACACTTAACTGCAACATTTGCACAACTGGTCTTCTCGTACCGGATTTGTTCCTCAGCCACAGTGGCTGTTGCCCTCAAAAGCCCTTCATTCCACAACGGATGAGAAACTCTTCCAGCAGGTAGCAGCATCAACAAGGATCTTGGCCACGGCAACCACCAACCCTTTAACCTTTACCCCAAGCACCTGCCCTATCACCCACCCTTCAGTCCAACCAAAGAATAAATCGACGGGTCCTCTCTTGCTCAGTTAAATGTGCTTTCTTTTCTTTTTTTTGTATAATTTGGAAACCAAACAAAATTGGTTTTATTCACATTTTATATTTATTTATTGACTTTATGAGGCTCCTGCAAAACATCTAACTGAAGATATGACCAGTAGTAAAGTTACAGTATGGTGTTTAAAGGACTCTGGTGGCAAAATTTTCATAATAATTTTTTCATTTATGTTGAACCGCATGAAAATATTTATTTATCTGTAATGAGCGATCAGACACTTCGTGAGAGGCATGTTTTTATAGTAGTTCAGAGTGAGTGGCTCTGGAATAGACCTTCATCTTTTTGCCTTTCTGCTTCTCACCATAGTATCTCTTGGAAAGGGAGGGTAAGGTTTGAGTGATGGCTCGGTTGCAATCTGCAGGTTTGAAGCTGAGTGTTACTAAAGTACACACACTGCTCTTACCTAAAGAAGTCTTTTGGTTATAATTTAGCATTGGCTAAGTAGCATTATTGTTATCATTATTATCATTTATTGTCCAGAGAGCTGGTGAGAAGATTAATAGTAGATGTGTAAGTGGATTTTGGCCTCAGAGAAATCAACTCATCTGACTCTGTCCAGAGTTGAAAAAAAATTGCTACTGGCATAACAAAAGCTCCTAAATGATATTTTGTTTAATATGTGTAAACTCTAAAGTGTAAAAACTGCATATTGTGGTTTTACAGATGAATTTATATCGGATTGGCCAGCTCTGCTTTCTTGTTAAACTTTTTTAAATGATCAGGATGATTTGTAAGTGTAACAAGTTTTGGTGGGTCGACCCTTTTAGCTTTGGATGCTTGTGTTTTTTTTGTCTTCTGACTTGGTGTCAAGCTAAGCTAATTAACTCTTGCTAGCTTTACATTGATACTCACTGATTGCGGCACTGATCTGAAAACCTTACCCACAAGATGATACTAAATATATTTTGATTAAGATTTGAATAAGATACTGATAAAACAAATCCTATTAACGTGATGTTTCGGAATTTAGCTCCAAGATATGGAGATCTGTAGATTCCTGCATGTATACAATATTCCACTCTACAGATGAATTATAAGCCTTTTTTAAAACAAGTTTTAATGGCAGAAGTGTAATTTAGACATAAGCAAAGAATGACTTAATTTTATTTGTTTAAAATTGAATTGATTTGAGGTTTGTATTGTCATCAGCTTGGAATCATCTCAGTACTTTCCAGAGATGGCGCCACTTAGTACCCCTCTGCCATCTTATGTGACAAGAGTACCCCATCAGGAAATAACAAACTCTTGTCAACCTTTTTAATAGCCACAGAAGTTTGAGGGTAGGTGTTCAGTTTGTTGCAATTTGCCATTTTTGCCACTAGATGTCACTTCATCCTAGGACCTTTAAAGTAATGAGAGCTCTTAAAACAAATAGCTTATGTATTCCTCTTTAACAAACGACAACCCTTAGATTACAAACTGTAATTACAGGATGCCTCCACCTTCTGCCTCATGACTGTCTTAATAGAATATCATATATGAGTTTGGCAAACTTGTTTTCTGAACACGCTCAGCACAAGATGCAACCTTGTTAATATTAAATTTCATCAAACCTACTTGAACTTTGCAAACTAAGACAGAGTCTGAATATCAGTTTTGCCAAACTCTTGTGTGATTTGTTTTCTGGTCCTTAACAGCCAAACTATGGCTACTGAGTCATGTCTGTGCGTGTTTTACTGGGAAAACACTACATGTACTGGGTATAGTTGTTTTTCTCAGAGCTATAGAAAACACAAGTGACTGACAGGCAAACAAGAAGGAAACAAAAACAAAGAAATGAATAAGCCTGTGTTGGTTATTTTGTGGTTAGTTTATAATGATGAATTGTTTTTATATGCTGTTTTGGAGTGAAGGAAGTGGTACTTTCCCTCTTATAAGTTAAAGTATCAGTGTAGAGCATAATTAGCTTTTTCTTTGATTGTAATGGCTTTAACAGAGCAAAAGAAAGTGATACTGATGAGACGGATACTACCATAGACGTGACTAATTTCTTAAAGATATTCTAACAACAAAACTGGGCCAAACAGGATGTAGACCCTCTAGACCAGCGGTTCACAACCTATTTTCCTTGAGGAAATAGTTTGCAAATGCTAAAAAGCTGTGGTGCCCTTCCCCCACCCCATGCTTGGTTTGATGCTTTCATTAGTGAGATTCTTACCATAAACACTGTTTTATGTCTGAGTCCTGTCCTTCGACTAAACCAAAGTTAAATTAACAACCTACCCTTACTTCTTCTTTTTTTTTTAAGATAGGGACAAATAATCTGCTCTGTGGTGTTTCTCAGACATTTTTTTATCATCTAAGGATACATGTGTTAAAAAATTGTGTTGCAGATTTTGATGACCCCCCCATTTATTCACTTTGGGATTTGATTTAAAAAGTTCAGGGTTTTCAGGCTAAAACACCAGTTCCATGTGAACGAAATATCCAGAGAATTAAAAAACTTGAGAGGACAGACTTATCTCTGTGTGGACATGGTTTTAATATTTAAATCACAATGGCTCTGAATGATGAAAGCCTTGGGGACACCTTGGGGGGGGGGTCCCGGACCCCAGGTTGGGAACCACTGCTCTAGACGTCCCAGTTTTTGGTTCAGATCTTGTATATTCTATAGCTCTGTGGTCCTTCCTTTCATAACCCACTTGTTTTGTAATCCTGTAGTTATGTCATGTGTTTCATTTGATCTAGACTCTTTATATGGCGGCCCTGGGTCAAATAGCATAAGAGAAATAATTCTTGTTGTTCTAGCCTGACTGGAGCACCTGATGGGTGAAACTCGCCTTGTCGAGGCAACACTCTGAGATGCAACAGGGTATCATTAATTAAAAACTGAACTAAATAAAACAAGCCTGATCGGTTGTGTTGTCCTCGCCTGAGACCTTCACCTGTCAGATACTCTGTCCATTATAAAACGAATGCTAAGAATTACATTTGTTCATTTGACTGTATGCAGTGCGTCATCCAACAGCTCTATCCATCCAGATGAAATGAAGGGCTGATCGCATTCAAAATGATCACATTCTTTTGTTTCTATTGTTTGGTTTTTGTTGGGTTTTTACTGAGATGGCTCTAACTGCTCAGCTTTCTTTTAATAGATACAGCATGTTTGATCCTGTTCCCACTGTGAACTGTGTCCGTATGTCCACGCTACATGTTTTTATGTGTACGTGTGTTTGTGTCTCCTTTCTGCCTATTGTGTTCTGTGTTTGTGGGTTTTAATTTCTTTCAAAACGTAATCAACTCATGGGCTTTTTGTGTCTAATTGATCTGCATGTTAGATCAATTATTAACCAACAGACTGCAAATGCATGTATGGATTTATATCATACGTGACTGTCATGTTGCTTTTAGTAGGATCATTAGCTCTCCGCCGTATTTGCATTCTGAACATATATTTATGTATATGTTTTGGTAGTTAACTGCATGAAAACATACATGTACTCTACACATTCTCAGATCATACTCCAATACACACGCATGTGCACACGCACTAACCAGTCAATGCATGTCTAACTGCATTCATTAACATTTACACAAACATAAACACACTGACAGCTACAAGGGCCCTGACTGAAATGTGTTTGTGGTAGGATTAAGGGCGGGGGCCAGGCCTGGGGATCGAACCAGGATGGAGTGGTTAACAGCCAGCCAGGGGCTCGAGTGATGGATGAACGCGAACAGATGGCCATCAGTGGGGGCTTCATCCGCAGGTGAGCATACGCAGCTTTTACTGTAGATGTGTGTTCCTCCTCTGTGTGTGCTTGTAGCTGGTAATCATGCTTGTTCCTGTGTGCATGAGTGCTCAGGTACGATATCTGAGTGTATTTAATATTTCATACCAATGATCTTGGATTTGGTGGAATATTTTGATTCTTCAAGTAAGATTTTACTCTTTACAGACCATTTGTCAGGTACTTTTCATTTTTTTCTGTATTTGAAACAATTTTCTCTGGACAATACATGAAATTTTGTATTACTTTCTAGACAGTCCAGTTATGGCAACAAGTCAGCATTTATGAAAAGCAGCCATTTTGCTTTGGGTAATTTTTTGGGGAAAAATTGAATTATTTTGAGCTTAGATGTCTAAAACAATTTGAATTATGCTTGGACTTTGTAACCATTTTGGATTTGAATAAGAGAAATTCAAGATGAGAATATAAAAATGTTAAAAAGCTGAAGTTTTATTCATTAAAAGAATCTTTATATTAGAATCACCCTTTCCTTTCTAGGGTTTTATTTCTTCTTGAAGACAGCTGTATCTCAGTATATTTTCACACTAACATTTGCTACTTTGAGCCCATTTATACGCTCATACTAACAAGTATAGCTATGCAGTCCACTATAAATGGAACCTGAACACGTATTTTGGCAGCATAATGAAAGGGGTGTGCAACATAATCTGTTCAAACTTAAGAGTAACTATAAAGTTTTATTCCATCATTAAAGACACAGGATGTTTCTAGGTTTTGTTCAAATCCTTGTGTTTTTGTAACAAGCTAAAGTGAGAACCCGAAATTCCAGCCACACACACAGAAGTAGTTTAAAAGGAAGCAAGTTTATTGGAAAAGGGTGATGCACGTGAGTTGCGGCCTGATCTTGGGGGAAAGAGAACCGAAAAAGAGTCCAGAATCCAGTGATGGTCAAAAAACAGGCAATGGTTAAAACACAGGCAGGTCGAAGTATGGTACTTAGCACAGTCAACAGGCGAAGCTCAGTGGTCTAAAATAGAAACTGTGGGTCAGTGTCCAGATAACCGATGAGGCAAGAGAGGTCCGTCATAGGCAGGGCAAGGCAAGGCAAGAAGAATAATCCAAGGACATGTACTAGTAAACAACCATAGACAGACTGTTAGACTTCAACTTGGCAAAGGGCTGTTGATAATCTGACAGAGAAGAAGAGGCTGGACAGAGTTTAAGTAGTGCTGTGAACAGATGAAACAATGTTGCATTTAGGAAAACCCAGGTGGGCTGAATCAAGCTGATGAGCACAGACATGGCAGAGCGAGAAACATGACAGTCTTATAGCCTTTTTCTGCATGTAAACATCAAAGTCAACTCCAAAGGGAGTTATAGACAACCCTTCATATACACTCCAGGCTGTTCATCCCTTACTGGTCTAGTAACACTGTTTGTGTAACATCTGCCCAGCGGCTACTTTTGCATTTCCAGTCAGGGCACACTTGGCCTTACAGGAAGGCCTTACAGAGACAGGAGCTGAACTTAATCTTTTCTGACAGAATGAGACAGAAAGGGTTCAAATCAATGTACATAATGAAAAAAAAGAAAAAAAATTCTAATGGACCCCTAAAATGAAATAATGAAGTTGTAAATGAGAGTTTCATTATTTCTTTAAATGCCCAAAGATGTTTTATTACTTTTCACTGACAGTGAAGAACTTTTTGAATCACTTTGTTTTTGTTGTCCACAGTTTTCCAGCATAATCATTGTCCCTCCTGTAACTCAACTAGTAAGCAATACTGTGCCTTATGTGTTCCAGGGTAACAGATGACGCCCGGGAGAACGAGATGGATGAGAACCTGGAGCAGGTGGGCGGGATCATTGGAAATCTGCGTCACATGGCCTTGGATATGGGTCAGGAGATCGACACCCAGAACCGCCAGATCGACAGGATCATGGACAAGGTACTGTACAGGGACCAAAATCCATACCAAAACCATAGAGTTTATTTCTATTTGAGTGTGTTTGAGGGAGAGTGCAACACGTCTAGAGGCTTGCATGACTTTAATAAGGTTGTTAGAGACTCGCTGGTAGAAATAAGTCAGTTTTAGTTTTTACAAGGAAACATTTCCCTTAGGATGTTGGAGTAGGAATATCAAGTTTAATCCAAACTGGACAAAGATACTTTTGTTGTTCTAAGATATTGATAATATAGTAAAACAGTCAAAGCATTTCTGATGGATCAACAGTGTGAAAATAAGAGAAAATATAGTTTGAAACGAGACATTAAAGAATTTCAACACAATACAGCCTGTTTGTATTGATTTAGGAGAAGGTACCAGAGGCTTTTGGACTAATTTAAGGCAAAAATAGCCAGAACACCATTGTCGGCATTGGAATGAAGTAAATAATAGGTCACACAACTAAAAACAAATGAGTTATTACATAGAATATAATATTTAGCTGATGTTTAGCATGGATTACAGGCTCGCCATCAGGCTACATAACAGTGGGTGGAGCTGTGCTGATTTCAGGCAGATTTACTCCCTCTTTGACACTCTTAATGGAGTAAATCTGCTAATGGTTAAAATGCGGTTGTTTAATGTTCTTATTCAGTAAGTATGTCTCATCTGAGCCCTGTAACAGCCTGTGCTTTCTCTTTTCAGGCTGATTCTAACAAGACCAGGATTGATGAGGCCAACCAGCGTGCTACAAAGATGTTGGGCAGTGGCTAAACTGCAGTTTAAAGTGCTTTCAACCCCTTTTAACCCCAGTCACCCTAAAAAAAGAAATAAAGAAAAAAATCACAACACCAACCGAACCCAGCCCTGCCCTCACCCAGCCCCCACCCCCCTCCCCACACACACACACCAATGCCGACACCAGGCGCTGCAAACTCATGCTTTTTATTGTGATACTGGTAGAAGTTTGCACACATGCACATATCATTACATTGCTTCGCCCCCCCCTCCTCCTTCTGTCCCCACCCATCACTGAAACTCCATCCCCTTCCGACCCTCATTGTTAGTGTCGTTCTGTGATGTCGCTTTATGGATTTTGTTCAGAAATAATAATTTGGTTACACATCATCGACCTAAACTCTCTCCATGCTGTATATAGTGCATCTTTAATGGCTTCAGTGATTTAGATCACTTGTCCCGTTTTCTTCATTCTTCCTTCCTTCCTTCTTTCTTTTTTTTTTTTTTTTTTTAAGTCTTTGTGTAAAATAAACTGTATGTACACTTCATTTCCATGATGTCCTTTTACCCGTGTCAGTATTCTGGTGTTGTCTGTTTAAGACACACGATGTATTCATCAGTTAGGATGTCATGATGCTACTTGATGCGGCCACAGTGACTAACCGTGAAAATAGTGAACACGGGCCACTTTTTAAATACAAAGTCATGTCATGTAGATGTGAAGCTGCTCAAATCTTACAAATTACATAGTATACCATGGAGCATTTGGGCCATTTTGAAGGGAAGTGTGGCTTTTTGGTCAGGACTGCGTGCCAGTGATTTACCAACCCGATTGACGGAACAGTATTAAAATAAATTGATGCCATAGATTGTATAGTGTAAACCTTTTCCTCAGGGAGCTAAATCTGATCATTCAAAAGCAAGGATAGGATATTGTAATCGATGAGTTGTAAACTACAAAGCTTCACATTTGAATCTTGGCTCAGTGTACATGTGAAAAGTTCTATTTGTTAATGGTCTGAATGGCATTATCAGAGGCAAATATTAGGCATTAAACATAATCAGAATTTAACCCCAATCAGGTTCAAGTGTTGAGCATACTAAGAGGATCGATGACCTCTTCACCTACCCAACGACCCGTCGTTCAACCCTAGGAATATGTAAAACTGCATTAAGTGTTTTATGCATGTCCTTCCGCTGCTAGAAAATACTAAATAATTCATTAATCCAGGCAAAAAATATCCTAACATGGCAACAGCATGCTACATATGTAGACCACACAGAGAAGAAGCCCATATTTATCTGCAATAGTGCCACTCTGTTTCATGTCTCTCTACCTTTCCAGAATGTGACCATCACTGTAAAATAATATGTACCTTTGGAAATGCCAATAAAACCATCAAAACTGTAGGACCAAACTGGGCCTCCTGTGTGCTTTTGTGGCACGAGACAATGTCAGAGTGATTGTGGTGTGAGAAAGTTTTGACATCAGCGTGCTAAACCAGCAGCAGCAGTATCACTTTGACATCTCTCCAAAGATGCAGCTGCACGGCCGTGCAAGGATTACAGCCATACTTTACTGGCTAGGCTCGTAGGAACAGTCACAGCTGACAGAGCCTGGACGGTGGAGAAACTTGTGTAAACAAGTTTTAAATGTATACCCTATTTTATTTCATGTTCTATTTGATTTTATTTATTTCGTTCCATTTTATTATTTATTTATTGTATCCCATTTTATTTTATCCCATTTTTTTCATTTATTTATTGGATCCTGTTTTGTTTTATTTATTTATCTGGTCATTCTATTTTGCTCTTTTATTTTGTATTTTTGTGTTATTTTTTATTTTATATCTATTCACTTTATTTTATAATTTTTCATTTTAATTTTTGTATCTTATCAAATTTTTTTAAATTAATATTAATTTGTACTTTTATGTTATTTTCTATTTATTACTTTTTTTAAATTTGATTTTAGGTTTTATTTATTTCATCCAATTTTGTAATTTATTTATTGTATCGTGTTTTGTTTTATTTGGTTACATTTCATTTCGTATTTTTGTGTTATTTTTTATTTTATATTTATTCATTTTACTTTATTTTTTTATTTTATTTTTGTTTGTTTTATTTTTTATGTTTAATGTATTTTATTCTTTTTTATTATTCGATCCTATTCTATTTTTTTATTTTATTTAGTATTTGTATGGGTTTCTTTCTATTTAGGATTCATTCATCATTTTATTGTATTTTATTATTTTAGGTACCCTACAGCCGTCTGAACATCTGTAATGCGGGGGCAATTTTACATAACATTCTCATTTTGTTGTTTTACTGTCTTGGAATTTATAATTCTTTTTTTTTTTAACCTTAAAGAACATGAAAAAAAAGCTTTTCTAAAAACCTACAAGGAGTTATACTGTTTGTCTTGAATGATGAAACTGTTTTCAACTCATGCTAACAGGTCAAACATATGGGAGCGTTGGAGTTTTTAGTTCCCTAACTGTTTAGGGAACTTTACTCTTACAACAAAACCTTGTGGGAAATAATCTAAACACTGGTTTGTTGTTCTTGTCTATCAGCTCTGGTAAACCCACAGATTAACATTGTGAGATCTTACCATCTGCACCTTTCCTCAGATGGTAATGACTTGGTTTTAGGTCACAACAGTAAAGTATTTACAGATCACAAATGAACTTAAATGTGACATAAAGTCAAACGAAATCCCATTTAAGAACATATGTGTTTACTCTTGCAATGTTCCACAGGAAGTTTGGAAGTTAACATGTTTAAAGGCGTTTTAAACTCAGATCAACATGCCTAAAACATGCGGTGTTAAGCATGAGAAAAAGATAAAAGATGGACTCAGACAGAGAGAAATTGGCAGGCAGAGACAGAGAAGGAAAGAAGCATAGCAGCACATTACACTAATGGACATCCACTGTGGTGCCCTGGGCTTAGGGAGGATTAGAGTTTACCACGTCACTAAGAACGCCGACTCACTCTCTCTCACACACACACACCTACTTGAATCAACAACAGATACACACAAGAGGTTAATCCACTATACCTTAGTTACATCCATTACACGGTCCCAGTTAATGCATATCCTGTGCAAGCACTCACTCAAAGATGAACATACAAAATCTAATTTTACCATCCACATCATCTGCGTAAGAAAATCCTGAATGGAAATGATTATTTACAGATTATTGAAAATAAATGTGATGATTTGAGGGAAATCTTTCAGCTTCTTGCTTCACTTGCTGTAAACTTTGATGATGTATTCGAAAATGAAAAATTACCTGCTTTGACAGCTCAAGGGTGTATTTATAGACCACAAGCTCCCTCTGCTGGTAGGTTACGCTGCATTTGTAGTTTCTAGAGTCGTTAAAGGGACACTACACCAATTTAACGCAAGAAGCTACTTTTACTTACTAATAGGTCTGGTGTGAGGGATGGAGGACTTCCATGGATTGGACTTGTTTGTCTCACACATCTCAGAGACGACCAGTTAGATTGAGATCTGGAAAGTTTAAAGGCCAAGTCAGTACTTTGAACTCATTCTTGTGTCCCTTAGATCATTTTTAACCATGTTTGCTGTGTATTAGGATGTATTTTATTTAAGCCACTGTACATGGTAAGCAAGGTGGTAAGTGTCAAAGGAACATCCACATGAATGGCAGGACCCTCCCAGCAGAACATTACCCAGAACATCATATTGGTCCTGTATATCTGACTCCTTTCCATCATGAACTTTTTCAGCAATTTCAGTAGCAGTGGCTCTTTTATTGGACTGGACAAATGAAGAAGGCCTTATTTTTCATGAGACTCTGTCGTCACTTTTTCAGATTTCTTTCTCAGGAGACCTGGAACCAGGAACATCCCCAAACAGCTGCAGATGCTGCCATCCAGCTGTCCAGCCATCAAAATTCAGCTCTTGTGAAGTTCCTTATATTGTTATGCTTGCCCACTTTGTTTTTTTTTTTTTACAAAATCCAACCCATTGCAGGCACCACTGAAATAAGGTAATCAATGTGATTCACTTCATCTGTCAGTGATTATAATACTATTATTGCTGAGTTCATGACTGAAAGAACTCTTTGGTGTGTCAGAAAATAAACCCTGATAACACAGTTTGCTCAGCTTTCTTTTTAGCTTAAAACTTCAGGTGGAAGTAGCTGCTCTCCAGTCAAAAGGTTGTCAGTGCTACTTCCAGAGTGCATAACACGGAATCCCACTTGACCCTGATATGGTATTTGCGTGTTTAAATTAGTTTATTAAGTTTATTTTTTTAAATATGAAAGACAAAAGAGACAGAAGAAATTATAAAAAATGAAATAGAAGTAAATGGCAAAACAACAAAAACAAAACTCATAATCAAAATGTCCAACAAACATTTATTTTTATTTCTTGTGGTAGTATTGTAGGCAGACGTACGAACTAAAGACTTGAGCACAAATGAGATTCTACATTATGCTTCGTCATGTATTTGTCCAGCATATTATTTCTGAATAGTAGTGTGTGAATATGTGCATATATGATAGTATGTGTATGATGGTATAGAATAGGAGGTGCTGCATTCATTACTGCTGAAAATGCTGAACTATTTTGTAGAACCAATGAATCTCTTATTTTATTAAAAGTAAGAGAAAATTTATGATTAAACTACTCTTATGAGTTATGTTCTGACACTAAGTGATATGATATAAATTCAATTGATGAGCTGTTTAGTAAGTCCCCCCCCCCCTTCCCTCCATTCATTCAGCTTGCTATTAGCGTGACAGAGCTTTTTTATCAAAATAAGCGGACACGGTGCTTCAGTTGAACTGGGTCAGAGGGATTGTAATTACCAGATGGACTGACAAACGGACATGTTTCAGAGATTACATTTCTGAATCAGTGCAGATGCTTTCTCCCCATCAGAGACGCTTCAGCGGTGGTTCCTAATGTAGCAGCGTTCGGGTATCTCCGTGAGTCACGTGACACTTGGCGCCCTCATCGTGTATGCCCGTCCGGAAGCTCCCTCTCTAGCTACTACAGGACGGTCAGTACAGGCGGTGCGGCATCATGTTGCGAGCGGTTTTTCGACTGTCAACTGCAGGCGCTCGGAGTCTGACTCGGACACGACCCTGCAACTCAGGTAGGGTTCACGAAATGAAACAGGTCCTGTTTTTGAAGTAAACGTAACGTTATCTCACTCGGCTAGCTACGTAGCTTAGCTGATACTGAGTGCAGGTATGTAGCAAGAAGCTAACGTGGGGTGACATTGAATTGTTTTTGTGAGTAGACGTCCTTGTAGACTTTAAATGGAAATACTTTTGAGTTGTACATTTCGTATTTTAATTCAAAAAACATATCTCGAGGTGTATTTAAAGAAAATAAGTCACGACCTTGTGATGACCCTCCTATGTTAGTTCTCGAGTGTCAGTGACCGCAGTATAAACGCAGCGCATATCAACACGTAGCCGTTGTATGAACTCAGACCGCTTAATTTCATTGTTTGGTTGGTAGTGTTGTATTTGATTTCTACTTAGATGACTGAATAGATTCTTGTGGCCTATTCAAATGCCCTTATTCCCCCAAATGAACTGAGCTGAGGTCCTCTCATCGGATAATCAGCTGTTAGCTCTCTGTAAATGGATAACCAGGCAAAGTAGGTTATAATCTATAGCTGGTATTTCTATGTTTCAGATTTAATGGTCTTTGTTTTGGATATGTTAATATTTTATGAATTACTGAGCAAGATGAGATAGGCCGTATGTGAAAAGATTAAAGTTATACACACAAGGGGCATGGCATTTTTGCATGTTGTTTGGGTTTAAAGTTTGAAGTTGTATCTTTTGAGTTGTATCTAAGAATTATTGATTTCTATAACTAAAAGGAACCGTGTGTCCTTTACAACTGCTAAATAGAATCTGCAAACACAACAGCAGCCACTCTGGCTTGAAATTCATGGCTTCTTCTATTTTATGGTACTTCCTCGGAGCCTTTAAATGACAGCTGTTGGGCACGTAGGCACTTAGATCACCCACTGATCTCTATTTACTGCAGACATTAGATCATTTTGTGGTGGGAAACTGAAAGAAAATCTGTGCACTTTTTTGGGAAAACTCATGTGAGATATTTATTGAAAACACACAATGTCAGCCAATCTTGTTTATTTGCTCAATAGAATATTTAGTAATGAAGCTGTTTTTTTTCCACTGAGGCAAAATTAGTGTCTGGGAAAAAGTAAAATGATTAAACTGTTTTTCCTTTTTTTATTATTTTTTTTTTTAGCTCCATTGGCTTCCAGATGTTATTCCCATGGCATGGTGGAGACGGATGAGGAGTTTGATTCTCGTTGGGTCACTTATTTCAGCAA
>JBBBVU010000001.1:30819831-30840521 GCA_037177055.1 Atherinosoma microstoma | reverse complement strand
ACACACACACACACACACACACACACACACACACACACACACACACACACACACACACACTACTGAACCTCATTTTGTCTTGAGGAATTTCCACAGAAGTTGGGTCAGCCTGTGATCTGATCTTTCTACTTTTATTTTGAGTGTGATTCTGAGTCCAGACCTCCCATGGGTTAATGATTTAGATTTCCATGGATCATTCTCATTTTATTTTGTTCTCAACATGTTCCACTATGTGATGAATAAAGATTTTCAATTGGAATATTTAATTAATCAAAATTTAAGATGTGTTAAGTTTTCCCTTTTATTGTTTTCAGCAGTGTATAATGCATTCACCCTTCACCAGTCCCAGACAGAGTTAGTCATTTTGACTGTTGAATTTCTCAGACTGACGGTCTCGCCTGTCTTTACAGTGATGAAGAGATCGACTTTGAGCAGTATTCCTCAGGATACTCCTCAGCTGAGGTGAGTTGGCCCCATTGGACATTTTTCAGATTCCCTTATCGTCTCTGGCAAACTGGTTCTGTGACTAATGTTGCGAGGGTGTGGAGGCAAAAATAGTTTGATGTGTTGAGATAACTTGTGTTATCAATCTGGGCTGTCTTTTTAACCATTTAGTCCTTTTGTCCCTTTGGCTTGTTTGTCTTTTTTTTTTGTCAACATTTTGTCTTGTCAGCACACAGATAAGGAAGTGGACCAATAAAATATTTTCTTTTTCTTTCAAAACCTTCTCTGTGTAAATATTTAACATAATCTACAGATGACTCTTTAGGGCATTGCAGGATGCTTGTACCACCAAATTACATCCACTTGTCAAACAATAAATGGGTAAAAGGTTAAAAGGAACTGGTTCGACTCAGACTCAACAGCAACAAGTTGGATAAATAAAATCACTCTGAGGACTAGTGATAGATGTGTTGCGTGCATTCACAAGGAAACCTGGTATGGACAAAATATGAAGGTATTATGTTTATGATATTTGTTGTTCTAAAAAATTCTAAAAGTAAAGCTGGGAAACTCTGAGAAACTTCATGAATATGGAGGATAAGTTGGTTTAGGTGGATTATGTTCACAGCTGTGACGAGCCCCCTATATACCCAAAATCTGCTTCTCGATGAGATAATGCCAAATTCATTTTTATTCCGTTCACCATTCGATTGCATTGACCTGTAAACTATTTAGCAGCTTGTTACCTCCCACATCAGCAGCTAACGCTGAGACCGCGGGCCCCGCCATGTTCAACAGACACAGAAGGTTTCGGAAATAAATGTGATAATAGGCTGCTAGATATAGGCAATGGTCTTTCTAATGTTGTATTCCAGAAGTGTCCGATCAGACTGATACAGTAATCTGATTACAGCCGATGATGGTGGTCATGTAAACGGGCTCAGTGTTTTATGAAAAATAATTTTCTGAGAATGTCTTTAATATTGAAGAACAATTGGTGGTGTTACATAAACCCATGTGCTTTGTGTGTGTGTGTGTGTGTGTGTGTGTGTGTGTGTGTGTGTGTGCACGTGGATGATTGTGCGTGAAAGAGACTATAATAATGAGGTTCGTGTTTTTAATTTTCTGTTATATACAGGTATGTGAAGGCTTTCCTTTTTTTCTCTCTAATATGCATACATATTTTTTTATGATGTAAAGCACTTTGTGTTGCTTCTGCATGAAAAGCGCTTTATAAGTAAAATTTGATTTGATTTGAAATATCTGTAAAAGAATTGAATCGATTCAGGAAATGGGTGCTGATACCCGTCTCTAGTGTTGAGAGAAACTGAATTGGTCATATGTGCCTAAATTAAATAATGATTTATTAATGTACACTGCTTGTCAGCATTATTATCTGCTAATAACTGCCTTTTTTTTCCCCCTCTCATTGTTGATTATTGTTAAATCAGAAACAGTACCTCCTTGCAGATAGCACATAAGCAGCTGCCTGTGGGACTCTGACCACACCGAGCTGTGTCTGACTGCTGTCTTTGCTCTCCAGGTCCATCCTGATCTAAGCAAGCAGCTGCTTCAGGACGGCTACCGCCTGGACGAGATCCCTGATGACGAGGACCTGGACCTGATTCCACCCAAAGCCATGGGCTCCTCTGTGTGCTGCTGCTCCGAGGGCCCGTCCTGCTCCATGCAGTGATGTCAGAGATGTAATTTGGACCTTTTTTATGAAGGCTGGACTCTGACCTCGGCTGACCTTAGTCGCTGGTGCCTGACGCCTTCTTTCTACCGCAGCTCCGCTGCTGCACGCTGCCTGTGGACTTCCAGCTCTGAAGCCAAACTACTCCTACTGCAGGGAGGTGTGCTGACGTCGCTCGGCCCCCTATGAAAATGCAGATGGACGCAAGAGCAAGCCTTATCCACTGTGACCCCAAAGTTTGACCAATTCTATTTATTTATCCAGTTTTCTTTTTTTAGGATCACACAGAACGGTAACTACAAGAGCGCTCTATAAAGAGTAGGAGAGTAGCTGAGCATGTGGGACTGGTTGCTGTTATCTCCTCTCTGGTGAGCGGGTCTGCAGCCGTCTAAACACGGCACACATACATGTAGGATGGTTTGTATGGTGATGTTTTTGTCCTTAAATGAATCTACACAAGTTACTGATTTATCACGGCTAAATGAAGTAACGCCACCACACTGACAACCCAGACGATGCATTATTATTTTTATTTCATTATTTTTCTACTTCCTGAATCCTCAGAAACTCCATTTGCATTTGACTCCTAAATGATGCGAACACCACATGGATGGAGCACCTATTTTAACCCAACGGCACAAAAGCACTGAATTGAAATAGAAGTTTCTTCATGTTTTATGTGTAACGAGTAAATGTTTGATACATTTTACAAAAAAAGTCAGTTTACAATTTTTCACCGAGCAACAAAGCAAGTAGACGTACGAGGAGACGTTTGCGTACAGTTACTGATTCCTCTGACCCTGAATGGAAGTTACTTAGTACTTACTACATTTGGACTTTACAATCTGGGGATTGTATGTTTAATTGAACTGAATGGAAAAACTTTGTGTCCATAAAAGGGAAGTTATTTCTGCAGCATAAAGACCCTGATTGAATTAGAAATATTTACAAAATGAATCTTCATTGAAAAATATTGTCATACTAAAACAAATGAGTCCATGTTTATGTTGGCATTTAGCTTTAAAAACATTATCCAGCATCTGATGCAAGTCCTAAAAACAAAGTGTGTGCACATCAGATTTGAGTCATATTATTTATGTATTTATTATACTTTTTAGTACACTAAGTAAAGTTATTGCAAAGTATTTACAATTCAGATATAAGTTTAAACCATGTGTTTGTTTTTTGTTTTTTTTAAGACATTTTCTGTTTGTGTCGTTGCTTTCTACCTTAACAGATGCACAGATATGTAATCTGAAAAAGTAAAGAAGTATTTCTCTGTTCCACTTTCACTCAAATACAGTCTGGGTTGTACTTTTACTCCGAACTGGTTTTATTTTGAGACAATATCAACACAAACTGCTCGATGTCAGAGATGGCGACGGTGATCACCTTCTCAGGAGAATTTAGTCTCGTGTGTGAGTGTGATTGCACGAATAGAGAGCAGTTTGGGTTTTTTTGCATATATTTGTATAATTCAAGTTTGCAAATTGCACAACTTGTCTGGTGCAGAAAGGTTTTAAATCAGGATGAATATGTTGCTACTTAGGATTTTCTCATCATGTTAAGTTGTCACACTACATTATATGCATAAAAAGCAGTAAAAAACCACATCACAATAACAAAGTTGAGGACTGGAAACAGTAATGTTGGGATTAGTTTAAAAATCTTGACTTAACTTCAGAGTTGGGGTCGTATCAGAAAGAGGATTTTAGAGACGTACGTTTGACCCCCTAGCCCTTCATGGTTGTACTGTGGGTGGCTAAACGGATCATTCTGTTACTCCAAGTGTAGAAAAACTTAATTCAACCAAAATGTTTTAGATACAGCATTTCAATTTCAAGTGTATCTCACCCAACTTTGACTTTGTGCTGTGTTTTCTTATGTCAGATTTTGCACTTAACACCAGTGGTCAGTAGCAAGTACTCTTGACTCACCTGCACTATGCAACTTTTGGGACAATCTGCTTGTTATACAACATTGTGCAAAGGTTGTGTTATCGAGTGCTAAATGCAATAACTTAGTTTTTGTTTTTTTTGTTTATTATGGAAACAGCTTTTTTATTATTATGTTGTACCATTTATTGGTTTACATTGTTAAATAAAACTCAGTTAACTTATTTTTATGTGTGTTACTATAATATAGATCAGAGGTCTTCAACAGGGGGTCTGTGGATGTACCGTCCTTTCAATTTTTGGTTGATTTAGAACATAAAAAAAACAAAACAATTCTCCAAAATTGAAAATATATATTAACCTGAAACCAACATGGCAGAAGATGATCTTTGTCTGAAATGGACACATTCAACAACACAGAGGAGCGGTCTCAAGCTGTCCACCACTTCACTCAGCGTGAGATGAACCCAAACCTGTCCCTTCAAGCCTCCTGCACACAGAGAGGAGGACCCTGCTGTCGCTACCGTTTCTGTTCTAATCACCAGGCCGCAAAAACAGATAATTTTGTAACTCCACTAAAAGAAACTCCATGAGCACAAGAGAGGTACCCTCCACCTTAGAAACCTCAGATAAGGGGGCTCATGCTGTTGATGTAGCAGCATGAGCTATAAGTGTAAGAGCAAAATAGAGAAGACCTGAAAATATAATTTTCTACGGTTTGGATTTACCATATATTACTAATACTTTCCCTGACCTAAACAGTTATATGCAAGCTTGCAATATACAGGTGTATGATGGTCCCGCTCCATTTTTGTATGTTTTTTTTTTTTGGGGGGGGGTCCTTGGTCTAGAAAACGAGATGATCCAGAGCGTGTTGCACGTTGTTTCCACCAGGGGGCAGCACAGAACCATGCTGCGTGATTACGTTACCTGTTGCGCTTCAACAAGTTTTTGTAGCGTCTTGTTTAAAATAATTAGGTAGACTCCAGTGTAGGATAATCTTTTTTTCTTTAATAAACAGTAATTTAAGTATTTTTTTCTTAAACATGTTTCGAATAAACTCCATTTACAATCTTACAATTTGGCTTTTACGTGACTGCACTCATGTCTATCTGTATATTAATATTCTCAATAGATTATGATAAATGTTTAGCATTATTCAACAGCTCAATACACACAGTTGCTGTCAACTTTTTATTCAAATTATGAGGTAAAGAAAGCAACCCATTGGCTTTTAATTGGAACAAACGGGACAATTAAAATAGTAAGACATGAACACTTTGAACGGTGCTAAATTCGTGACATGAAATCGGAAAAAGCTTGATACTCGTTGCTGTCGCTGGGCGGGCCTAAATGCTGGTGTGCGCCATGCAGGGGGTGTCAACTCAAGGGGAGGAAAAAAAGAAAAAAAGAAAAGAAAAACGACTGGGAGTTACCTCAGCGCTTTCCGAGATATGAGATCGGGCCATTTTCCAGACTGTCCCTTTGCTTAATAAAAGAAGAAAATCACAGGGGGGAAAAAATCAAAGGGGGAAAAAAGAAAAGGCAAGAGACTCCAGGCTTTGGAAGGTTGTCCCGAAAAGCAGCACATTAGCACCTTTCTGCAGGCGGATCAGCCGGAGAATCTGCGGCGTGCATGCACAGCGACTCTCCGCCTCGTGCGCGCGCGCGTGTGTGTGTTTACAAGTGTCTGAACGAGTGCCAGAAACGAGGGAAGAAGGAGGATAAAGCCAAGAAAGGAGGGATGGTGGACAATTCCAGCAGTAGTAAGGCACAAACGGTGAGTCGTGGTCGCGCTTGGCTTCCTTTTCACGTTTCTCTGTTAACGGGGACGAGCTGAAAACCCTCCCGGAGACGCAGTTTGACCGCTTTTTGATTGCGGTGACAGAGGAGACTTAGCTAGTTTTAACGTTAGAGTTTCCTGAAGAAAAAAAAGAGAAAAAAAAGAGTTCAAACTTCAGGAGGTAACTTGACCTTATGGTAGGTGATTTTCACTCATTTCCCATCGTAGTGACAGCCTGAGTGAGAAGTACAGCTTTATAAAAGCGTAACTTCGCTCGTGTTGCATGTTATCTCTGCCTATCGCCAACGTTATCCACGTATTTTGAGGATGTGGCAGCTAACTAGCTAAATGCGGAGAAGGTGCTTTAACTGTTTATCCCCCCCCACCCCCCCACACACACTTGTGTAGTTGTTTGTTCTTAATATTTTTTTTTTTTTTTTTAATGCTAAGATTTCAATTTGAGGATATTTTAAAACAGTTTAGGTGCTTCTTTGGTAAACGACGTTGAACATTAATATGCAAACACGCTGTGTCAAGTGTTCAGTCTTTACCTTGACAAGGTCGCTTTCATTGATACTCCTACAGGACCTCTGTAATAACTCATTACTTCTCTCTCTTTTTAAGCAAATTGTCTGTAGCCTCCTGAGGTAGTTTTTATATGATGACATGTACTTCAAAAATATGTTTCATCAAAATATGTTGCATTATCTTTTTTTTAATATATTTTTTTTAAAAGGTTTTGCTACTTTGTAATGATCCTGGGTGAATTACTTTAGTCTTCTTGTTTTTGGTAACTGAGTTTAGGGAGAGAGGAGATTAATAGATGACAATGTATTTATAGATGACGATGTATTTATAATTAAAGTTAAGTGTAATTTCCTAGTTTTAGGGTCCAAAATTATTTAAGTTATCGTATAATAGCTTGATTTATTATTGGGATGTTACAGTTTTTTGCTTTTAATTATTGACAATTATATCTGACCAACTGGTACAAACATTGACTAAAGTAAATAAGTACAAGGGGGTTTACTGAGTTCATGCAAACAGAAGTAGGTGAAAAAACTATGTCGTTGAATTATCCACGCAATATTTGTTTGTATGGCTACGATCATGCCTTGTTCCCATTGCAGCTTTTAAGAGTAATTAGATTTCCTTATCTGGTTGTTAATTCATGACTCCCTCTCTTCCTCCTGCAGCCCAGCATGTCTCAGGAGCCCAGTGTGGCCTTTCCACAAAGCACCTCCACTGGGGGAATGAAGCTGGAGGCAGTGATGGAGCAGCTCCAGCGCCAACAGCAGGCCCGACTTGAAATGGAGCGTAAGGAGAGGAAGCTACGAGAGGCCCACATCATGTATGCTCAGCAGGTTGCTGCTCAGCAGGCCATTCTGGCAGCAGCCCGGGCGTCCGGTGCAAGCTTCATGGGCAAAGGTCTGGCTGGAAGTGTTCCCGGTAGTGGCTTGCCTCCTCGGGTCTCCAATCAGAGCAGTGTAGACTCAGAAAGAGAGGATGATGAAGACAGAGGCCGGGATTCAGGGGACGAGGATGATGACAATGAGATGATGGAGGGGGATGAGGGAAGTGAGGAGGATGAGGGAAGTGCCAGTGGGCTGGAGTTTCTCCGCAAGCAGACCCTGGCATTGCAGCAGAATGCTTCCCGCATCCCAGCCCGTCCGCTGGCGAGTTACTCTGCCTCGGCACCCCAGAGATCTGCATCCCCACCTGTTAGAGTGAAGCATGAGCCAGACGAGGGTCTGTCTCCTGCAGGACCCAACTCTGCTACCTCTCCTAACGGACAAGCCGACTGGGGCTTTGATGACCACTTCAGACAGGTTGGTACATTTTACTTTGTAGTTCTTCGTCCACCCTATTTTTAAAAATCTTTTTCCAATTCTCTAAATATTGCACCTCAAACCAAAGCTGCCATGAAATTTTAACTAGAGCAAAGAGAAAAATTGCCTTTTTTCTTGGGGATGGGGGAGAGAGAGAGGAGAGGGGGGGGGCTAATTTGTGAGTTTAGTTTGAGTTCTTCATGAATCCCCCTGCTGCGAGAAACCACTTAATCTTGACTGTGATACCTACGCTGCTCCAGCAGCGTCTTTGTGTGATTCTTCAAAACTCCGCAGGGGGTTGACCGCCGATTGGCTTTTGTGGTGGACAAAAACCCTCCTCCTCAGTGAATCTTGGCAGAAGGCCAGACTGAGGTGCAATGTGTTCACGCTCACTAGTTTTCTCCTCTTGCGCTCACATTCCAAGTGTGTGTGTCTCCCTCGCTCTTTGTCCCTCTCGGCGCTTTGCTCCGGCTCTGGTTTGGCTCGGATCCAGGCGGCGGAGCGGTTCAGGCGGGGGCAATGCTGCTGCTGTGAGGCTGTGGGTGGTTGACTGGGTCAGCTTGAGGATTTTGGGTGGGTGGAAAGGTTGGATGTAGTACACAGTAGCAGCCTGTCACACACACACCCCTCACTCCCGCCACCCCAAGAGATTCGGCTGTGTGCCAAGTGAACTTTCTCTTGAAGGTAAATATTGCCTCAGCACTGTGTTGGAGAACACTGGAATGCCGACAGGGACCGGAGCCGAGCTGTGTGAGTGGTTTAGCATCATGGCCCGGGACGTAGCAGGTTAAATGGAGAGCTCAGAGGCCTGTAAGTGATATAAAAAGCTACAGGAGTGGACAGTGTGAAAGGACATATCTCTGCTTGATCAGTAGGTTGGAGGAGCTTAACTATCATGTGTCTGGATTTTATTACTGGCTATTTATTGGCTCATGTCTCTGGATGTATTTCTAGGCCACATTTCCTTTTTTAGCTTTGGAGCGTGGACAATAGATTATGACATAACTCTCTCATTCTTTTCCATTATTATATATCTAATGAGCCTGATTACATGCACACCAAAAAAAAAACCCTGATCATTATCTACTTTTTGGAGTTAATAAAGGATTTAAGTGATCAGGTAGACGGCATAATCTGATATTCTTTATTAGATAACAGCAGTTATCTGATTATGAGTAATTGAATTAACACACCTAGATTTCTTCCCAATACTCAATGTTCTTTGTGCATTTAGACCCACATGCTGATTTATTTAGTTAATAATTTTTTTATTTATTTTTTTTTACATCTGCTCATGTGCAAAAAACTGTTGCTTCAGTCTTTTTAAGAGATTAAAAAGGACAGAAATGATGCAGTCTCAACGTGGGTGTAACTCAAAGAAAAGGATGGTGGCGTGGAGCGCTGGGAAATCAGAGAATAAACTAAGTAAAGCACTGACGTAGATTGTTTTGCCGCCTTATTAGCACAGCTAATTCTAAGACTGTTCGCGCTGCCATGTTCAATAAATACCGGATGTCTTGAAAATAACAGGAAGTTCGAGTATTGCTCACTACGTATGTACGTACTACGAAAGAAATTCGATAATGAACTGGAAAATGTAGATGCGTCAGACCCGATTATACCTACCTATCGATTACTCCCAGTTATCAGATTTTGATGGTCATGTAAACGGGATCTGCTGGAGAATAATAAAACACCACTCATTAAGATACGAACATTATATGGAATCGAGTTTTCCTGCATTGTTATGGACTGCGTATTGTTTCCAAAGACGTCAGAAATAGTGGTGTAGTACTATTCTGCGAGATGGCCGGGCTTTATCTGAGCATTGTCAGAACAGAGGATTGTAGCAGCAAAGTTGTAGCTGACCAGTACCCTATCTGTGGCCTGGTGTCTTTTATTAGGCGAGGCAGGCTGAGCCTGGGGGTTGGGGGAGGCATTATAGGACGAGAATTGGTCTGGCCTTTTTTTTGTTTCCTCTCTTTTATCTTTCCTGTCATTATGTCAGCTCTGCAGTATTTAATGACGGCTCATCTCTTCAGGCAGTTTCAGGTTGCACCGCTGTAGGGGGAGGGGATCAGTGGAGGCAGGGGAAGTGTGTTGTATTTTTTCCCCTTCTTTTTCTCTCTTTTTTTTTCTTTTCCTTTTTGATGCTATTGTCTTGAGGGGCCAGAGACAAGCCTGATAGATACCGCAAATACCAACCATCTAAAATAAGGGGGAGAACATTTATTATTTTCTAAAAGCAGTGACAGAGGTGGGATTGGATGACTAGCTATAGAGAAATGTGTACAGGAGGAGAGACCCCCATACTTCAACATGTACATATCATATAACCAGCCATGTTGGATGAAGACTTTTATCAAAGCACTCGTAGCATAGCAACCATTTATAGGAAGAGTTTGGCTTCTGATGTTATCCAGATCGATACAGTGACATAATGATAAGCATAGTAATGTCCATTTGCTAGAACGTATTGCATTACCAAAGTTGATGATTGCAATCTTTCAACAGCTCAAGCTTGTTGTAAATCAGATTGCATTTGTCTCAAGTTATGATGTGACATTTAATCCACCATCGAGACTTGACTGACAACCTTTCCATTTGTCCGTCTTGTAGCTAAACGTTTGTGAGTTTCCTATAGAGGACAGATGGGCGTGGACAGACATATTAGCCAGTTTGTTCATGTCAGTGATGTATGCATGGTGACCCCAGCCCTCTCCTAAACAGCGGAGTAAATAGATGTCAAACAAGGGGACGGTGGACAAAGCCGGCGCGTGGAGCGAGCGATGGCCCGGCCAGCTGGCTGACCAGTCGTAGAGCTCTGGCCTCCTCTGCAATGGGATGGGTGCTAACAATCTGTAGCACCCCAACTACTGCATGCACTTCGCTTGTTTCTTTGTTGCGCTGATTTTTTTTCTTTTATTGGGGCAAGCTTTTATTCAGGAAGGGTATTTATCTAATTTAGTCATTTATTGTTTATTTTTCATTTCTTTTTTCGATTCATCATGAAGCACTTTGTTATTTAATTATTTTTTTTATCTGTAAAAGGCACTCTATAAATAAACTTACTTAGATTACTTACATGACCTCTGTAACCCGGTTCCCTCTTTGCCCTGCTCTTCATGCTCACATACACGTGTCCATACACCCCTCCTCCTCTTGCCTTAACCAGTCTGTGATTAATAGAGTTTTAATCATGCCAGCAGCCCATAGATTCAGCCCCTTATTCCTGTAAAATTAGCTGACATTGGTTTAGTTTTGTGTTTTAACTCAGGGATCTTTCTTATGTTTGTTTATCACACTTTATTGCTTCTTGTTTCAACAGTTTTACAAGTTTTATGTTCAGATATAATTAGTTTTTGTGCAACTTGTGATCATGTCTAATGAGAGAATGTGGAGACAGTGAGGAGAGCTACAGTGTTCTTGATCATTAAAGTTTAGTTAAAAGTTTATAGTTGCTCAAGTACTGTGGTTGTAACATCTTTCAATGCTTTCCTTGTTCATTTTATCATTCTGCTGTTTTGATATGAGTACTTTCTCATCACGTCACAGATGTATATAGTTGTAAGAGTGCTTGCTGGATATGTTGGGCTTTAAGCTGATAGATCTAGTTATTATATATTAATTATAGTGCTGTCAGTCAATTAAAAATTTTAATCTCGATTAATTGCACGAGTGTCCTGAGTTAACTCGCGATTAATCACATTTTAATCACAACATTTTTTTAAATCTTTTTTTTTGTTATTTTATTTGATCTATTTTATCTTATTACCATTTTAACAGGATATTTATCATTACAATAACGATATAAGAATTAACTATATATTGTTATTATACTTATTTAAGCTATTAAGAAGCCCACATAGACTCTAATTAATCCTGATTTGTTTATTTTTCAATATTGTAGTTGCCATTGCATGAAGTAGACTGTTAGAGTTGTGATTTCCGAGCTGCATTGAATGCATCACTGATGCACTCCAGGTCACGCTGTTTGTAACCGCAAGTTTAAGTTTCATTTTCTAATCCTCAACCCATGGCCGGTTTGAGTGGCCTTCTCCTGCATTATTTGGAGAACTTAGTTGATAAAATACCTCAGTCTGGTCCAGAAAACCATCTTGCAGAACTTTAAAGCTGAACTGTCTGTGTAAAAATCCATCTTGTGGCCGTTTTTGCTTCAGAAACATATCCTGCTTCCTACATCCCTTCCTGAATTATGCCGACAGTGTGTGCGTTAATCACACGTTAAAGAAATGATTGCCGTTAAAAGGAATTTGCGTGAACACGTTAACTTTGACAGCCCTAATTAATTATATATTAATTTCCTTTTCTGACCTTCCGATTCCAGTTTTCGTCCCAAGAACTACATGACAAATAATTTGTGCTAATGTCATAATGGTATCTGTGTAATTGTAATAACTTTTACATTTACATACAAGAAAAGAGCTCAACATAACTGGACTTTGGACTTTTTTCCTTTCATAAAAAACTGAAGAGGATCTCAGCATTCAATACACACTGCTTGGGCACAAATAGATGTCACACTGATTTTTTTATAGACCACCTTTAGTTTTGATTACATTTGGCATCATTTAGCTAACCTTTTTGTCACATTTATTTCCCAGGGTGTTGATGTTGGGAAAGTTGTACTGCTGCATGTAGTCTTCTCCAGCACGGCATAAAGGTTTTTAATTAGAATTAGTTCTGGATTCTTTGGTCGCCAATATGTGAAAATGATATCTCTTAAACCTCCACATTTTTGGTCACATCATTTTAGTGAATCTATACCTGCAGCAACTCCAGATCATCGTACTGCCCTTTCCATGACCATAGGATGTATCCTCTAACATAATTGTTTTAAGGAATAAAAAGCTGCTTATTGTATCAGTTGGAATAATTTGTTGCCAGCAGTAACGTCATTCATTCGCTTCACTGTTTTTTGTTTTTTTTTACAATGGGAGGTTCCTACCTATTTGTTTAGTTAAATCCAAGTGGTGAGATCTTTTGTTCTTGGCTACGCTGTGTTTAAAAGTGAACCAAACAACAGACCAAACAATTTTTTTCTGAAGACCTTCAACTTAGAAAACAGCAAAGTATTTGTTCTTTGCCAAATGAAAACAGATGCATGGGGCAATAAAAGCAGAGGAATGCAACAGGGCACCTTTGTCAGGAATTCAATGATTTTCCTTGCACTGGTTTCTTTTTTTTCCTCCCTGATTCCTGCGACATACAGTTTTTACATCTAAATTTGTGTCTACTTTTAAGTATTTTTACATGTAAGCACACCTGCTAAAAAAGTGAAGAAATAAGCCCTTCCCAGCTGCCATCAGCAGCACATTTACCTGCACACCCATTTGTACATTAATGACTGCAGAGAACCATCACTTCCAGTAACTACTTTTTTCTCGCAAGGATCAAGCCCGTAAACTCAGAAAACATGAAGGCATGGCTTTACACTGTGTCATAAAGGCTTCGTTTTATCACATCTTTTTAAAAACAGGCCTTTTTTTGATAATAGGCTAGTTTGTCTATGAATGGACCGTGGTGGGACTGACTGAATTCATCTTTTTTCATCTTTTTTTTCTCCTTTTTTAAAACCACAAGTTGTTGCTATTAGTTTTCAGAGCTCAAGCAATTACCTTATTTTTGATATTGATAAATATGAAAAAAAATTGTTGCCAGTCCAGTTTTTAGAGCTTTGATTTCATGTCATTTTTCTGGATACACACATTTACAAACACTGTAAGTCTGGTTTGAGATGTCTAAAAAGTATGGAATAATTCTTCTTAATTCTTATTCTTCTTAAACTGCCTGGGTTATTTATTTTTCTAGGCACTGAAAATTTATTTCAGCCCTTTCAGCCCAGACCCATGGGGGTCGTGAGATAATTGTAAAAAATATATAGCCAACATTTATTAAGTAAATTTGGGATTTTTAGTGGGGGGGACACCAACGTATGTTGTCTTGGGGATCGGGGCTCAAAAAGTTTGAGAACCACTGGTCTAAGGTTTAAGTGTAGATTTAAGCAAGTTAAGTCATCTCAATGCTAATCTGCTAATCACAGATTTGCTTTAATTTAAATGCTGTTTTGTCACAATCTGAGCAGCCTCGCTCATCTTGACCACTCACGGTCCACGCTCCGTCTTCTCAGCTGTCTACCACATCAAGGTAGAAAAAACTAGAAAGTGTTCCCCAGTTCCATTTACTCTTAGACTTTTCTAGAATGTTTTTGGTGTTTTTATTTGTGCTTTAGAACATACTTGCGAAACAATCAGCGAATAATGTTATGCTGCTAAGATCTGACGTCTTTCTCATCTCCGTTGTAGTTTTGCATCGCTCTGGAGCTGCCTAACCTCGACAGCTCGTGATGTGCTCTGTTGATTGAAGCTGCATGATTATCATATTTATAAACAATAACGACTTTTCTATCTTGTAAATTACAAATTTTACAAGCTATGGTGGATGTTTAGAAGAGAAGTCGGGTATTTTTTCTGTCTGCTTCATGTGAGCTCGGTTTGCTTTGTGCTCCGACAAGGTACTGTATTTTTTGTCATATGGTAGTAATGTCCTTCAAGTGTTGTTTGGTGTAATTTTTGTACAAATTAACGCTTGCATAGTAGCATAAAGCTGTAGCACCGATTTCAAGAGGCACATACCGCAGAAGATATGGTGTGGAGTGGCTCAATCCACCTCCTAAAACCAGCTGCAGTGAACATGTGTGAATACATGATAAAATATGACTAATACTCTTAAAGTGCTCAACTGCAAGTAAATACCTGTACTCAGTATTTAAATGAGCGCCCTGTTAGGCTCCATACAATTCAAAACAAATTTCACACCAATGAAAGACGACTAAAGCGAAATAAGTTACTTTTAGTCACTTTTCAGTCTTCCAAAATCACTATAGCATATTTGGAAATAAGGCTAATTGTTTAGTGTCCCTTTAAAAACACAAGTGTTGAGTTTTGAACTGATCAGGATGATGAAAACCTATTGATCACACAATTATATGAGGTCAAATACATCTAACAAAGAATTTAATTGGTCCATTCAGTTTCAAGTTAAGTATTATTTGGGAATATTTTAGGTAATTAACTTCTCTAACTCGGCCTTATTTATATTAGGACTTTAACAAAAAAAAGAGCAAAAGCAAGACTTAAAAGTAAAACACATGAAGTTGTAAATAGCAGTAAAATATTAACAGCAATAAAAGCCAAAAACCTTGAATAAAAATAAGTGGCTGAAGATATACAAAGGGCAGAAAGAGCTATTGAAAGAACAGATGAGGGAATGAAACGGCAGCTATTTTGAAGAAAACACAAATGTAACAACAAGGACATGCGGAAGCTTAGCACACATATACTGATGAACAATAAATGGTGTGCTGACCTCTTTCACATATACCAATTGTCCTTCAGCCTGTGTTTATAGCATAGGTAAACAGTCTGGGTTGAGGCTTTCAATTCCCTGTATAGTTCAGCATTTGAGTACAACAAGATGTAACAGGCCTCACACATTATAGTCACGCTTTGTTCTGAGAAAGCACTGCAACAGGTTTTAATGGACCTTAGCCTTCCTCATTATTTCTCATCTGAATGGCCTCCATTTGCAGGCAATTTGTACAAACAGAGGTCAGACGTAATTCCAGCCTTATTACATCAACACAACAGGAAGTCCAGTAAACAGAATAATACTAAGTACACCATTTAAAACCCACTGACAGTAATGGCATGTGAGACAGCATCATAACATTCAGAAAGCAAAAAGCAGATCGGGTTGACATGTGTTTACAGCATGTATACCAGGCAGTGGGGCCTCTTAACTCCTGCTGCAACATTCTTGAGATACATGGTGACAGAGCTGCACATTTCAAACAAATGCAGTGGGTTTTCCACAAATTCTGCAGGGGTGTGCACATGGACGCACTACTGCACAATCAGGGCAGAATCTTCCGATATCGAAACATGACCTGAGCCCATCTCCTAAATGCAACTTTCTCATTGTTTATCTTAAATAAGCATAAAAACAATGACACTTAAAAGCTCACACACAATCCTTATTGATCTCTTCGTGGCAGCCGTGCAGCTCCCCACTTCCTGAATGACGTGTTGCTGGGGCGACCGCTAAATTATGCAACAGTGCAGCCTCAACGGCCAGTTTTCATTGCCTGAGCAGGAAAAAGCTGGGCTCAAGGGTGGCAACTGTTCCAACAGCTCGTCAATAACAGATGCCCAATTACTCCAAGAAACCAGATTTGGTCCAGTGTGTTCTGTTTGGCCACCTCTTGTTCCTATACATTCCTTACTGCAGTCATAGACCAGTTTTTCCCTTGGCAAGCACGTTTTTCTGTTGCACTTATTTCCTTTGTGAGAAGTGATACAACAACCAGGTTTACCTGTTTTTTTTAACTCCACAACAAAACTGTCTTTGGTCTAAGATAGGCCACAGATCTGATCAAGCTATAAGGAGCCACTTATCCAGTTCTGAAAAAGTATACCAAACTCAGTAATGTAGTTATTGTCCACTGTATTGGGTGGGAAGATCTCATGTTTAAGAGTAGCTACATTTCTAGAATTACTACTCAAGCATTTACCTTTTAAAAATATCTCCTCTAATCTCAAGGAATATCCTTGTAATCCAGATTTTACCAGAGTGAGATGAATTGTCATTGTATAATGTACTTACCTGCATTCTTAAAAATATAACAATACTTGGGTGTCAGTTCAATTTGTATTGCAAGTTTTCTAGTGGTAACAATAGTAATGATGATCATGGATCTTGTTTTGCCTTGATAGATCTAGCTGAAAAAGTAGAAAAGTGCAAACAGGAAGTCTTTTCCTTCAGATGAACATCACATATAATTGATCTAAAACAAACCTGGACATAACCTCATACAAATATATTGAATAAAAGGTTTCACATAAAAAAACAGGATTTTCCAACATACTATATACAGTAATTGTAGTCTATGTAATTGAAATGGACCAATATAATACTCTGTGGATTTTTTCTGATCTGCTGGGTAGATTTATTTAGTGTCCTTTCTGGGGTGTTTGCTGGCTATCAAGATGTCTGCCACTCATCTTGGTTGCGTTACCACAGTATATCACTGCATCTACAACTGTCCTCCATTTTTAGGTTCCACGTGTCAGACAGAGGAATGGGAAGCGGCACAAAGCCTATGGATTACAACAAACTGAAACTACTTTTCATTTTCTAAAGCAAAGGCTACAATGAAGTGATTTAACTCAAAAATGAAAAATAAGGGATTGCTAAATATATAAAATTTTCCTCTATTGATTACACATTCATTTGTATGATGTGTTGCTGAAGGATTTCATTTTCCAGTGTATGACTGTTGTTTAATGTGCTATAATCTTTGTTTTCTATCATTAACAACAGGATGATCCACCAGATAGTTCAGATTGAAGAGAGATGGCTTGGCTTTCAGATCTGAGTCTGCTTTTGTCAAATCGAAGCTGCTTTTTTACATCTTACTGAAGGCCATCTGATGTTGGTTGTGAATGTGTGTCACAATGAAAACAAATATTTGTTGTATTGTGTATATACTGTTGTTTGTTTACATGCCATGGGACTGCAGATGTAAATGAGCTCTTTGCTAACTCTGGTACAATCCTGTGATTGTGCAATGTCCCTGTCAAACAAACAATTAAATCAAATAAATAAGGATGATGGAAAATTGTGTTTTGCACTCATAAAGATCATTTAGATTAATTTAAGATTCTTTTTGCTATCAAAGAATAAAAAAATCTATATTGTTCTTTAAACCACTGAAGTAGCAAATACTTTTCAATTAAAATGAATGTATGGGTGTTTTTTCACATGTAAATAGCAGTTTTTTTGAATGGGTAAAAGTATAATTGTCCTGACATAAAACAGCTTTATTTTGTGCTGACCCCTTAACAGCTAAGTGTGGATCCACTCCACCCCCTCCCACCCCTTTCCAGAAATAGAGGTATTGAATTTAGTAGGGAGATGAAGGGGAGGCGAGGGGGGGGCTGTAGAAGTGGAAGAGTGGTTAGTGGTCTGGTTCAGCATGCTGCCCCACCCAGAGGAAACATTCCAGACGGAATTAAAGAGTTAACTCTTCAAACAGTGAACATTCCCACCGGGAGCTCCCAACAAGACACAGAGAACTTGATGGGGGTGGTTGGGTGCATGTCCGTGTGGTAGCCGTGCCTCTGATTGGTGATCTTTCAATTCATTTCACTCAGTGTCGCAGGGGCTGTAAAAGAAAAAAAAAAAAGCCAAAAGACCTGAATGGGAGGAGCCGAATGGGAGGACTCACTGGTGAACGCTGAGGCTGTTTTTATTTGTCTGAGTCCCAAAGTGCACATCTGCTGCTTCTTGTGGTGGCACCAGTACCCCCAGTTCTTATTGTTGGTGTCTAGTCGCATTTGATGATTCTGCCATATGTACACAAGACTGGATTGTGTTAGGTTTTAGATTTGTATCTAAGGAATATTTTAGTACTTGATTAATTGCCCCATTTTTGTTTAGTTTGATTTATTATAGTTTTAAAAAAAATATATAATTTCAAGATTTAAAAAAATAGAATAAAACATAAAAACCTTGTTTCTTGTTCAACGCTCTTTCTCAACTCAGTGCATTGTTGTTGCTAATAAATTGATGTAAAGAGCAAGACCAGAAAAAATCAGGACAATTTTAGAATAAAAACACATGCAGTCATGCATCAAAATGGAAACATAAATAAAAAAATGTTTCCAGCCAACCTTTCAAATTGGTAATATATCTGTTTTGCATAATGTGAAACTGTCATGCAAGCTCAGTGTAAAATTATTTCATTTTTAAGGCTCCAAAATTGCTAAATGCCAATATTTCCCTTTATAAATCTGCAACACACTTGGATTTACAATAATAAACTGTCAAAAATGCATTTCTACTATATTTAAAAAACACTTCTTAGTAGAAAGGGAGTGAACGGTCGTGTTGCACAGCATACTCTGGCAAGACAACAAAGTTTAAGTTGCATCAACTTCTCACTCTTTGACTTTGCTGAAAGTTGCGGCTGGTTGGGGTTAGTCACAAGATAATACGTAGTTAGCGTCTGAATTAAAGCTACATCCAGATGTACAGTAGATCTTACATTAAATGCCTATTAGACAATAATGCCACTGATTTATTTGCAATTGTCTGGCCATTGAAAGTCCTCTGATTATACAATTAAAGAATAGCAAAGTTTTTTTTAGTTATTGATTAGTCACGCCATAATTATTTAGTTTGATCAATTAAAAAGGGTTTAAAGAGGAAAAAAAGACATTTTCACGTATTAAAAACCAACTTGTTTCTTGTACAACACTTCACATAACTCAGTGTATTGTTGTTTTAGTTAATAATTGATATAAAAATGAAGTTAAAAAAAGCAGGACAATTTCTAATAAAAAAAGTTGAATGAAATTAAGGACATGAGAAATGCAGCCATGCATCAGGATGGAAACTTGGATGAAAATGATATCTTTCCAGTGGAAAAGAGCCACTTTACTGCCTCTGACTAATTGCATGAAGTACTTTCACCAACATTGCTGCAGCGCCTTCCAACCTACTTTCGGGTAATTAAGATGAACTAAATGTGCAGATGCTAGCAGTTTTGTCACCACGTATCTTGGGGTTAATTTAAAAGCAAAGACTATAAACAGAATTACCATGCATGTGTTTTCATTTAATCTGTGTCACATTTTAAAGCTAACACCAAAGATGCAGCTTTATTTAGGACTTTCAAATTTAGCATGCACTAAGATTAATAAGCTTTATCAGAGGCCATAATAAACGATGTTAAAAGAAAAAGCTTTCCTCTGTTATGTGAACCTCGAGCTCTAAATTGTTCTTTGCTGTAACAATCTTAGCATAATATCTCTATATTTCTCTACTTTATACTATTTATATGCAGTGTCAATCCGTGCTACAGTTACAGCTCAGCTAAGCTGTAACTGAAATACGTTTCTCATCGCAGTATACAAGCCCTGTAAGGAAATATGTCACACTTCTCTGTGATAGGTGGCTATATGCCCCCTCTCAACTTGTTAGTATTGGGCTTTTTTCACTTGACTTATGTCTTGACTACAAGAATTGCCACTCAATTTAGCTAACTTTAAGTTAGCACCCGTGTAAGCAGTGAATTAGCCAGCTGTAAAACTCTGTAGGTATTACCCATCCTGTCTGAGTTTTACTTGCAGTAAATGATGAGTAAATGATGAGATCCAAGCTTTTAAGTTTCGTTGTTCTGCCTTCCTCGTCTTCATGTTCTTCAGTGGCTTCTTTCCAGATCAAAGACCACAACCAGAACTTTTCAGAATGAACAAAGACCCGAGCCCAATTTCACTGTCAATGACCATATACATACATGAGTAATTTGACTTCCAGTCATTTTATTTGGCTATATTAGTCCATATACTTGTGAATTGATGTAATCAAGTGTGGTCAGACTAACATGTTTACTTGTATTTGAATGTCATGTAAACATACTGAGTACTGTCACTGGTCTCTACCAGTGGAGAGGTTATCATTTCCTGTGACATGAGCTTCACAAGGTTTGTCATGAGCTGGCCTATTGCCCCAACAGTTTGCTGGGTTTCCCTCCAAATATATTGTCAATTTTAGATGAATTTCCTGAAAATGAAATGGGATTATATCCTGTTTTCCATCCAATACTGTTAAGAGGGCACAACTATTTGATGTAATTAAGAGTGCCAGGTATATCAGACACAAAGGAAAACAGAAGATGAATTGATTAATATGATGGAAAGATGGCTGACGGAGAGCAAGGGTAATTTGGGAATGAGACTTTTGAATAGATAATATTGCAACAGTATGCTCTTGAAAAGGTTGCAGCTTCTCCCTCTTTAGCAATTTGTGCAGGCATATTTACTGAATCTGTTTCCATTGCACTAAGACATGTTAACTGTTTTTGGTGTAACTAGCCGGATGAAACTAATGCCCCTTTCACACTAGCACCTACTCAGCCCGGCCCAGCACCACACCGCCCGGTTTGTTTGTGTTCCCATTAC
>JBBBVU010000001.1:30803725-30819731 GCA_037177055.1 Atherinosoma microstoma | reverse complement strand
TGTGAACAGACGAAACCGGGGTGGTGTGGAGTCGGCTGAATGAAGGCTGAGCCGGGCTGGGCTGAGTAGGTGCTAGTCTGAAAGGGGCATAATACCAAAATAGTGCGACACAGAATCATCAAATCAGAGATGAAATTTGTTGCCTAATATTAGTGTAAGAGTTATATTTTTTCACAGTTGTTGCAGTCCTATGTGGTTATTTTTATATTATCTTTTAAATGGATCAGAATAATTTTGAAAACAAAAAGCTAATGTTCACTGGTGCTCAAAGCTCTTGCAGTTTTCATGGCCGATATGTGACAGATAAAGGAACGCTGTATAGGTTTCTGCTCTCAATAAAGACCAATATTTGCACAGGAACATTTGCAGACTTGACAACAAACTTTGAACGCTACACACTCGTAAAGTCCAAAACTAGTCTGAAGTGTAAACTCTGCAAGGACAGATGCCCTTATGGAATTGCAAAGCATCTGCCAGTGGTACTTTGGTAAAAGGAATCTAATCAATTTACAAAGAAGACTGTAATGAAGTGCAGTTGTATATAGCCATACCACATTGAGAGATACGAGCAGGCGGGATCATAGAAAGGAATTCAAGTGAATCTTTCATTTCATGAGTTGTTACACTGTAGCTGGAAAAGATCATCCGAAAAAAGCCACTTCTGGAACATGTATTATTTATTGAGATGTGTACTGCTGACCTCTTGTAAAATAAAAGAGAAGAAAATCGAAAGATTACACTTATGACATCTGTATTTTATGTCTGATGAGACACTTAATATTGAACTGCATTACAGCTCTATTTTTTCATTCATACTGAAAAGGTGATGCTTTTTTTCACAATAAATGGGCAGTTTACAGAAATGTAGCTACTTTATTTAAAAGAAATTCATTATTTTAAAAAAGGGATTCATTTGATATCTTTATCTAAAAAGGTTATCATAATTTCATTGTTCACATCTTTGCCAATTCAGAGAGATAAAAAAAACTGTTTTGCTAACAGACAATCTACAGTAATCACATACCCCTGGTGTTTGAAAAACTCCATCTCAGCTATTTGTCCCACCAAAACCTGTGGTTTTATAAAGAACACAGAAAGCCAGTCATCTGAAAAACATAATCTAGAATATTATTCCATAATTTAGTCCACTTTCTTAATATTGGTCCTGAACCCTTTTCTTTTTTTTCTTTTGAGTGAAATAATAGTCGAATAGTCGATGAATCTTGATTCAAATCGGAGGACTGTGATTGGACCGCTAATCTCACAGTCGAATCGTCGCAAAATGTGGTTACGTAGAGTGAGATGAAGGATTATTTAAAAGGCTTCACCAAATGTTACGGAGGTCTGCTGGAATGGTGGCAGAAAAACGAGGAGAGATACCCAAAGTTGTCCAGGGCTGCAAAATGAATACATAGCATCCCCTCCACCTCCATGCCATCCGAGAGGATATTTTCCAAGGCTGGCTTTATTGTAAAAAAAAAAAAAAAGCGAGGAGTGCACTTCTCCAGTCCAACGTGAACAAGCTGAATTTCCTGGCACACAACTTCAAAACTGCAACAGATGCAGTAAAATACGGCTCTTTCTATTTGGCAGTTTTCTTCTTTTTTTTTGGTCGGATCTAATTTTATTTTGGGACATTATAAACTTTACTTGAAGACTGCCCACTGTGTCTTAGCAGTGCAGTATAATAGGCTACCTTTTTTTCCTATGCACTTTCTAACTTACTTATTTTCCCTTTTACTTGAATATGACTTTAATTTTTTTGTTATTGTGTAATTACTTTATTTATTCTGGCAAGGTTATTCTATTGGAATTCTACTTTATATATTTTCTACATTTTAAACGAGCATGTATCGTGACAAGGTCAGTCAATGGGTTGCAGATATTTCAAACAGCCGAATGAGTGAGATAAGAAAAAAAGATTGACGGAGACTGTCCTATTATTGTTATCTTATGCCAAGTGAAAAATGAAATTTGTTTAATGGGGTATTTTAGCTCTTTTCTCTGGAGCGTAAAAAGACGCAAATAAGATTATGAATCAATGAGGGAAAAACAACATGATTCGACAATTCCTTGATGAAAGGCAAGATCTGACAAATCCGATTTGAAGATGAAAATTCTTAGTCAGGGACACCCCCTAGAAATAATAGATTGGACTTCTTTACTGTAGTTTCTATCCCTCCTGCCACTGGAAACTGCTGCTCAGCTTAAACTTGTCCACAAATACTGATTCCACCAATGCTAAGTCCCGGAAATTAATCAGTTTTTACACCCTCTAAAATGTTGCTGATACACTACATTAGCTTAGCTTTAATGTCATTCAAAGCAGGTAATCTGACTCCTGCTCCTTATTAGCTGCATTTGTTTTACAGAAACCTGCAGCTCCATCTAATCAAACAGCAAGTGTAGTTGCACATTCAGGTACGAAAGTAAGTTACACTTCATCTGTCATTTTCTGTTTTACTTGTTAACATATGCTTAATCTGTTGAGTTATTTACAGCTATTAGTTGATGTAACGATTAACTACTGACATAAGTAACTTCAAGTAGATATTGGAAGTGTTTCATTTGGTTGATCTTGTTGAAAGTACCACAGATAGTTGGGCTTTAAATGTAAAAAAGGTCCTGCTCATCTATGCTGCACAGAGCTGACCAATCAGTGTGAGTGCGTCTGAATTTTCTACTGTCAGTTGTACGAATAATAGGCGAACCAGTTAAGCTATTCAGTGTTTGTCAGGTGTCAAAGGGAGGGGATTTCCAGTGCTATCTGACCATCTGACATGCTGTTAACGCATTCATACCTCATGTAACATATGTGTGCTTTCACCTTTACAAGCCTGATGTGAAGTTATTTTCAAGCCACAGGAACACACAACAAAGGGGGCATAGTTATGAATGAATGAAAGACTGGTTCTTCTCTGAAATGGATTTTAATTTACATATTTAGTTGTCTCAGTTGCTATTAAATCAGACCTCTGATATCAATGGGTTGAAACCGTTCTGTAGATAAATACAGTATTGTATGAATATTTTCTAAGGCTAATGCCAATTTCACTGATAAACTCCTCAAAAATGGTTCACCTTTAAATGCAAAAAGGTCCATTTCCATTATAGTTGATACTTTATTCCCCCCCACAAATTGACCCTTGAAGATAGACTTGCCTCTAATGAAAACTGAGCTACTGAGGTCTGCTGTAATTTGATCAGTTTATAGTAAAACCACAAGCCCCCCTCCACACACCATTGCTGGTTTCTTTTGCCCTTTACAACCACTCCCACTGAACATATCTCAACACCTGCTCTTTAATGAAGGCAAACAGAGTAAAGGGAATAGCCTAATGAAACTAAGTCATCCACCAACGCCTTCAGCAGCTGCAATGAAACATAACCAAGGTCACATGGCATTGTTGCACAAAGTCTCCTTGAGTTTTATATAGGCTGACGACATAGTGATATATACAGTGCACATGCATATCAACTACTGTTAGCGCTGTGCTGCAGTGACCCTTGGCACAGTACATGAAGTCCTGTTGTCCTTGTGGCATGTATGCTCTCCGATATGCAGTTTATTTAACTCATTGGTCTGTCATTTAAGCCCCTCACGACATGCAAATGAATCTGATGGTCTGTTGAAAATGTAAAATGCAATTTTGATTATTTTTCTAGCATGAAGTATAAAGCCTGACATTTTTCTAAGCACAACCAATCTTTCATTATGGCCTATATTATGAAAGGTCTTTAAATGAGGATGATGGTATGTTGTTTTCAGGAGTGTAAAGTGACCTTTATCCACCTCTTAAGAAAAGTTACAGTAAAGTTACAAAGATTTTATTTCTTAAATAAAAACAAATAAGTCATCAACTATCCAAAGGATTATTTGAATTGGAAATTTGACACTGAGCTCTATCAAGTCACTCCCTTTACCTTACTCCTTCAATAGGGAAGACAAAGAGGAGGTATGGCATTTCCTGTAGTTTCAAGTCAAAGTTCTAATAAGCTAGTAATGGTGTTAGTATATAATAAAACATTTTAATTTGATGTCACTTTTTCAAAACAGTTCCTTAATGGCTTCACAGATGTAACGATGAGACATTTATACAGATACTGTGTGCATTCACTCACATACATCAGGATGGGGGATTGAATTTAAGTCTAGATTCAATTTGGTTTTCCTTAGCTAGGCTATTTTTATTATGAATTGACTTGTATGAATACTGATTGGATGACAGTAAATTGGCTCGAATTGACATGTTTGTCTGTAAAGTGCCCCGAGATGATGTTGTGAATTGGTGCTATACAAATAAAGCTAAATTGAATACATAAATAAATATAAATAGACACATAAAAATGAACCCATATAGATGCCAAATGATGATTGAACAACAGAACTGAGGAGTTTGAACATGTTCCACCAACAATCAAGATGTTTTTTTTTTACTTTTTAACTCTTTATTTTTAAGAAGTTGATCATCACACAGAGTACAACAATGCAAAACAAGATATCAATCGTTATCCACTCTTTTTCTTTTTGTAACATAAAAAGGGAAATCAAACTGAATGGGCAGGGAGAGATAAAACCCTGTGTGCACAATGAGCTCTGCAAGAAACAAAACCCCCAAAAAGCAAAGTGATGGAAAGTTTAACATTTACTTCATGTTAATTATACGTAGCATCAACAAAGTCTGATCATAGAGGCTTTATAAATCTGACCCAGTTATTCCATCATTTAACAAAGGTACCCTTTTTGAGACGAATTGAGAAAGTAATAGATTCCATTTTATAGATCTCACTCACTATGTTTGTTCAATCAGACATTGTAGGGGGTTGGGAAGGAGCCAGTGTCTTGTAACTGCCTTTCTTGGCTGCTGCTGTCATAATTGCAAAAAGGTATTTATTTACGAGTCTGTGCAAATTATTAAAATTGTCCAAGAATCTGGTAGAAAACTGTAGTGGTATGTTATTGACATTAAATACACTAACTTAAGCTTTATGAAACTCAAGCCAAAGTCTTTGGACATTCCTGAAATGTATGCCTCTGTCCTGCCTCCTGATCCCCACACACTCACCAACAGTACCTATGCCAAAATGTACCTTTTGCTTTGGAGTGCATTAAGCATTTCCAGTTGAATTCTAGCCATTAATGAATGGGACTAGGCATGTGCCAATATAAAAATCTGACGGTATGATAACCTTGAGCAAAAATATCACGGTTTCATGGTATACTGTGGTATTATTATTAAATGGGTAAAAAACAGACAGACGTTTTTAGCTTAAACTGAATAATGACAAGAAATACTCTGGACACAAATATCTTTCAATTTAATATTAATATACTTGAGCATGGGGCCCAAAATAAAACTCAAGGGTTCCTCTAAAGCAAAAAAATAACAATAACATCTTTCTGTGGTCAATGTGTAAGAAATCAAGACATCAAAACAAAGTATCAATATTATTTCTATGAGCCTATCCCGTGTTTTTTATCCCACCAATCTCTCTACACACAGAAAGACGCGTGAGTAGAAATGATCACATTTGGCAGCAATAATAAAGCTAGCTCAAAAGCTAATGATTTAGCTGGATTGACATGGGAATTGTCCATTCTTCTGGGTTAGGCAATGATAAGAAATGTTTTAAGGAGACTAACATGTTATCTAGCCATGCAGTCAGCATAAATCCATACACTCTTACCGCACCTACTCACAACTCCAGGTACACCTGACTTGTACACTCACCCTGCAATTTACAAAGCCAAACACAGTTGATACTGCAGGCAGGGTATCGCGGTATCACGGTATGATGAAAATTGACTTTTTCATACCACGATATACCTTGAAACTGTATATTGGCACATCTCTAAATGGGAATTGATACATTTCCACTGAGATTATCAATATGTATTTTTAAAGGACAGAGATGTGGCCCATTTAAGTGAAAACGTCTGGTCCAACCTTAGTTTTCAATTTGGAACTTGGATTCACGTCTAATGACCCATGGGAGGATCTCAGACTATACTTAGGTTCAAATGGGATTAAGCTTTAACTGATGTTCACCAGTTGGTCACCAATGCTTCTTAAGAGTGATACTTGCTGTCAGAAGGTTTTTTTTAATTTGCAGCATTAGCTAGTATAGTGCAGCTAAAATTGAGGTTGTATCTGCTCTCCTATTGGAGTTGGTGAGGAGCTTGGCTGTTCTTTTCTGGATTAAAATCAGTCTGGAGAGGTCTTCTTAGCTTAAAGGTGGATTTGTTTAATTTTGGTGCTCAAAAACTATCTGCACAAGGGAGCGGAGGTTTTTCAAATGCACCAAGATGTATTTACTTTTGTACTTGTTAAAAAATGTATTCATCTGCAAGACATTTAGCTGACTAAGATCTAATGAGAAGACCATCACACACTAAAGCCACTTTCAGACTTGCATTGCGGAATATGTGCGGTAGAGTCCATCCGCTCTTAAACAGGAGTTGTCTTTTCAAACATATCGATTCCTGACGGACTATTTATGTCCTCCAGGCTACGTTCAGATATGGGGAAATGTTCCGGATAAGTCGATGGGTAAGAAGTCTTTGTGTTGCGACGTGTCCGGAACATTTCTTGTGCGTTCAGGAAAAACAACGTGCTGCAACATTTCCGCTCTTATGACATAAGGGCTAGCCGGTAAATATCCGCTACAGCTCCGAGGTAAAAGAGCGGAATGTTTGTCTGAATGCAAACGGTATAAAAGACAAAGTCCACAACATTACCGCTTTTCAGAGCATGTCTGAAAGGGGCATAAATCTGATCTTGTGGCTGATACTCTCCAAGTCTATCATGATAACACAGCTACCTTTACACATTTATAACTTTATAACTGTTTATGTCTAAAGGCTGTAGCTCAGGAGGAAGAACAGTTGTCTCCCAACCGTTCGATTCGAGGCTTCCCCTGACTACATGTCGAAGTTTCCTTGGGCAAGACATTGGACCCCACATTGCCTCCCGATGTGCCTATCGGGGTATGAATGCGTGTGTAGCTTAAAAAGCATTAAGTATGGTACAATATAAGTGCTGTATGATTGTGTTTGTGTGTGAATGGTTGCATGTGATATGTAGTGTCAAAGTGCTTTGATTAGTCAACACACAAATACAGTACAGTCCATTTAACTCAGGGATCCTCAAACAGGATTGAGGATCCCTGATTTAACTAGTTTGGTTTTAGCACATCATTAACACTGGCCTTTTCCCACAAATGGGTTGAGCCTTATTGGCTCAACAAAGATCTTCTTAGCGTGTTCTTCTTTAGTAATGCACATATGGCAAACAGTTGTCTCGGTACCTCATTATCGTAAACAGCAAGCTAGCATTATCATATCTACAACAATGTTAACAATACAAGACTTTTCTCTTCTTAACTAGAGTTATGGTTTGGAAAGCAACGTCAGTCTTTTTTTCTTCTTGTTTCGTATCTTTGGTGTTGAGCACGGTTTCTTCTTGGGAAAAGGTGGTGGAAAAGTAAAGTTAAAGCTTCGGCCGTTGTTGGAAATTGTTTGCTTGTTTATGGCAACACAGGCTAGTTTCCAAATAGACTCTTTTGGGGCTTTCACACAGACAGGGTTCTGGTTCTGGGCCTGACACGGTCTCCATTCCAAATTCTAAGAACCGCAGTGCTTTAAGACCAGATCTTTAATATTCTTCATAACTGAATAAGCAAGACTGGACAGAAATGTTAATTATTCTGAGGTGAAATTTAATGACAGGAGCAGCATAGCACGGTGGACTATGATAATGACTTCAATTTGAGCTGCACCCTGCAGAAAGATTTTGTAGGCTAATTTTGAATTTAGGTTATAGAGTTTTAACAGGAGTGCAAATTAGATATTGATTGTCCTCTATGTTAGTGATATCGATAAAGTAAAATGCCCTGTTCCATCTTATTCAAAGACCTACCATACAGTAAGTATGCAATGAAGGCCACGTCATCATCAGTTACATAAACCAATGTGACATTTATGAGGCTGTCTGTCTTGTAGCCACAACATCTTCCAATTGGCAAACTGCAGTGTTTGGGTTTGGGTTTTGGACCCTGTTGTGTCCCGTGCAGAAGGGCCGGGCAGTGAGGAGGTGAGGAGTGATAGTTGGCTATTGTTAGTGGCTTTCTTGGCTCTCTTCTGCTACTGCTTTGGCTGGGCTCCAGGCTAGTGTCAGGGGGCTGTAGGTGCTAACTGGGCCACTGTGTCAAGGCACTTGGGTAAACACAGCAGCTGACTGGGATCTGGCACAAAGCCACACTGAGGAGAAGCAGCTGAAAGAGGTTCAGAAGGTTTTCCTTACACTGTTCCCTGCCTGCTTTTCACTCTGCACTGCTCTGGCTGCCAAAATTTCATGTAGTTTATAGTAGCATGTGGCCATGTTGTTTATCTTCAAACACAAGCTCAGTGTAATCATAGGCTTGTAAGAGGGAGCAACCACGAGAGGAGGAAGGAAGAAAAAAAGTCTCCTGGCTGCAACCCAGGAAATGTCACATTACACTCAGAGCTATGTGTTCACAGCTTAGCCTCCAACATTTTAATTCTTCATTCGGAGCTGCAAAACTCCAAAGCTGCTCACTTCCTGAACAGAAAGCGGGGGCTGTCAAAACGTGTTTCAAAACATCAAAACGTGTTTCAGGATAATCAAACTAGTCTGAGAAAAGTCTTTTTTGTAAATAATTATTTACAAGTTACTGAAAGGTAGAGACATGTTATAATAATAATATGCTGCAGCAATTTTCTAGTTCTTGGTTCTCTTGAATGAACTTGGTTTTGAAGGTAAGATGCTCATCATTCCTATAGCTGGCAGACTTTCCGGGGGGGGCATATACATCTTATAGATGTTGGTTTATCTTTAATATTGTATACCTGAACAAATGTATGTAAAACAAATGTAAAATCCAAACAAATACATGCTTGAATTGTTGCATGTCAATAGAAATAATGAAGTCAGGCTTCAAACCACTTAAAGATGCTGCTGTTTTTGTGGTTTAAAAAAATACATTTATCAGCCTGGACTCTTTATTTTTTTTATCAGTTGATATAATCATTGTTATAAAAGTGAAATATTGCAGTGTGAAATGTAAAAAGTGTCCAGCAGTGTGTAAGCAGCATGCATATTGGTATATTCAGCACCTGAAATTGAAAGCCCAGATCAATGGACAAAATTACGCCAGGCATTGACCTGTAGCTTATCTGGTTAATAGACAGTCACACTGAATAGAACTATGAACCGTGTCAGCTTTAGTCGATAATTTCAAAGGCCACAGTAGTAAATGATTGAAGAGTGTAGGGGTGTCACAATTTAAATTTTTTTATCGTAATCGATCGAAATTACGTTATGGTCTCGAGCATCGAAATCGAAGAGAGTATCAACGATCCTTTTTCCCCCCTTTTTTTTTGGTCCGCGCGCGTGTGTGAGTGTGTGTTTCCCCCCCTTCCCTCCCCCATCTACAAAAGTAATTGTTTCAATCACAAGATCACAAAATTAGCAGGTTAGGTTTACATATATCAGGGAGGTGTGCAAAGAGGTTATATGTGCATGACGACGCAGCATATTGTAGCCAAACATTGTAGCGAACATGCAGTTTATGACACCGTCGCAAGTGCAGATAAAGGAGACGCAGCACCGGAGCTTGAAGCCGCTCCAGCCGTGAACGTTGTTGACAAGAAGACCACAGTGTTATGTGCTTGTACAATACCCGGCAATGGGAAACACTACGAACATGACAGGACACATTCGCCAGTTTGACAACTGGGAATACACCATCGCTGGTCCAGCCAACTATTATATCCTCATTTGCAATAAAATGTCCACAGACCTCATCTCGCGCAAAAGCTGAAACTAACGCTATAGGGCTATTTATAGCAGCAGACCTGCAGCCTTATTCGGTGGTGAAGAATCCTGGATTTAAGCATTTAATTAGCGTACTTGAGCCACGCTACAGTATGCCCAGCAGGTCACATTTTACAACAAAAGTGTTGCCTCCCATGTATGAAGACTTTAAAGAAAAAGTTTTGGTGGGTGTATTTTATGAGTAGTCCACATAATGCTGAAACCATAAAAGAATCAGTAGATGGCAGGCACCCTCTGTGACTTCTCATTTTTGTTATCATCGTTGTTATTTTGTTTGTTTTTGTTGTTTTTAACTTGAATTAGAACAAGATTGTTACCTTTATATTGTAAATGCTTTTTTTAAATATGACAATTTTGGCCTATTGTGATACATTACACAAGAATGGAAATTGCATCACTTATATGTAGCCCATCTTTTGCTATAGGCATCTGTGCTATAAGAAAAAAAAAAAAAATCGAGAATCGAATCGTGACCCTAAAATCAAAAATGAAATCGAATCGAGGATTTGGAGAATCGTGACACCCTTAGAAGAGTGGCACAGAAATTAGCATTTTCAACGGAAACGACTACAATATAAGAACTGAATATAGTAGCCTAAAGAAACATGACTCATTTATTTGGCAATATTCAGTATCCAGGTATTAATCTTAGGCCGGCAGTGAGTGTATTTTCTGTTTGTTAGAAATCTAAAATTATGTACATCGGATAAAAAACTCTCTTCTAAAATCAACATATTAATGTAGAATACAGTTTACTAATGTTTGTGGCAGATTTGGACTCCCCAACCCCCCAGTGGAGCCAGCCTTGATTAGTCAGCCATCTGGCCAAACAAAGACGTCTCAGGTTTTCCTGCCCTTTATAAATGTAATTAGAAAACCTAAGAAAGCTCAGTGCTCTCAGCATCAGTAAAATGAAATGTCACATTGATTGTCTGAAGCGAGTGCTAATAACAATTGTTCAATTCTTAAGGATTTTGGATTATTGTACTTAATATGATGTTATTTATATCTTTACATAGCCAAGCATATATGGAGAAAATAGACCACCACATTGAGTTTCTTGTACATCATGTAAACTATAGATTCATTTTCTGCTATTAAAAAAATAACTGTACATTGTGTTTACCCTGTTATATATGCTATTTCTCCTGCTGCTGTAACAGCCCAATTTCTTTGATCTAATCAGATTACATATATGATTACATATATGCTCCACCTCTGTTGGGTCTTATTATGAACAGACTGAACAGCATCATTGAATTTATAAAGCTACTGTTTCTTAATGAGTTTCAGATTCAAGATTTTCCTTTTTATTTTATTTTTAAGAAAGAAAATGCAGATGGAGTATTAGATATACCTTTGGAAGTGTATGTCATCCCCAGTTACGTGCTTGACACTCTGACTCCCAGCAATGAACAATTATACATGTACTTTTTGACTGTGCTTAAATATATAGAGCTCTAAAAATTGCATTCAGGTCAGCCTTAGTCTCTGCTGTCCTATGTGTGTCCAGTAGAGATGTAGCTTCATGTTGGCCTCTGGAGATGAGCTCCAGATGCGTGACGCGCTGCAACATCCAAGCCTGGGTCCCCGGGGGGTGCTGGCCTGTCAGAGGTGGAATGCCCCTGCACACTTAACGCTAGCTGAGAGGAAACAGATACGTCCAACTTTAAGCTGAGAAATCGCTCCCTATCGATTAAACTCTACAGAAAGCTGTGAATTGCGCTTATGGTTTGAACATTTGATACTGCAGATTCAGAGGGACAGTCATAACACTAACTTCTCTGATAGAGGTCCTTTCCCCACCCCCTACATTTCTCTGCCTCAATACCATACGCCTGACAAAGAAGTCATTTACCCATCTGACTCCAGGCATTGTGACCTTTGTCATTTCATATGTAATTAAATGTGATGTGTCCTAATAGCAGTGAGGTTTTTTTTTTGTTGATTGTGAATGTATCAGGTTCCCACTGCTGTCAGTACACTGAGAATGTATATAAGGACCTATCAGGTCTGTGTGATGTCTCAAGCTGCCATTAGCATGGGGGTGAGGTGGACGCTTGCTCTTTGAAAGATGTGAGATATGCAAGGTATTTTTAGCCAAAGCTTTTAACCCAGAAGAAATGATTAATAACTACTATGAGTGTAGCAATATAGCTTTTTGCTCAGAGTGGCATTGTTTACAAGGGCCCCCAAAATGTAGTTTTATTGTACAGTGTTCCACCACATTGAATAGCAAGACTATGAATTTGTATCTTTTTAAATAATTACTTAAGCATGCGGGTGGCAACTATTTTTTGGGCCATTGAACACTTCAAAAGGCAAAAATAATGGATTCAAATCAAATTATTCATGAGTGGGCATTGAAGGCGTGCCGTGCCAATGAATAGTTGGATAATCTTGTCTGGGAGGTCTGGTTTCATAGGGCCCTGAAACACCAAAGTAAGGGGTTAACTCACGGAGGGCTGTATGTGGTGGCACAGATGTGATTCACTAAAATGTTTGCTCTGCCTGTGAAAGGGTCTTTGAACCAATGAGTGTGAACTTCTGGCCACACCACCCTATAAACGTTGCATTTGTGTGAGGCAGCGAAAGGGGCCATCTAGTGTAATGGGGGATGGGGCCTCTGCCTGTGGAATGTGGTGTCTTGGTGAAAGGGCTGGGGCTGAACAAATGCAGTCAGTTTATTTGGCAAACTAGACTTACTGGTTACTAACAGACATGTTTGCCCAGGAGCTAAGTATCCAGATTCACGTCTGTCTTTCAGACTTAAGTCTATCTTTTTCTGGTTACTGTGTGGTTTCCTACTTTCTCTCCACTTTGATAAAATCGAATTTGGTTGAAAATATGTAAATCAGTCAGATTTTTTGTTTTGTTTTGTTTCTATACCTGCCTATTTGCCATTATGTCTTTCTATTCCTCCCCTCCTTGTTTCCTCTGTTTCTCTTTTTGAGCTTTGTAATTGGAGTGATTAATGGAGGGAGGGGTGGTCTTGCCCAAAGGCCTGTTTTTCAGTGGCCTATTTAGAGGTGCAGCTACACTGAGGCCAGGACAGGTAGCAACATGCTCTGCTCCTGGACATTTAGCCCCAGTCCCCGCCACTTTGTCTGTTGCCTCTAAAGCCAGAAATCTCTTCCAACTACAAACATGACTGGACAGTCAGAGGCAGGCATGCCTTTAAGCCCTGTTCCCTGCTGATCTCAGCAGCACTGATCTCATTGGATATGTGACTCTTTTTTTATGCTCCTTAATAATTCTTAATGAGAGCAGAATCAGTAGTTGATCTGCTTGTAAGTAGAAACTCTACCATATGTTCTTGAGTGGCAGAGAGATTTACTTCCCTCTTGTCGCACATGGGATCATGATTAGCCAGAGCCTTTGTTGATGCTAGGGTATGGCCAGCTCTCCATGAAATCCTTTACAGTGGTGAGCAGATAAAGAACGCCATCCGCTCAGCCCATCTCTCCACACCCCTTCCCAATGAAAAAAGCTCTGATAAATGATTCCCAGAGTCCTGCAGAGGGATTAAGGCTCCAATAATTTGATTTGGATTAAAGATTTCTATCCCCCCACCTTCCCATTATGTTCGTTTTTACAAGCATGCTGAGAGGAAGCAAATTCGCTTTCTATGAGGGCTTTAGGATAATTAAACAGATGGACATTAACTGAGTGCTTCATTGCTTTTTCTTATCTTTGTTTCTCTATACATAATCTGCTACAATCACAGTTCCTATTTAAGACAAATAGGTGCACAAATCTTGCATTTAAAGTTGCCCATGAATTTATCTCAGGTCTTCACACTAAAAAGAGGAAACTTTTTAAACCTAGTCAGAAAGTTTAACAACTAAGCAGGCATGTAGGCCCTTTTTGGATACTCACAATTATTCTTGTTGGCTGCAATCCAGATTTCCTCTGGAGGTCTTAATTATGATTAAAATACTGCTGCTGAGTCTGTTTGAAAGGTTTCTCTGGCTGAACTGTTTTGACAGGCAACAATTTGGCTAAAAAAGATTAGTCCAGGAATGAGATGTTAAGAGTACCTGTGGGATGACAGAAGCTATCCTGTTATTGTGAGATCCTGTTACTGGTGTACAGGAATGTTGGTGAATTTCACTAAAGTCACCCTCCCTCCTGTGTCCATTCTGCCAGAGCTCACACTGAAAACACTGCAGCATTTGGTTAACTTTGATTTACTGCCTGGGGTTGCTATAGAGATCTTGCTTGTATGGGCGTGAATTTTGTTTTCATTGAGGAAAGGTGTGGCTATTTACACAGTTTCTTGTAGATGAGTGCAATTTGATGAGGGCTTCCCATGGAAACCTTCACTGTGTTGCTCAAAGTTAGGGTGTCTTGCTGGAGGTGAGGGGGTTAGGTCACCCTGGGAGCTATGATCCTGCCCTCATCTCAGTTTCCCTGGTGTGGTGGTAGATGACTGAGGATGATGAATATTGACATGTGCTGTTGAATCGCGTCCGGAGGGGGCCGGGGAGTTCCCTGTGTTTGCACATCCAGTGCTATTGATTTGAGCTGCCTGCTCAATGACTATAGCCCAGGGGACTTGGTCTGCAGCGTGTAGCTGTGTGGCACAGGACAACAAAAGCTATGATAGTAGCTTGGAGTTGGAAGATGGGGATTGGAGCAGGGATTATCAAATCCAGACCCCTTGAGCCAGTGTCCTGCAGATTTTCGATGTGTCCCTGCTGCAACACACCTGGTTCAAATGAAATTGTTCTCCAACACCTTGTTGTCAAGTTCTGCACAAGCATCTTAACCCATTATTTTAGTCAGGTGTATTGCAGCATGGACACTGGCTGTCTAAACCCGATGGATACTGGCTCAAAATGTCTGGATTTGTGATCCCTGGGTTAGAGGGATGGCTCAGGACTAACAGGACTCTGAGGTGGCAGAGATGAGTGTCTGTCTGTACTAATTAGCCTTTGTTGAGATTACACTGGTGGGCTACAAAACAAGAACAGTGTTCAGGTCTGCTCCGTGTTTCAGATGAGCTCTAGTCTCACTTGTAATTTGTGCCTTCCTGGTAGTTGGTCATCCACCTGTTATCGATAGTGTGAGAATGACCTACTTCACAGCTGTTTAGACAGCATGCAAATGGTTACTGGCCTGTTTACATTTTTTTCTCAGCTTTTTTCCCCCTGTTTTATTATCTTGAGAAGATTTTTAAGATGAGAGACGATTCAGTGGCTCTGCTATTTGAGCCTTCCCTTCCACCTACTGAATGAATGAAGTCAAATCACATGACGCCTCAATGAAGAACAAACCTCTTCATCTAATAACAGCTCCACTATCAAATTGGAGAAGTGCTGTCAACATCCCGAGCAATCAATGCCATCCACCCCCCACTCCCCAAGCAGCAGCCATTAACCCCTCTTGTTACGGCATGCCTGGTCTCACTAAAATGGTGGCTCTTCTCCAGACATCTCTCTATAATGGCTGAGTAGAATTACCTCCAAGCAATACATCAACATTCAGGTAGGAGTGTGTTGCATAGGCGGTCCAAAGGAGTGCTATGCCAAGAATGTTGGCCTGTTAAAGGCTTTATATTGCAATGCATGGAAATAATGGTGCATTAATTACACAATGCAGCTGCCTATATTTCGCAAAGCTTTTATTAGGAAATGAATTCCTCAGTATAAGAAGCAGCAGAGCAATCGCAATCGTTCTGCCATTGTTGCCCCCCCAAAACAAAAAATTATAAACTAAGGGACATGATTTAATAAGGAAGTTGATGACTTCTGACAACTCTACAAAGATTATAAGACATGTTTACATAAGTTCAAGAAGGAATTTTGTTTAGCTTGATGAAAATGTAACCCTGCATTTGGTTTGCATCTGCCAGTTGCCACATTTACATGAGAGTTTTAATCCCCCTTTAATTCAGAAGAGAAATTACATCTGCTTTAAAGAGATGAAAAATAACCACAGAATACCCTAATTACATCCGCCAAGGCACGTAGGTTAGGTTTTTGCCTGTGTATGTCTGTCTGTTAGCAACATAACTGTAAACGTTAAAAAAAACAAAATAAACACTGGAATTTACAGAATTTTCAGCCTCCCGTAGAGGGGGGGAAAGAAGAAGCGGGGGGGGGGGGGGGGGGGGGGGGGGGGGGGGGGGGGGGGGGGGGGGGGGG
>JBBBVU010000001.1:30778701-30795569 GCA_037177055.1 Atherinosoma microstoma | reverse complement strand
ACACACACACACACACACACACACACACACACACACACACACACACACACACACACACACACACACACACAGAGTAAGCGTTCAGGACTGTACATGTCTAAAATGTGAACTTCAGCCACAATCCTTTATAATAGTTAAAGTTTAACAGAGGTGGTCAAGTTGTGGGCAAAGGTCTATAAGGCCTCCAAATGTACCACAATGTATGCTTATGTTCACATGATGAACCCGATACAATAATCTTAATTGCATACTGTCGATATTGATATTAGATAACAGAATTTATTTTTGAAAAGACAGCTATAGCCTATTTATAGATATTTTCAAAGTTGGTTTGAAATCAATCTGCATTATGTCTGTAGTTTGGGACACTATCAACACTTTTTTTTTCAAAGTTTGAGAAGGAAGATAATTCATCTGACACATGTCATTGTTGACGTTAACAAGGTCAGTTTCCAGCCTTAAGTTGGTGTCTCCACATGCAGGCATCTCCTGTTGTAACACAAGCCTTAATGCATTTAATCGGTAACCTTGAAACAAGTTGATGGCTGATGAGTATTTGTTTAGGGAGCATGAATGTTGACACCCGTTACACACACGAGAGTGAGAGGGTGAAAATGACTTGCTCTCAGGGGCCTTGACAACCTTTGCCCTCCTGGCTCTCGTTTCAGGCCCTGTAATTGCCACTGACCAATGAGCTCCTGGTTGAAACTAGACCCTGGGCTGCAGCTATTAACGTCCCCCTCCAAACGGATCTTGTTTTGATTCCTGATGCTTTTATAGGTTTTGTCTTTAGGAGACATTCCTGGTCGGCACATACCGTGCACTCCTTTCTGCTCTTATTTTCCTTCCTTCCCGTCTTGTGGGGCCATTGCCCCCCCCCCCTTTCCTGAACTCACAAACATACACACAACCATGACCAGTCCTTGCACGTTTTTATTTGTGTGTGTGTGTGTCTGTGTGTGTGTGTGTGTGTGTGTGTGTGTGTGTGTGTGTGCATGGGTACACGCACGTGCACTAAGGCTACTGACCAGCCCACCCTCCTCTGGCCCCTCCTGACAACCAGCTACACTCCATGAACTTGGCCACCCGTCACAGCTGCGTTAAGATTGAAGGATGGGGGGCCCGTGTATCCAGCTGGGTCGGAAGACATGGGTGGGGGCAGGGCAGGCCCAGATGCAGATGGTTTAGGTCAAATGGAGATGTTTGAGGATGAAGGGGGAGGGGGATTTAGGAGCTCAGGGCCACAATAACTCCAGAGGTTACGCCTCCAGCCCCTGGATTAATGCCCTCTGGAGTTTGGTTAGTTAGTTAGTTTTGATAAGTTTGTATTACAGATTATTATTATTTGTCTCAACTAGATAACAGGTAACTAGCTTTTTTTTTTTTTTTCAAGATGAACTTTTTGATCTGAAATCAACAGTGGCATGTGTGGGTACAAATCAGATTAACACATAATGAGAAAATTGAAACAGACTTGATTTTTACAAACTAGAAATTAGCTTCTACATTGGAGGTGGAATTGAGCAACTTTATTTAGTTACTGCATTGGTTTGGAGCCAAGGAATTTTTTCTTTCTTCGGTTTTTCCTCATTTTTCCTGTTGGTATCTTAATTTTCAACAAAGACAGTATTCTTTCGTTCTTTTCTTTCGTATTCTTTTGTTTGTCCACTGATCTGATTTATTTTGCCTCTCTTGTATGTTGTAGAATGGCAGTGCGGGATGGACTGATGAGGCTGACAGTAGCAGAGGAAGAGGAGAAGCCTCCCGAGATTTTGCTAAGGTGAGCCCTTGATGTGTGATTTGCGAGTTCAGTCACAAAATATGAATTATAATAATTTCGGATCAAATAACAAGTGTACAACATACATTATCATAACATTCAGAGATATGACAGTCAAACTAATAACAAATGTTTATAAAGAACATATCTCCAATTTTTCTCCTTAATTTTTTTTACAGCAGTCTGGATTAGAAATGTCACCATTCACAAAGCTGAGCCACCAAACAGCTGACATATTAACCTGCTAAAAGAGATGCACATCGAGAACGAACATGCTCTAAAAAGTTTGTATTCTTTTAACAGCTGTATGAGCTGGACAATGATCCCAAAAGGAAGGAGTTTTTGGATGATCTTTTTACCTTCATGCAGAAACGAGGTAAGCATACTCTCCTAAAACGAATACAATGTTAAGCAGCATCTTCAGTTTTTCTGTATTCTCTCTCTCGATTATATAATATTCATAAGTTTGGCATGAAGTTCAAAAGAGGAGGTTAGTTTTTATTTCTACTTATATAAGACTACTAGGGTGCGGTACTACTCTTTTTTTTTTTTTCTAAGACCTTTTACAAGTTCAAACAAGAATCAGCATGACCAAACACATAATACAACCCCCCTCCCCCCACCCACCAATGACAGCCATCTAAACAGTATAAAAAGACCAAACGAGCTAAAAACATTGTTTCCATGTAATTTCCACTTCAAGTATACAAACCTTTTTCCAAAAAGTGCTTCATTCTGTATTCGTACTGGAGTACCATGGGTTGGAGATGCTGGAACGATTCCTGGAGCAGCAGCCAGGGATCTCTGCAGATCTATTGTCTCCTGTAGTGTGCAGGAAGGAAAGCAACATATAGTCTCTGACAGACGCCTACATAAAACAGTTGAAAAAGATGTGGGGAAGCCTCTTTGACCTTTAAACACTAGCAATGTCTGTAACAATGTCCCCAACTCTGTCCATCATTGCCTGAGCATGCACAGCTTCTGGAGGACATAATCATTTCCACTCCACGACTCAACAATAGTTGCATTTACATGGAGAACTTTTGATCTGTCGAAAGTCCCATCCGAATAAAAATGTAAACATGTCAGCTGATCCGATCGGCCTCGATCAAAAAGAATTTTCAATCCGACCTAGAAGGGTGGTTTAAACCTTGTTATGATTGGATCAGCAGGAAAAAATTAACATGTATATCCTCCCTCTGATTGTTTCTGAGGTGTTTCTGTGCATGCTTGAACCACGTGGAGGTTACGTGTCGTGATGAGGTTCAGGGAAGACCTAAACAATGGCAGCAAAACAGAACGGGACTGTGGCGTATATAACATTTTGTTGGAAACTGACATAGTTCAGGATTATAGAGGATTTCGACAGTCAAAAGGTTCAAAATGAAAAAAGAAGAAGAAAATCCTCATTCTTCCTAACTAGTAGGCATTGCGAATGTCAAAGCGGCACGATTGCATTAAATCTGCCCCTCATGTAAAAATATCTTATGGAATCGCTTTATCCAGCCTACATGTAAACATGTCAGCTGGAATCTCTGATCAAATTTATTCCAATCACATCGATTAAATATTTGTCTATGTAATGATTAAAAACCTCAAGAGTTCAAGACATTCTGAGGACAGAAGTTAATATCTTGAGCCTTACTTTTAAAAAAAAGAAAAAGTTTTTTATTTAGAGGACCATGTGCAATTACATTGCTTAATCACAGAAAATAAAAAGATGGCTGCTCCAGATTTAGCATTATGCTAATTTCCAGTGTCCTTAACACAAATAGACAAATGAGTACATGAGCAGATAAAAAATTATCAACATAGTGCTCATATAAAACATATTATGAATACAATACAATATACTTATTGTACAATACAGAACAAGATCAAATACCTTATTTGTGGTGCCTAAATAGTTGATTCTACAAGAGGTGATGTTGAAAATGCATATAACTCTGATAGCTATCAGATGCTACCCTTATAATGTTGCTGGAAATAAAATGCTTTCCAGCAAAGATATTTTTTTTTTTCTCAGCTGAATTAAACACGTTGCTGAATAAACACCATCAAACGTAACCGTGGACCGTCCTTGTTAGAATTACAGTATAATAATGCAATAATGCAAACAAACTTCTTTGAGGTCCATTTTTAATATGAGCATTCATATTTCTAATCATGTGCCTTACCAAGGAGTATCTTTCAGTTATTTTTGTTAAAAAATTGCTCATAGCCAGCCAAAAGTATCACCAAAATTTAAATATTTGAATTGATTTTTATTCAATTAAAAAAATATATTGAATTGCAACCTTGTAAATTGGAATTGATTCAGGAAATTGTTAGTCATACCCAGCCCTAAAAAATAAAATAAATCCTCCAATGGTTGGCGGTTCGAATCCTGCTCCCACCCCAGTCAACTGTCGTTGTGTCTTTGGGCAAGACACTTTACCCTCTTGCCTCCGGTGTTGGCATCACTGGTGATACTCAATTGTAAGTCGCTTTGGATAAAAGCGTCTGCTAAATGACTGTGTATATAATGTACTTGGTTTTAAGTTAAGGGAAAAAATAAGTTTAAGTCTACTGCGCCATTAGTTCCTCATTAAAAGGTTTGACTTTCTTTTCTGTGGTGTCATTCTTCATACTTTGTCAACATGTATGATTTGTAAATTGGTCATAGCTCACCTTTGCTTTCTTTACTCTCAAGGAGTGCAGGATGTTTTAAACCAAAGTGATTTCTCACCCTCTACCCCTGTGGTAAAAGCAAATACCACACTACTTCCTTTTCCTAAGAGTCATTTCCTGGTTCAGTCTAAGAAGGGGTCACTACTTTTTCTGGAATTTCATTGTATATAGATTCATGTCAGGCCTGCAGCTCAAACTGAATGTTTGATTTTTCAATCATTACAACACATAAGGTCTGGAAAGATTAAATATGCACCGTACAGTTGCTTCCTATGGGAGTTTTATATTTAAAGTGTTTCTACTTATCTGCTTGCCAAGTGAACCACGTCACTGATCAACCCAAAAGACATCTTGTAACTCACACCACATTGGCTAAGAAATCCTTTACTAATTCCCCTCCCAGGAGTAAAGGCCTTAAGGTGTCAGCCGGTGAGTTCTGCCCAGTTGATCCTCTATTATCAGGGTCAAGCAGATCTGTGGCCTAACTTATTAAGTTGACCAGCAGGCAGGGAGGCTCAGCTGACCTTATACTGTCTCAACGACGTATACTAAACCGTGCAGAATGAGCCTGCTAAAACAGTCGGGCTTTTATCAGACAAACCTGCAGCCAAACAAGATGCATGACTTGATCGGTCACAGTGAGATTACAGCAGGGCATGGAAGAGTGTGATTAGAGATGATCTTTCTGTGTGTGGGTTTTGTTCTTTATTGTGAATTGTTACAGGATGTAATGGGTGATACCATTTGAATGTGAATGTGTCTTTATTTGAGTTTTTAAAAGGACTGCATATATAATGTGAGTATGTGTGCAATGCATAGTTTGTTCTAGTATGTCATACTGTGACTCACTGATGTCTGTGCATACAGTTTTGTTGATCAGTCTGGGAGTTTAGAAAAGAATGAGTGTGACCCCGTTGGCATATTTTAGTGAGGGAGAAAAAGGGAGCCTCTCATTTGCACAGAAATGTCATTTTTTAGTGTTATGTCATTCTGAATAGATAAAGATTTTATAAATAAAACCGATATAGCTTTATTTTAAGGCCCTAATTTAGATTCTGACTCTGGCTTATTTATTTGATATTAATCATCTACAGTTTTTATGGAAGTAAATTACCATAGAAAGAAGATCTTAATATTCCAGCATCTCAAATAAAAGTACATGTTTTAGGATTGGGCGATTATATAAACATTAAATTCATATTGTATATGAATACCTTTTCAATATGCTGCATTACATAACCTGTTTCCTCTGTAATGCCATGTTCATGTATGTCTCTTCTCAAGCTTTGCAGAGCTACTTTCTCACTGTGTTTGGAAGCAAACCAGGTGAAAATCCTCTTCACATAATGTACAGATTTGCTTTTTCTCCGACTTTTGGAGCCAACTCTAGTGGCCATTCAAAGAACTACACTTTTGGTACTCTTACAATGGCTTATTTTTTTCAATCCAGGAGGTTGCCGCCTGCTGTCGCTATGCTTTTACATTAAAAGTACAACATTTTAAAAAAAAAAGTGGTGGAAAAGGAGATGTGTTGGTGGACTGGTTAAAATCGGTGTGGAATCAGTGACATTTCTGTACACCAAGATGCATCTATGTGCATAACCACTGCTCTCATTCAAAGTCTCCTCTGAAAACTGCCAACATCTTCTACTTAGAGGAAACATTTAAAAGATTTCACAATATTTTACATATTGAGCCTAATCACTGCTGTCTGTGACCAATTAGAAACAGACATATAGAATGGGTAATGGGTAGTTGATATATTTGACTTATATAGTCAGGCTACAAGCTAATCTTGCACTAACAAGTCAGAGCTGCGTTGGAAGTTTTACGCTTATTTTGCTGCCATTTGAAGAATCTGGCATAGATCGGCCAAGGGAGGCATTTTTATGGGTAACAGCTGTGTAGAGTTGCCAGACTGGTGGCAAGGCATGGTACTGGCTATGTTGTTGATAGGTACTTCAGTAATAGAAGTAGCTGTCCTAATCATAAACAAACCTTGAAAAAAAAAAAAAAATTGGACATCAACAAGAAAGAAAAAAACTTCATAAGAAGTTACTTTGATATCTGGGAATTTCTGGGATATTTTTCCGTATCTGGGAAGATACTGGTTAGTAATGCAAGTGAACTGGGAAGTAACCTTATTTTAATCTGGTCAAGGCCAGGTGAATTTGTTAAAGTATTTTCCCACTAATCCCCTCTTGTATTAGTGGGAGTATTGGAATTGTATTATTTCTATTCACTTCTTTCCTATTAACATCTCCTTAATGAACATGAAAACCTCAGTGGAAATCTTGCTATCATGGCAGGCATGGTGTAGGTTTCTGTATGTAAGGGTGTCAAATGACTTACCTGATTTGCCTAGATAATCATAATTACAGAGAGACCTTGTGTTGTCTGTTGTGACAGATAATCAAAAAATCTCATTAAAACAATGTGTCCTTTGTGTCTGCAGCAGTTAAGGTAATTTAATTACCCTGGATTTATGTTACTAATGCAAACACTAAGGTAGCAAGATAAATATTCACAAATGGATCTATGGCGGCCAGTGGTCTCTTCAGATTTTTCTTTATAGTTTGGGATTCAATGAGAGTACTTCTATGTGAAGAAACAAGTTCAATCTTATGTTTGAGAAAAGTTTCTGTGACAAAGCTTTTCCTGAATTAAAACAAACACATGTTTTATTGTTATTCACACACCTCAGTAACAGATATGGAGGTTGATTCAAAGTAAAACTAAAATCACATTTTAATGCAGCATGCATAGGAAGACGGAAATATAGATGCTCAGCTCACTTGACTGAAGCTGCAAACAGAAAGCTAAGTCTGGACATAAACAGGGTAATTGTGTGCTTCTTCACTGTTTGAAGCTTATGTTAGGGAAATGCTTGTAGGACTTGATGCGCTGAATCAAAATTGAGCATCGTTAATAACCCCTCTTTAATGAGAATATTGGAACTTGTCCATGATGCCCAGCCCCAGTCCACAAAAGCAGCAGCCTTTGAGTGTCTGGTCTGGCCTAGCACATGGAGGTCTAGTTTGGAGGGTAATGAATTAAACAGAGTCAGAGAGGGAGGGACAAGATCTGTCAGGCCCCTGTTAGCAACTCTGTTCTGTGCCAGAGGAGTGGTTGGCTGACCCTTTACTCATTCTAGTCAGATACAGAAATCCATCAGTCTTGCAGAAATGCCCCTTGAAAAGAGATAATTGACTGATAAAACACTCATACCCCGCCAAACCCATAAAGCATATAAAACACTAAAAGGAATGCGCTAAAAAGTTTGGATTTGATCATTAGAACTTGTGTTATTTGCGTGAAGTTCAGCTTGTTGAGTTGAATTACACTGCCAGAGTGAGTTACACTGAGTGTAACTGGATTCAGCTTGCATGGATCAAGTTCCTGTGTCATTTGTACAAGTGACTACTTGTGAGGGAGTGCAAGGGTCACTGCTGGACAACAGTTGTAACAAATATTGCTGTTTCTCCAGAGAGCTCATCAATAATGGACGCATTTGAGACAAAGAAGAAATAAATGGTGAGGGGAAATAGAGGTTGAAAATGGGAAAGTCAAACTGACAAAGTAAAGAAAACCATTCTCACCATTGTCACTTGGAAGGTGGAAATGAAATGGTCTTGGCTGCACAACATATCAAGAACGGGTATAAGAGAAGCGTATCTTGGGGCGCTGATGAAACCATTATACAGCAGAGAAGGGTATAATTTCAGCTACTCCGAGATGAGGATGTTCACCTTTTCCTTAAGACAAGAGGCACTTGGCTGACCTCTACTGTGTCTCAAACTAGAGCCTTAATCACAAGGGAGTTGCTGGCAGGATGCACTTTTTTGCCAGGCTCTTGTAGGTGGTAGCCTGTAATTACACTACATTCACCACTCCACTTCTATAGACAGAAATATAAGATTATTGTACTTAATTCATTTTATGATTTAAGAAGGCTTTCTTAAGGCTATTTTCAACATTTATTTCATTATATAGTTTTTTTTATCAATCGTTTACCTTCTTCCAAACCCCCCCCCCAAGTTTAAAAAAAAAGCATGATTTGGTCATATGAGAAAATACCTGCCTGTGAATTGGAAGATGTTTGCGTCAAAATACTTCGTTGTAAGAGGTATATTGCAAAGTTAAGTGGAAACCACCAGGATCTCTGGCCAGACAGAGAGAGAGAGAGAGAGAGAGAGAGAGACAAATGGCGAGGTGCTTTTCCCACCTTGGTAAGGGGCCTCTGAGTCTTGAAAGGAAAGCAACAACGGAAGGAAAACTTACGAGGGATTCCCATTTCCTGCCTCAGCGCTTAAAAACATGCCTGTGTGTGTGTTAATGGTTGAGGAATTTTAGCAGCTGTCCTAAATAGTGTCAGCGAGTAAAGGGGCCCATTGATGGGCTCTGCATTACAGAAACGGTCGAGGATACTCACACAACTCTTTCAGCCTTCACTCCCTTTGCTCTTATTATTGCTCCTGTCACACCAAATCAGGGCAAAAGAAATATTTGTTCCATCTACAGTTGGACCCCATTTTGTTACTCTGTTGATCTCTGTACTGTTTGTTGCTTGTAACATTAGAGAAGAACCTCAGCCTTAATCAACCAGAGAACCTCATGTATATTTTAATCATCTGTTGCAGAAAGAAACATTAGCTAATGGCCCGACATGTGCATGTAATATAAATGCATTAGGGCTGTTCAAGTTGGAAGAGTGTACATAACCCTGATGAGTTACGGGGACGTCTCCGTTCATTAGATCCATTACAGGTTTTCCTGTCTCACTCCCACTCGCTGCAGGAAAAAATTCTCCAAGATGCTTTGAAGCTTTTTACCACCTTTAAAGGTTTCGATTGAGCAGATGGGTGATTGTTTGTTATTGTTTGACGCCCAGTTGCTTTGTTATTGGGAAACGAGGGTTTGGGACAAGAGGTGGGGCTGCGAGGGAGGCGTAGGTGAGGTTGTTGGAAGAGCGGGTGCATGATGAAGAAAAAAAAAGAGGGGAAGAAAATAAGAGTGATGCAGCCAACTGCCTGTCAGCGCTGTCCACTTGAGATGATTAATGGCCACCGGCTCTGATGGACAGAGCCAGAGAGAGAGACTCCTGTTCATTGAAATCACCAGTCAAGAGGTGAGGGGGGTTTTCAGGGGGAGGGGGTTTGAAGGCAAGTGTTTCTCCTTCTCCTCGAGCCAGGAAACCCCACACGTTGCACTCAGCTCAGGAAAGATCCATCCTTCTAAATGGGAAGTGTAGTTTCAGCTTAGGAGGGACCTCATGGTGTGCTATCACTGCTTTAGAGTTACTTTAGGGGAAAATCTCTACATAGCAGATTTAGGCCTATTAATAGTAATAAAGCGGTAAGAAGGACTTGTCTGTGTCATTAAGATGTTGTTGCTTTGACAGGGCTAGAGAACGATTTATAGAATTACAGGAATGAGTTGGAAGTGGAGGAGAGTGGAAGATGGCAATGATTAAAATAAATGCTTTCCTATTTAATTGCAGCTCCGCAGTAAATTTTACCATGAGATGCTCTGTTTCCCCCCATAAAGCTGCTGTGTAGCTCACAGGAATGTTTTCAGGATCCATGTAGCAAATAAAACCTGATGTTGTGCAGGTCAGTAATTTACTGTCACATTAACATCCTCCTCTGAGATGATAGAAAAATTAAATGGAAAGTAAAAAAGAAAAGAAAAATGATCTGCAGTTGTTGTTTTTTTTTCATCTTCTATTGATTTTTGTGTCCAGATTCAGCTGAAATCTTTTCCAGTATTTGTAGTGTGGGAAAAGTGGCCTCCCAGCAGGGCATGAAAGGAAGTTCCCCAACTGTAACCCAGAGACCAAGAGCTCTGTCCACACCAATTACACCATGAATGGACTCTGGGGGATCCATGTATGCATTATATTACTCCCCTGGTCAGCCCCACACTGGCCCTCGTAACAGCCAGGCCCTCTATACAAACACCACACCACAATAGGAACATTCTCTGGCTCTTTGATATGGCCTCATTTTCCTTTAGTTAACACCCCACAACTTCTGGAAAGAGGCAGCACCTGGCTGGTTTAACAATAAAAACGTGCACATATTTGTCCATTTTAGATGAAGTGTTAGTTTGCATTTAAAGTTTTTTTTCCCCCAATCCGACATACTGCAGATTTGTGGGGGAATTGACTTCTATGTTTTGAGTTTGATCAACAGATTTTCTTATTCTGTAAAGTTTCTTCAAACTGATTTATGAGAAGATTTATCTGAAGTCTTTGAGGCCCAATACGCATGTTTTACATTGATTTCAATAGTAATATGTAATGAAAATCTGACATTTTGTCCTCTCATCTTTGCTTCTGTCTTGATCTCCTTCCTCCGTCTTTGCCCCCACCAAATTCTCCTTCCCCCTCTGTTTATTGTGCTACAGTTACAACCACTGAAACTTGATAACACCATGGGGGATAGGGGTGGAGGGCCGCACTGTGGTCTGCTTGGTGAGGCTTGGGGGGGAGTGGCTGGATTAAAGGGCCTCCTGTCCTGCACAGGATGATTAATGATCTCTAAATAAGTGGGGGCTGGACTTTTTGATAGGACAGCACTGACTGACAGAAGACAAGGGAGTGACCGCCGCATGTCTGTATGTGTGAAAAGGGAGAAAGCAAAGGATGAGGGATGAAGAGGGCAGACATGGAAACCACAGAAGGAGACAAGGGCAGACGAGGTGCCAGGGTGACTGAGCAGAGGTTAAAGGAGACATCAGGCAGCTTGTGTAGAACCAAGGCCGTGGTCTTTTATTCCCCTTTTAAAGCACTTTGTCAGTGGGCTGGAGCAGAGCTTGCCAGACAGACAGATAATGGGTTGAACATTTAGGAAAACTAGCGCTGGTTGCAGAGGGGGGTGACTCTCAGGAAAGGGTGGCAACCCAAATGATATACAGACGCCAACCACTGCTTTCTAATCTTTGCTCCAGATTCCAGAAGACGACTCCAAAAGAAGAGGCAGAAATGTTTTTTTTTAAACGTTTCCTCCTGTGATCAAACATGTTGTGGCTTCCATCATGATAAATATATGGGCTGTGAGATTATCTTTAACTTTGCGACACTCCACCCAGTGGCTGGTAAATTACAACCCAGCAAGCATCTGCAGTGGTTTCGCTCTTCCTTCAAAACAAAAGGAAATAGTACTTTTCCTGATGGGGTTTTTCTGTGCATTTCAGAGGGTTTTCAAGGATGTCGGATGAAAATCTTGAGACTATTTTTTGGGAGGTTTTGCTTGTTGTTTGTTTGTTTCCACTCAAGGCCATGCTTTGTTTCTTTTCCTCTGTGTTTCTTCATCCCACCCCCCTTCCCCCTTTGCTTCGATCGCCCTGTTATTTCCTTTGTCATTTAGCCAGACTGCTGGACAGCTACAGATTGCCTCTGTGCTGTCCATCTTTAATTACGACCATACTGTACAGGGATTTGAAGCTTTAAGCTGCAGATGAAGATTCTTAATCACCATGCTTATAAATAAGTGAGGGTGGAAGAGCACTAGCGTAGGCCTCAAGCAGATTCATCCATTCAGCAAAGGTCATTGGCTAAGTCAGAAATTAAACTAGCTTTCTTGTTTTGAAAAACAAGACAAGAGAAATAGGAAAAAAAGCCATCTATGGCTATGATTTGTTTCAGGGCAGAAAAGGAGGAAACTGTATGTCAAAATAATCACAGGGGAGCGAGTCAATTAAAACACAAACATGAGTGGGAAAATAGGATGACTATATACAAACGTAAGATTTCCCTTCCACCAGTATGATGGATCTTTGTATTGAACTGATTTTCGTGTCTAGGATTTAGGTCAGTTACACAGGCTGAAAGATGATTTTACATTCTTATAAATCAGGAAAAGACATAGTATCATAAATTAACATGAAGGTTGTTTTTTTTTTTGTTATTCTTCTTACAAATTCACATTTGATGTAGAATCCAGGTGTGTTTACATAATCTTTGAGTACATTGTACCCTTTCCTTGTGGGGGCTTTCTGAAACTGTTGGTACATGAAACTCTCTTGTGATCAACAAATTTCCCAAACCTCTGCTATCTCTGCATATCTGCATGTCTTGCTTCTCCATCTGTGTCCTGTGTATGCTCTTAAAGCAATGTTTCCTGCCCTCCACACCCCTGTGATGGATGGTATGAAATGCATTACAGCCCCCAAAGGAGCCCTACACCAATACAATAGCCCTGAGCTCACTTCCAGTGCAGCTCTGCAGCGCTGCTCCATAAGCCACACAGTAACCAAGATGTGAGTGCAAAGGGGCCTAATGGAAAACGAGGGAAGAAATGGATGTGAAATACAGATGCTGTTGCGTCTTTGCCACTGAGATTGATGGAGTTTTTTTTGTTTGGCATGCACAGCTAGATAAAGCTATTTGTTATTAAGATGTGACAAGAAGTGTTTTCATCACCTGCAAGTACGTTATAAATTAGACATCATTATGCTGTATTATAAAGTATGCCATGATCCCTTTTCCTACATTTTAATCTCTTTAGATCATAAAATCCTTAAACTCTTCCGTGAACGTTTTAAGTGTAGTCATTTTTTTTCTGCTAGTAAGCATCTTTAATCATTACAGGAAGAGGAATTAAAGCATATTGTGGCCTTCTTTAGTCCTCCCTCATTTAAAGCATCAGTTTAATCCCTGCAAGGTAAATATATGACTCACTGCCATGGGTTTCAAAGCCAGGAGTAATGGGCATTAATGGGAAGTGGAATTTGCAAATGGATTTATAAAACCCCCACAATATCTCATGTTTTTAAACAAATTCCTCTTTCTTCTCAACTTATAGAAGCTGATGTCTCTCATATTGATCGATGGTGCTGCACTCTGAATGCTGATGGCTTTATCTGTCAATCTGAGTTGCCACTGACTGCAGATGTCTTACGACGCTTGCTTTAAGCGACAGAAAACTCCCTGAATGCGGCACCTACCTGTGAGGACATTGTCACCTCTGTAACCTTTAAACCAACAATAATCATTCAGACCTGTAACCTTAGCAACACATGATTTTATTCTTATGTAAAATCTGTTTTTGTCCATTTCCAGTGTCCCTCTCTAACCCTACAAACGTTTCTTCCGACTGTTTCTGACTGTCCCAAACTACAGTAAAGGAAAGGTGCAGCTTATGCTAAAGTGCGTCCTGTGATTATGCGTTGTCATGTTGCCGTCACATAGACATTCTTGACATTTTCTGCTGTTTACAGGGTCAAGCTATAGGACCACTTTTCTCTGACTTGATTTTCCAGTTGGATGCAAATACAGAGCAGAGGTCATCCACTAAATTTTACCGGCCTGGAAATGTGAAATTGTGACACAAAAAGACAGTAATCGCTATATAAGTTATCAGAAAATATTGTCATCAATACACATTTTGTTCAATTTTAAATGTCAGACATTAAACAAATTTAGAATAGTTTTAAATTCCCACTTTCTCTCACATTACCTAGACATTGTAAAACCTTTGTTTTTTTCTGTGTGCCATTAAACGTAAGGCTTCCTCACAAATTGAATCTATCATGATTGTAGCTTGGTTCTTTAATTCATTATGACCTGCAGTGCCCTGTAAGCCAGGATGCTTGTATAACTGGTGTACTCATTCATTGCATCAGCCTAACCGGTTTAGCCAATTCTAACATGTTGATTTTAAGAGGGGGTGGATCAATGACAGATGCATCTCAATCCTCAAAACACATTTGGCTTTCAGCCATTTGTGTTTTTAAAAACTAAGAAACCTGAAAGAACAAGGCTGTTTTTACACACACTGTTTAAAGAAAATGTGTATGCAACTCTCTGTGTTCAAAAGGGGTCAGAAATGTGAAAAATATAGCAAATTCTCTTGAAAAACGTCAATAAAACTGCAATGAAGGCAGATAAATTTTATGTGTATACTAAATCCGTGAGTCTCATGTGTGACTAATGCAACAGGTTTTAGCGGTTGCTTTAGTTTAACTTGCGGGGAAGGAGCCTGTGGCAAATAAGACATACTGTTATTAGAGAAATATTCAGCCACTCTCCTCGGGTGATATTTGTCTCAAATAAATCCATCACAGCGACTCTTTCTAATTCCACAGTGACTGCACTGCCTGATCCCTTTATTATAGAATATATGCAGATTACTGGACTCACAGAGATGCATTCAAAGCACTGGCCTGTGGCTTGTAAATTTCAAATTAACCAACCATCCATTTCATGATTATGGACATTTTTACAGAGAGGGAAACACCCAGAGATAATAGTTGCTTATTTTCAATAAAAAAGGCTGCTGGGTGGTGTAGCAACCAAATTTATGATGAGGAGGAAACAGTCAGACGCACCAATAGATGGATGCATGAACCTGTGCAGTCAGAAAACCCGTCAGTAATTTTCCTTTTTGTTCAAAAGGAAAAAAAACTGAAGCAGGAAGAAAAAAAAAATTCCACTATGCAGAAAAGAAGTGGCAACATAAAGTTTCAGTTTCCCCCCAATCACTTATCTATTACATGAATTATAACTGGAGCTTTTTTCTGAATTTTCTTGATTTCAATCTTCTTTAACAATCAGTTCAGTGAAATACCTGTATGTAGTTGTTATTATAATGTAACATTTTGAGGGGGGTGGGGGGGTATAATTTTCTTATGTGTGAACAACCCTGATATTGCCCATTTGACATATGACAGACGCTACATACAACTCCCCTCCCCCATGACATCCTTTGGAAATTGAAATACCGGTGACCCTGAATAACCATGAGCATAGGAAACCTCAGCCATTCTTCAGTTTGTCCATCCGCCCATCCATTCATCCATCTCTCTGTTGGCTCTATATCAGCCAGCGTTGATTGGGGTCTTGTCAGTTGATCTGCTGGGTCTCTGGGGATGAAGGAGACTTGGGTTACAGTTGGAGAGGCCATCTCACTTTTCGCGCCATCCAACCTTTTCAGTTCCCTTCCCCCCCCTCTATTTCACCAGGTGACCCATCTTTATGACCCACGGAAAGAGTCATGTTTCTCTCTCTTTTTTGTCTTTCTCTCTGTGTGTCTGATGACATCCAATTCACTTTTAAGATTCTTTCTGGAAGCTGGCAAGATCGGGCTGGTCAAAGAGAAAAAAAAGGAGATTGCGCTTGTAATCATTTAATTTAATTTCTAGCAGTGTCACTGTGCAGTCTGACCTGGTGCGTGGACTGGAGGCAGTTAGATTTGTAGCAGCTGATCTCCGGTGAGATTTGCCAGTTTTTCTCTGTTTTACACCACAGATGGAAGCAGTTCAACGTGCACAGCGGACAGCTCCTTTATTTACTGGCTATCTGCTCACTATAATAACTCTTATAAAGAAGCTCTTCTCACTGTTTCATGAGAAAAAATGGCTTCAAATGAATTATCAATCATTGGCTGTCTCCCTTTGTTTCCCTTGGTGTTGGTCTTGTTGAGGCAAGACAATATGAGTTTTAAGTTAGGGGATTCATGAGGAAAGCTCATGTTAAAATCATTCAAGCTTCTGAGCTAATCTGACACCTTTAATGATGAAACACTAATGCTTTTAGTGTTGTCACATCCCACACTGACTATACTTGATCAAATCTGAGCCCCTTTTCTCATGTCTGCAGATGTATTTTGGCTTTTTACATCAGGGATTGTTTAGTCATTTGCAGAATATAACATTATGTTTTTCCTTTCATTTTCCTTCATTTTTCTCCCTGTCATGTCAGAGTAACTGCTATGTTGGTATGACAGGTGTTAAACCTCTGAGGCAACAGCATCTGTAGAGATTATTAACTATTAGATATTTCTGAAAGGACTGTCCCTCACTTTTTATCTGTGTGTGCGTACCAGCTGTAGCCTTAACTTCATGCTCGGAATAGCAATACATCTATAGTGTACCGTTACATTTAACTTCCCTTATGTGGAGGGTACATATCTTTAACACTTGATATGAATTGGTCTGTCATGCGAGTGGTGGCTCTGCCTGCACTAAAGATAGCAAATTCCATCCACTCAAGGCTTTTTTACCTTTTATGTCCCTGGCTGCGCATTAAAAATAAAACAAACATGCCCCAGCATACAGCAGGGTCCTGACAATATGCCGGCCTGATGTATGAACATATAAACCAAACAGCCAGGGGCTGCCTGCATAAAGTAAACTCCCAGCATGTGGAGCCCAGACACTCGTCTGTCCTGTTACTGTCTCTCTGCCTCATGTTAAGGAAGGATTTGGCCTGGTCTCTGCTGCTATTCTGCAAAATTCAGACATAAATTTTAAGATAATAACAACAAATAGAGGAGAGAAATTACCTTTAAGAAAATCTAATGGATATAGACAAACCTTATCCAGCAGCAGATCATCAAAAAGCAGAAATTCGGAAATATGACACTGCATTGTTTATAGATTGAAATGCCAGTAGTAACATTGGACTGGTTTACGC
>JBBBVU010000001.1:30763247-30778601 GCA_037177055.1 Atherinosoma microstoma | reverse complement strand
AAAGCAGAAATTCGGAAATATGACACTGCATTGTTTATAGATTGAAATGCCAGTAGTAACATTGGACTGGTTTACGCCTTCATCATATAATTAACGTCTTGTTTTTTCATGCAGTTCATGCTCAGTCACAGTTTCTCATTAACAGATGTTGTGGTTAATTAACAGACATAAGCTGAACAGAGGAAATTATCTTAAGTGCACAGAAGTGAGACTTAGTCCTAGTTTGGTCCCATTTGCTGTGTAGATTTAGGGATTGGGGTAGGTGGGAGAAAGAGGAAGAGGAGGAGGAAGGTGTGGATGGGCGGTGGAGTGGTGGGTGCTCTAAAGGGACTCAGACACTGCCATGAGGCCAGAGGCTGTTTGTGTTGGCTGACACCTTTCTTACAGCAGTAATCCAGTCTTTCTCCAGCTGGATAACTACTACACCTCCCCCTTCTTTCTTCCACCTTCCCTTCCTTCCATCCTAAAAAGGCAGCCAAAAAAAACCCCGAACCTTCACACTTTCTTTTTTTCTCGTCTTTTTTTATAATCACTCCACGTTATTGTTTGACTTTACATTTTGATTGTCATGTTAACAGTCTGATACCAAGAAAAAAATCCATGGGATTAAGCTTCAGAGTAATCAAAGGAGGTACGAGATTATGTTATTTCCTTTCTCTGCCTCTCCTTTTTTCCTGTCTTTCTTCACTGTGGATGGCAGTGAAACCTCACACCAGCCAGTGCTCATTCAGTAAAAAATTCATTTCCTGTGTGTTGGCCGCTGTAAGGCTGTCGCCCTGTCTTTTAATTATTTAAAGAATGCCCATCAAGTGAAGTCAGCAATATTTAATTTACCACCACTGGCGTCAGAGGCAGCCAATTGATTTATTATAGTGGGCCTTTAATGTGAACAGCTGTTTCCTGCTAAAAATAGGTCAGGGGTCAGATAAAATGACCTTGTTCCTTTTTTGGGGGGTATCACATAGAGATAGAAAGCTGGACCTTTAATCTAAGAGCAAAATGTTCATTTTCAATTAAGACATACTTTAAAAAAATTCTTTTTGAAATCAACACTTGTCTTTGAAATAACAAATAAAAAGGCTTTTTTTTAATCACGTTTTATTATGTGCATTGCTATGGTTTGTTTTTCTGTCAGGACAGAGCTGGTTTTCACCGCTGTAATGCATTATGCAATGTTATTTGAGGGCAAACATCACAGGCCAAGGATATTGATCATTTTCACACACACACTTCCAAATATGAATCCTTCAAAGGCATCCTCGCTTTTTCTTTCCTGAAGTCTAGCTGTTTGAAGGCTAGCCGTGTGGCTCCCGTGTTCACACTCGAGGTTGGAGGAAGGACTTAGGGAGTGGTTCAGGGGCCCTCAGCCTCGGCACTTCCCACCAGAGCAACCTCTGACCCTTGGTGCCATTAATCACTAGGCTCCTGATGGCCCAGTCCCTGGGGGAAAATCAGTCCAGGGCAAAGGATGATGGGAGGTGAAACCTGCAGCCAATTACAGATTGGCTCAGAGCAGCCGAATGGACAAATCAGGGCTTTACAGAGAGATGAAATATCCAGTAGTTGCTTACTTGAGGCCTCCTGTCATGGAGTGATCTTGCATCACTGACCATTATACTGTATGTAGTTTTCTCTAAATACAGTCAAGATACAGGGTAGTGGTTGGAACAAGTACAGCAGCCATTTAGAGTGTCTATGAGGCAGAGGAGTTGTAGCATTACGATCAAAAGAGATGTTTTGGGCTGGTCTAATTAAGCCTGTTAGAGCTTAATGTCTCCAGGGTTAAAAACAGCAGATGTTGGACCGCAAAGGCACAGTGGTTTTCCCAAACGAGGGAACTCTCTGTCAAACTGCCCAAATGTTGTTAATGTGATTTTTGGGCAATTACAGTATTATCAAGGTGCTTTCACATGTGGTCAGGTTATTTGAAACGTGAAACCTTGCTGAAGTTATGTGTTGACTAAATAAATAAACGTTTTTGGTCTCTTAACCACCAGTGCACCATTTCAGATGTAAAAATTCAGCGGGTACTACAGTTCTTCTCTTACAAATGCTTTTGTGTCTCTTTTTGTGCGGTGATGGGCTCTTAAAATAGCTCCTTGTAAAAGCATAAAATCAGATTTTGATTGGACAGCAGATGGGGACAAAAGCAGAGGCGTGAATTAAAGACTAGCTAACTGCTGGCCTGTCACTCTGGGGCCACTGCTGTTGTGTCTCATTTGTTGTGCTGTCATTGTTCGCGAGCAAGCCGGTATGAAAACATGGCTTCCTGCTGACCTGCAGTTTAATGCACACATCAATAACCCCTGGCTGATCTCTGACCCCTCTTGTTGTACTAATTGTTTAATGCAGGATTGATGTCCAACGCTGCATTAGATAACTGACTAAGCACTCCTGGAGTGAGTTCTGGAAATTTTCTTAAACCCAGACATGAAATGCAAGCTCTGCTCTGCCGATGAATTTTCTTTACCACCTGTTGATGAAGTAGATTGTTCAGTGATGGAAATCTGCAGTACACAAGACAGAAAAATATTTAAGATGTGGAATTTAATTAACAGCTGATTCAGCATTACTTTTTTCGTAGATATAAATACATTTATATAACTTTGTAGTAGCTGATTTTAAACAGTTACCAGTATATTATATATCGATTTATAAGATGGAATAACCATAATATGGCACAGGGATGTAGATCCCAACTTAAAGTGAAAGTTAAAGAAACAATTATTATGGATTTAGATGATATTTAGTGTTTACAAGGAATCAGCTGGTATCTTGGGTGGCAGTGACTCAGGTGGTAGGGCAGGTCGTCCAATAATCCAAAATTTAGCGGTTCGAATCCCACTCCCGCCCCAGTCAACTGTCGTTGTGTCCTTAGGCAAGACACTTTACCCTCCAGTGTTTTAAGTCGCTTTGGATAAAAGCGTCAGCTAAATGACTGTTATGTAATGTAATCCTGCTGGTATCCTGGAAAGGGCCCATCTGGTCTAATTTTTTATTCATTCTGGATCTAAAATGATTTTTCCCAGTCATTGGCTCTTTTCACAACAACATTACTATATTTCCAGTAGTCAACACCTTTGATTTTTGAGTTCATAAAGTAAAGCCAGAAATTGATATTATTTATTGAAACACATATTCATTCATTCATTCATTCATTCATTCATTCATTCATTCATTCATTCATTCATTCATTCATTCATTCATTCATTCATTCTCTTTTTTTATCATTAGGTTGACCTAATACACCAGACTTGAGACTTGTTATAACATTAGATTTTGAAGATATAATTTTTGGGACATATTATGTTCCTGAAGGCATCTTGTCCTTTTATTCACTATTCAACCGGCCCGATTTTCTGTTTGGATGTTTAAATTATAGTGACATGTTTCTAGTGTTTTATAGGGATGCACATTTGAAGTGATTTTTTTAAATTCAGCTGATCAGGCCAATTAAAATCAATTACTTAATTAGTTGTTACATCTTTATTAATGTGTGCCCTCCACCCATACGTATATTTATTTATTCATTCTATTTGGTGGGCTCTTGTGACCTTTTACTGTACAGTAGGTAGACGGTAAAGGGGGTAGGAGAGAAACAGAGAGAGGGGGTAGCGTGCAGCAAAGGTCCCCATGCTGGGATTCGAACCTTGCCTGTGTCAAGGAGCTGTAGCCGCTGTGTACAGTGCTAGCTAAAGAGTGGCCCCAGTCGTGCACGTTAGCTGCTGTTGCTCTACCACCTCTCACCGTGCGTGCTCACTCATAAAGGACCACGCCATTCTTACAACACAACCCTGTAAACTTAAGTATTGTGTCTCTGTGTAGTGAACACTCCTCCTGCCCAAAACAATTATTAGTTGACTCTTAAAATTGTCCACGATGTGCATCGTTCCAACTCATCGACTAATCCTTAGCTGTGCACATCTCTAGTCTTTAACCTGAGGCCATTAAAGTGTTTTTTCCCCCTGTCAACACAAAAGTAGCAAAACCTTAATTCCCTTGCCACCAGCTTCAAGAAGAATGTGTGATGGATCAGAGCCGTGGTGTTTTGACAGCACTGTCACAACTTCCTGATCTCCTCACTGTACGAAAGTTCAATTAGAATGGCCCCTTTCCTCATGACGTAAAGACAGGTTTCTAACTTAAGTAAAGGAACCAGTGCTAATCTTCATGGCCTGATCACACTGCTATTTTATAAAGTCATTAATGAGTCCAATTCCAGGTTAAGAACAGCCTTGGAGGGGCTGAGGGATTGGCTGGTATTAACTGTGAGGGCAAATCTGTACGACTCTCATGCACTGGGTCCAGCAGTACTAATGCAGAGGGGTGTGGATTTACTCAGTACAATCCTCTAAATGAGCTTCATTATACTGCCCTATCCCACAGCCCCCTCCACCTCCACCCCCACCCACCCACTGCTACCCATGGATTAGCAGGTTGTCACAATCCCCCTGTCCCCTCCTACTGCTTCATGCTCACACTATTGCACATTGCACTTTTTGATTCTATCTGGTATGGGAGCCACCCCCTGACTCCTCCCTCCTTGTTCTTCCACCTCCTCCCCTCCCCACGTTCCCCTGCAAGCTTCACTGCAGATAAGCTGTTGACAAGATTAATGCATCTGTATCAAAAGTCTAGAGCCGCTTTGCTTTGTGTTGTTTGTGAATCCCCTTTTCCAGGTCAAGCCAGATTGCCTTAAGTGGGCTAATATGTTTTCAAGCCAAATTTAATAGGCATGCAGGCAGCCGGCTCACCACCCTATTCTTACCAGCTCTCTGACAGCAATTAGATCACTATGAGGTCACAAAATAATTCTGGGCGTTTCAGCATTGATTGGTGGGCAAACTGATGAGCTTGAACTCTTCCTGTTCTGCATTCAGATTGTAGAGGCTGTAAACCATATTCTTGGCTGCCATGTTTTCTCCACACCAAGCCGTTCAAAGTGCCTCAAAATATTCCAAATCATGTATGTAAATTCTACTGTATTGATTTAATTTGTCATTTACTTGTATAGGAACCCCTGTCAATCGTATCCCCATCATGGCCAAGCAGGTCCTGGATCTGTATATGCTTTACAAGCTGGTGACAGAGAAGGGAGGCCTTGTGGAGGTTATCAACAAGAAGATCTGGAGAGAAATCACAAAGGGACTCAACCTGCCTACATCCATCACCAGCGCTGCTTTCACTCTGCGCACACAGTAAGTCTTTGTATCATTGTAAAACAGAAAAAAAAGAAAACAAAATAATTTAATCGACTGGAAATGAATCAGGATTTTCAAGTCGGTAACCTTTCGACCTACAAACAATCACCTTTCTCATGCAGTCCGTGTACGCAGTATTAAACAGGGCTCACATGTGACACATGTCCACTGGAACTGATCTGATCCTGGTTTAATCGGTGCAGCTGTCTACACAGGCCGCTTAATGATTCACCTTTTACTTGTGCTAACTGACAGAGACAAAATACTCTGATACAAGTTTATGTAACTGAGTATTCAGACGTATGCGTGTATGTATTTGTACAAATGTTAATATGAATCTTTCCTTTGTGTTTATATATGTGCAAGTTTGTTTCCTTCACCAGCCCACCTTCCTTCCTCACTTTCAGTCCCTGCGAACCCTGCGTCCCTTACATCACACATAAGAGTCCATTGATTCCCATAGATGTATTGATGTGATTTGGGTCAGAGTTCACAGTGACTCGAGGTGGGGTTTGACTGACAGCTTAAATCCTTATCCTCATCTAAAACTCTCACTCTCTTGATGGAAACCCTTCAGTAGAAGTAACACCTCTCTATCCTCGCCAGCAGCAAATATCACTAATGAACCTTCATGTATTTTTAATGTTGCCAGGCTGATATGTAGCATTGCTCTGCTAACTCAATCTAATGGAAGCTGTCCTGTCTTTCTTCTTATTGATCCTCCATACTGGTATTCCACCATTATAGCAGTCAGCTCTGTAATATAGGGGGGTTCATTTATGAGATTGAAAATGTAACATAGCTGATAGCTGTTTATGTTGCACCATCTCATACCTTAATGACACAACAGGAGCAGATTTGAGTGAGAAAAAGGGGGCGCAGAAATCTGACCAGCATGAGTGTAAACTCTACTGTGAACAGAGAACTGTGCAAAATGTCTCCAGCTGTCCCTTATTTCTTTTTTTTTTTTACTTCTAAGCAACCTTGAACAGTAGTTCTGCAGGCTTTCTGAGGTCTTTCAAATATTTTTGTTTGGCTGCTTTTTCACTTATTTTTCTTTTCTTTTCTTTTTTGCTTAAATTTGTATTGCATTTTCAAAGATGTGTAAACATACAATAAAAAACAGTTTCAGCATGTCAGCAATAGCCAGGAAATATATGTGTATACATGCTAATCAACAGTCATCAAACTTTTTTCCCATAGATTCACATCTTCATGCACATATTTATATTTTTCTATACCTATATACATCTTATATCTGACATGCATGTGCGCTAATATATCCGTTTATTAGGGGTGTTACGGTGCGCCAAAATCCCGGTTCGTTATGCATCTCGGTTTTAAGGTCACAGTTCGGTTCTTTTTCGGTACAGTAAGGGAACAATGCAAAAACTACTTAACTTTGGTGTAAACAGAAACATGTTTGATGACATTTAAAATGAAAAACAAAAAAGAAAACTGCTTGCAGTAAATTCTCCAATAAAAGATTCTTTAATAAACAAATATATGCCATAAATTGAAATAAGTCTCCTCTATTTAAATGGGAAAAAGAGTATCAGAATCTCTGCACATACATATGAGGGAGGGATGGATGTTTCAGGAGAAAAATAAAGATAAAGATAATTACTCAAACTTGTACAAATATTCATTTAATGCACAGTTCAATGTTTTCTTTTCAAAGGAAAACTTTAATAGCATGTATGCTGTAAGACATAAAGTAAGATATGATTAGATGCAAGGTTGGGACATCTTTGCTTAATAAAACAATTGTTTGAATGAGCAGTTTTCCGTGAGTGCTGTGGAGGGGGCAAGCTGAAAACTTGAGATATATCAGCAGGGTTTGTAGTATCCCTTTAAACATTTGAGGAAATTAGACAAGGTGGGGGACCAAAAAAAAAAACCTTCAACAAACAAAAACATTATTGAAGCAGCGTGGGATCATCTTGATGGAGAAGGAAACAAACAGCAGCCAACATCCAAAAAAGAGTTTTGGTAAATCCTTCATGAAGCCTAGAGAAATATTCCTTAAAAACTGGGAAATGGCAGCTGGCGATTAAAGCTAGTCATATTAGATACTGATTTTCCCAGCCTTTAGAATTAACATCATGCTGTTTGTTGAGTTATTGTACACGTTTTGCACATTTCCTGCCATTATAGAAAGAAATGGGGTATGGTTCATGGCTTTTGCACAGTACTGTAGCTATCTTATAAATAAGATGCTAAATTACTGTTATCATAGTGTCTAAAAATAGAAACACAACTGATGCACCTCCAGGATAAACCAAAGCCATTTATGTGCTTGACCAAGAGTGATTCTGTGTGATTATGGATGAAGGACTTTAGACTGAAGCAGAATCACTGTGACAAATAATGTGGTGAATAAAAAGAGAGAGGCACTTTCCCTAGCAGCCTATTTATTTATCTTGAATGAAACTGAATCACTGACAGGAACTGAGAACAGACTTTATGTGCATGTGTGCATTTAAAACACGATTTTAACTAAAGGCTGATCTGCTCTCGTCTTCAGGTACATGAAATACCTGTACCCTTATGAGTGCGAGAGGAAAGGCCTCAGCTCCCCGGGCGAGCTGCAGGCAGCCATCGACAGTAACCGGCGCGAAGGTCGTCGTCCGAGCTACAGCAGTAGCCTCTTCCGCTTCTCTCCCTCTCCCAGCACAGCTCCCCACATCCTCTCACCTCCCAAGATGCACCTTCCAGGTCTGGGCGCAGGGACCTCAGTGGCCCTCAACGGCCTGCAGGCCTCACCAGGGCCCTCTATGAAGAAAGGTATGCGCTTTCAAGGTTTGTAAATTAACACCGACTCTCACATTTGAACTCTAATAACAGTTTGATCTGTGAATAAAAACGTAAATGTTTTGATTGATAAGTGAAAAAATGTGAATGTTGATGAAACATGTAGAAGCGCATGTGGCTGAAGAACATGTTTTCTGAGTAAATTAAGGCTGGGTAAAGGATGACTTCACATACTGTCTGCTTTTATGTGGCTAGGTTGGATTGCTGTAGTTTGTCATGTGTGAGCATTGGTAGAGAAACACTGCCCTCTGTTGCAGTCTTCAAAAACTACAGCCTGCATAGAAACAAAAACGGAAAAATACTCAAAACATTAAGCTTAATACTTTTTCAGGCCTTCAGAGTTTTTTCGTTTTTTTTAAATCTAATCAGAGCTCCTCCTTTAGCCTGATTGTTGCATATGAATGTCAGCATGGTATTGATTCTCTCAACAAGTCCCACTTGAATCCTGCTGTCACTGTGTGTACGTTTAGATTTTTAGTGTGTTTAGATGACTTTGTGAGTGCGTGTTTGTATAGTCCATCCAGGTGTTTTAGGGTCCATGTGAACCCATTCTGCCCGAGGCTGACGGGAGCACTCACCTTTTTACTACTGATAAATAACATGGTTCCCACACCAGGAGGGACACTCCATGAACTTTGAAGCTTCCAGTCCACATCAAGAGGATCCTGTTGATAACTGTCATTACTCTGCTGTGTTATCTGAAGTCACTTTGACTTGGTTGGAATGTGACTCTGCTGTTGACCCCGACAATATCCATGGTTTAGTTTGAGTAATGGGCTGTTTTACTCGCTACTCATTTTATGCGATCACATAGGATGGCTTGTGGTTGCTGTCCATGTGTCACTGCTTTGCATGACTGAACCAGCTCTGCTTTGTCTTAAATCTGTGCTTTTCAATTCAAGGTTCTGGGATAAAAGAGAGATCTTGAAGGGAAATTTATTTTGAATTCAGGATATAATTTAGTCTTTCATTGTAAACTTTATTGTTCTTGTACTGCTGGATGAGAAGCGTGACTAAGATTGGACCTGTACTCATGCAGGCGATCCTCGTCTGTGTTTTCCAGATGACCTGACCCCTTCAATCATGGCAGCAAGGCCTCCCATAGCGCTGTCACTGGGACAGCAGCAGGTCGCTGGCTTGGCAAGAGCCGCCACACTGGAGCAGCTCAGAGAAAAGCTGGAGACCAGCGGTGGAGGAGAGGGGCCAGAGAGAAAGATGGCCCGCCTGGCAGAGGAGCAGCAGCGCCTGATGCAGCAGGCTTTCCAACATAACCTCCTGGCTATGGCTTCTCAAATGCCAATGAACCTGCGCTTGGGAGCGCCTACCATCACCACCAGAGGTCAGTGTTTCTGTGGTTATAAGGATACTGTTAGACAAGTCCTGTGAAATCCTCTGGACCTATACCTAATATACACAGCTCTGAGCTTTAGACCTTCTTTATCCCCATTTGATTTATTTACTACAAAAATATTAATGTTATATTTTAGACAAGTGATGTTGAATATGTTGTGTTTGTTCAGAAGAGAAGCAGCAGGACATGTCTCTGAGCATCTCAACCAGTGGAAATGCCAGCATCACCGTGTCAGTGGAAGTTAATGGCACAATCTACTCAGGTGGGTGTGTCGGATGGTTGTAACAGTTTCAGGAAGTATGACTGAAACCATTACCTTAACAGGGATAGAATAAAAATCCTGTTTCTCACTTTCTTATAGGAACTCTGTTTGCCCAGAAGTCTGCTGGGGCCCCAGGGCCCGCTGTGTCGGCTGCTGCTGTTGCTGCTGCTGCTTCAGCCTCCCCTGCTGGAACCAGCACTAGCTTTGGCTTCTCCGCACCGCAGGCTCAGACCCTCAGCCCCACATCCTCCTCCTCTTCCAAGGGCCCCAGCTCAGCTGAGCCGGCCCCCAGCGGGTCGCCCTAACTCAAGCCTCCCTTTGTGTTCCTGCGCCCCAGGCCTCTGCTCCTCTGAGAGGCCCCCAGCATGAATATACAGTACAATGAGAAACCGATAAGAATAACAAACTGTTGCACAACAAATACCTCATCAACCCTGTCAACCTCTTGGCTGTCCAATCATGAACATAGAGCCCGAGAATATTATATGACGACACACGCCCAAACGCACTGCTATGCATCTAATCCAACACATACACACACACACACACACACACACCATCCAAATACATTCATACGACCACAAACACACTACACACTCATACCCATGATAATCTTAGAGTACATGCTAAACACAATCAGCTCAGCCAAAACCCACTGACAGGCGTATTCACAATTGAACTTGAAAAGTTTTATCTTAGGACATTTTGTTTGTTTGTTGCCATTTTGTTGTCTTTTTGATTTTGTGTTTTAGAATGATTTTAAGTTGTTGTTTTTTTCTCTTTTTACATACCTCAAATCAAGTAACCTGCAGTGGTGTCTTTACCTCAGGAGCTGTAGTATATTTAACCTGAATCGGCTTTATTTTTGTATTCTTTTTGACCTAGTTGCAATCAGGGGAAGTCGGGTAACTCTCACCAATAGAACCTCACGTACAGAGCACCCACCTCACAGCAATAGGCCTCCAACCCAGGCCACTCAGGTTTATTTAACACACTGTAGCTTCTTACTGAACTCAAACTTGGTGAATGATTAGATGCTGTAGATCAGCACATTAAATACCTCATTTCATAACTGCCCTCAGCTAAGATCATGTGAAGTCCATTACAAAGGTTGGAAGTACAAATCAGTTACTCGCAGGTCCGCACAAACTGTCTTTAAAGGATTAGCGCACAAAGCTGGGGGAGGGAAGGAGGGGGGGGAGTGACAGCAACTCTCATCCACTTACAACCAGCCCAGTTGACCCCAAGCTCCCGGCTCCACCCTCAGAGGTACGGAGAGGTGATACTGAGGCATCACAAGCCACAATTTCAGAGTGTACATGTCAGTTTGAGTCTGTCGTCCCCCGTTTCGCTTGCGTCCTCCTTCCAGTTAACGCCGCTGAGCTGAATGTCGAGTGGGATGACGTCATCATCAGTACATAGTTCTCAGACCTCATCCTGGCCTATGGAGGGCGTCTCTCTCAGGAAGCAAACTGCAAGGAATCACTGCTAATTTAAAGAGGATTCATATGTGAAGAATGCACAAGACTACACGACTGTTTCAGGAATACCTCATCGGACTCTCTGAATGGGAGAGCTACACTACATACCTCGGCTGTAAAGCCATTGAACTTGGCGCCACAAATCCTGCCTGAACTGACACTGACGTGGACAGACTGACACACTGCGGGTGGTTTTTTGGGGACAAACAGTTGGGAGGGCCTCGCTGTCTTTCTCCTGTATTTACTTGTAGAACCTGTTTCATGCTTGCTTCTTATTGCTTCTTTTTTGGAGGGTGGGGGGGCTTGTCTGATGGGAGTGATAAATCTGCATTGTTTGTTTGTTGTTTTCAGGGAAGAGGAGCAGAAAGGATTGCTTCTCTCTGACATTTGATTTGCAGGATCGTTGAATGGTCAGGTTAACCTCAAATTTGACCACGGACTCAGAAGTCACAGTCAACGTCTTTCAGAACACTTCTGAGATGATATGCATGTGTACAATCATGTGACCAGTGTTATGACACCTTAATCCTCTGGTTATTGCACAGCTAGATACCAAAGACTAACCCAGTTGGTTCTCCTTATACTATCCTTCATGCTGTGGTCCATAAAGAGGCGGCTCCATGTCTCTTATAGGCTGATCTTCTGATCTCTTAACTGGACCTTTTGAGTTTTTTTCCTTAAAACCAGTAAAAAAACCTTCAGGTGAGCTGTTGTGAATCTGCATCTTTTACAGTTTATGGCATGACTTCTCTTACTGGAAAGCAACAAAGTATGAATTAAAGTGTATTTAAATTCATAGATCTGACTACATGACTAGCAGATGGTAATGAATGCCAGAAAATGTTGCCTCATGAACTAACTTACTTCTAAATTGTAGGACATTTTGGTCATGAACAAAGGACCCGCTGTGGCTAATTATACACAGTCTACATTTCTAGTCCCTTTCATTAAAAACACACTTCCTGATGATTCACGCACAGGAGAATTATATTATACCTCTTGTTCTGAGATACATTTTCCCCTTGAAAGTAACTTTGTTTTTTTTTTGTTTTTTAGCATTTATGAACACCAGAAAGGATGAAAATGGATTTTTCTAGCTTTGCCTGTGTTGGATGTGAGGCATTTAACTGTGTATAAAGCTCAGAGTGATCAGGTGGGCATCCTTGGTGCTTTTACTAGATTGTATTTTTAGCCATTGTGCGTCAGGTCTTGCAGACGTTACGCTGTGAAGATTATAGTCGAGGAATGTCGAGGGTGCTGCAGTTAAGCCCTCGGTCTACCCTTCACAACTCTGTAGGACACATAACTGTGTTTTATAAGGGTGAGAATTATAGATGCTGCCTTAAAAGTAGTTGCTGGTGAGATCTGGTCAGTGCAGGTTTCACCTTTTAACTGGCTGGGAAAAGTCTCTCTCTTAAAGTTTAATCCTTTAGGAGAGTCATCACTTTTTTTTTTCTTTTCTCTTTTGGGAATTTCATCAGACGTTTGACACCAGTTGTCAACCACGCTGTTGTGTTAACAGCTACGTTTTTTGATATTTATTTGTGTGTTTTTTTTTCTCTTTTCTTTTGTCCTCATGGACCTTGTTTTTAGTAACAGTTTAAGCTTAATCATTTAGGCTGTGTAACTAAAACATTTTCCTCTTTCTAAGTCCAAGCCGTCTGTTTCATCTGCTTAGTCCACAGACTGTTTGATAGTGTAGCCTCACTGCCTTTGTATGTGTGCGTGTGTGAGTGTGTGCAAGCGGGTTCACTATATGCAGTGAGAATATATGTAATAACAGTAAAGATGCTGCAGGTGGTGCCACTGCTGCATCTGATATATATAAAGAGAAGGGATGTTGCAGACACACAAGTTTTGTTGACTTAAAAGAGAATATTCCGTTTAAATGGGGAGATTTCTCTCCAGCATTCATCTTACAGTTCCAGTTTGCTCACTGGGAACTGCCCAGCACAGTCATCCTCTGCTGTCGAAGAGCACTTTCTTGGTCTCTGATCACAGAGTGGAAAGAGTTGAGGGTTGGTCATTCACTTTTCCTCTCCGGTGCGTGGGCTTCGAACCAGCAGCCCTTTGGTCACTTCACTAACTTACAAGCGTCTGCCACCTGACTCGCTGCGTGGAAAAGTTGTACTGTATGTGATGTGTCGTGCCTGTGTCATACAACAATACCTCAGAGCAGTGGGCTGTTAAATTCGATGTCGAAGCTGCATTGAGGGACGAGTACTGACTGAGGCTGCGGTCGCTTGGCTGAATGCTTCTTTGGATTTGGTGTTGCATTTTTAGGTTTTTGTCGTCAGTAACTGCAGGCGAAGTCTCGTCACTCAGGAAGCTGTGAAGTTGGAAGTTTGCAGAACCTTTTGTCTTTTTGATTTTGGAGTAAATTCAGTTTTAAAATTGTTTAAAAACTAACCTGATCTGTGTAAAAGCAGGTGCATATGCAAGTGGTTATCGAATACCTCATTTATCAATTTTTTGTTGTTGTTTTGGCTTGTACAATGCTCCGTATATTAATTCAACTGTGGGGTTTGTGCATATTTTTGTACTGTTATTATTATTATGGACATGATAATAATGATATTACTGATATTATTATAGTTTTCTCTTTGATTAAAGCAAACTAAAAGAAAAAAAAAATGGGACAAAACACACGAATGCTTGTAAAAACTGGTTTGTGCTGATTGTATTTAAGAGGAGCACTTTTCCAAAGTGGTTTTCACACATTCAGTTTTGTTCATATTAGTTAATATAAAGATATGGTTCTCAGGGCTTTAAACTTGTATGTCATGATAAAGTTTTACTTTATATCTTACTTCCCTCTGTGTCTCTGTTTTATTTTTCCCATTCTGATATAATCAGGGGGGGGGGCAGTTTAGTCTAGTTCCTCTTTATCTGATATTCCAGCTTCAGGAAGTTGGTTCCAACCCTTGAACAAACAATCCCTGTAAACAGGGACTTTTTCATGGAAACCTCTGCAATATTATAAACAAGAAATAGCTTGATTGTGTTGTGATTAGAGCTGACGCAATGATATTCCTGGTTTCGAGCTTCACTTTGGAGCCTGTCTGTTGTGTATTTTGCCTGCAGGTTCTACAGCGTCTGGAGTTTATTCTGCTTCGTGTGATACGCTCCACCCCCATGTGACCCTGCACCGGGTTGCAGGGTGGGTATAATAAATGGATGGATGGAAATTAGTTAATGTTACTTTTTTACGAAACACTTTAACTCAGAAATGCCGCTATTGAGTAATGATCTTTTAGACTCTCAAATTTCTGTGGTGCAACAGCTTTCCTCAGTCCCGCTTAGCAAACTAATGTAGCGTTCAGGGTGTGTCACAATGCAAGTTGTGAAAGTGTTTCCAACCCCGTCAGTGTTTTTTTTGTGATGTTTGAGGAAATGTTACATGCATGCAAATCCCGAGGTGACGCAACGGAGACAGGAAACAAAGAAAAAGTCAATGAAAATAGGATTTATTGAACATTTTCTTAAAAAATAAAAAGGCATACAGAGTGATGGATCATTTAAAATCTACACAAAAAGTGACAGTAAAAGTGGAAACTTCATAAGTAAGAAAAGACATACATGATGTAAAAGAAATTGCCTAATTTGAACATAAACAACAATTTTAATAAACAACCCCGCCCCCCCAGAAATGGTTCAACTTTGAGCAGAAGAACTGCTCAAACCATTTTGAGCAGTTATTCTGCTCACAAGTTGTCAAATGATTTCTCCGTGTACTGGAACATCTGAGTGCAGCGCAGGACGTCCAACCAAATCCTCTTATAACAAAGTAAAAACCATCAATCCTTTAAATTGATATATATATTTATCTATAATTATGTACCTACATACACTTAAGGCATTGAATCAACCACCCAAAAGGTAACGCGGCGACCACAAAAAAAAAACACAAAAAAAAAAAACAACTTCTGCAGACCACTGGGGCTTAATACACAAAGCTCAACTAATACTCAGGGTTGTAAATATAAAACAGAAAATTGGCTCAACATGCAGTTACCCAATTCATTATCTGAGGTAGTCATAAAATAGGAAATTGGGAAAGTGTGTTGCATCCACTCAGAGAAATCTATTACATTCACACAGAAATACTGCTGCTCTCTGCTTTACCAAACGTTATGTGGCTTAACCCTTCAAGCTCTAATGCACCGCCGACACGAAATGACACTTATCATCCAATTCCTGGCACTTCAAGGGTTAAATTAATATTATTGCTTGCCAGCAAGGCAA
>JBBBVU010000001.1:30742664-30758497 GCA_037177055.1 Atherinosoma microstoma | reverse complement strand
GACACGAAATGACACTTATCATCCAATTCCTGGCACTTCAAGGGTTAAATTAATATTATTGCTTGCCAGCAAGGCAAAATAGTGATCCAAAATAGTGATCTCACTGTCAGAGCATGGGGATATGGAGCCACCGTATGGAATAATTACACAAAAAACACAAGTCAAATGAAATTATAACCATTATTTCAGAGTATATATTGATGGGGTGTGTAAGTTAGAATTGTTCTGATCTAAATCTAACCTTATAATTGCTACCAGTGATTATTTCCTTGATAAAAAAGTTACCCCTGATTGAATAAAAAAATAAGAACGAGCCAGTTGAATGGCTCTTTGAAAGGAACGACTGAATGGCTCTTGAATGGCTCTTTGAAAGGAACGACTCCTCAAGATCTGACTCCCTTCAAAGACCCATAAACCCCACCTTTTTTCCTCGGCCTTCAAATACCAGTAAAGTGCAGTTTTATCTTTGGCTTGTTAATATGATTCTGTTTTCTTCTTCCTCCTGTTTACCTATTTTATCTGTTTTTATCGATGTTAAGCACTTTGGTCAACGTTTGTTGTTTGGAAGGTGCTATACAAATACATTTGAATTGAATTGAATAAATGTTGAAGTTAACCAAATAACAATCAACAGTGCAGCATGAAAAGTGAGGCGTTGCTTTTGGCTTACATCATTTACAGCCTACATTAGTCAGACTTGTTTCATGTATATCTGAGAATACATGTATACTCCACTAACAGTAAAAACTACAGTACCTTTTTCAGGTTTCGAAGCACAGTTGGTGTAGTTCCCGTTGATTATGTCCCGATTAGGGTCCCTGCAAAAGCAAAGGCATGTCTAGTTACTTACATATACAGTGAGATATAATGTGAATCAGTGTTTCACATAAGCTAGATAACCTTCACCATTTCAGCACTTTGTAATATATTTAGAGCTTTTATCAGGGAGTTGGCGCCTCTCCCAGCTAATATGGGTGAGAGGCAGGGTACAACTTGGGCAGGCTGCCAGAGTTAAGCTTTTACAATAGTGTGCTTTGTTTTGGCTGCCAGGTGAATACTTACTGTAGGAATGAATGATAAACTGCCCCAGCTCAGCCCTTCCCTGTGCGGGTAAACATGATCCATGACTGATACATCACTTCCCTTCAGCCATTCAAGACAACGTGAATCAGTCTTTGACAGTTTTTCTGTTGCATCACCTTCTCCAAACCCCTCCAGGCTCATAGTAAACCCTACCACATCACAGAGTGATGATGCAGCTGCACTGCAGCAAGTGTGGTTTTCCGACCACCCTTAATGAAACTGAATGAGGGTTGGAAACACAAATGTGTGTCACTGCAACTGCTACAAACCCTCATTGTAGCTCTCTATCTACTGTAATGTTTTGTTCTGTTCACAAAGAAATTGGCATTTCGGTCAATGATCACATTCACTTCCAGTAGACTAAAGCTGTAAATGGGAACACTGTAAACCAGTAAACATGATTTACTGGCTCCCTCTAAAATATGATCTGTGACCTGCAGTCATCTCTGAGAGAAGAAACTTTCCGGTATCAGTATATCAGGAAAGTTTGAGTGGGTTTTTGATGAAATTTCATCCTTAAAGAAAGTTGTGATGACAATGAGAACCTAGTTGAGTTTTGCTCAAAGCCACATGAAAAGCACAGAGCTTGTTTATATTAGGCAGACATTTCCTGCTACAAAAAAACCAACACATGATCCGATTTATCATCAGGAAAAAGTTTCCCACTCTTAACGATACACTTCTATTCTTACAAAAAACCCTGAGTGGAATAACCCTTTCTCTCTGGTAAAGGCCCTGCTGAAATATTTTCTACAATAACTAAAGACAACATGAAGTTGACATCTGGTCGTGCTATGTGCATCCAATAGATTTAAAAAATTCATTACATTTCTCAGAGTAATGTCCAGTTCCTCTAATCCAGTTGCTTTCCCCATCTCAGTCTTCCTTTTTCAGTCAAATTGAACCATTTTTGGCCTTTTTTTTTTTTTTTTTAAGCCAAATTCCACCCAGGCAACAACAGCCCAGATAAGAAAAGCGTTCCTCACAAGATGATGCTCCTGTTCCAACATACAAGCCGGCATGAAGCTGGCGGAAACGTGGACAGGTTGATAAATATCAGTGTTGAAACATTGTGCTGACAAAATTTTCATCATAAGAGTTGCTTCATGCTGGAGGAGAGTTAACTTCCTTGGGAGCAGTTTGCACATAGACTGTGTAAGTCTGATGACAGCTGACAATCAGGTGGTGACATTTCTGTGGCTTCTGTGACTGCTTATAGCATTATAGAGCAATGTTAATGACTAAACTAATGTTATGCGTACATTTTGTACATCGGTGACACTAGAAGCAGTCATTCCAATGATGCAAGGACTCTTGCTGCCGGTTTCATGTTGTTCTACTTGTTGATCAATAGTGTCAACCATGTGCACAGAAACATAGCAAAGTACCTACACAGGTAGTGAGGGAGACGAGCGTTAGCAAGTGAACAAACTTGAGAACCCCTCAAAGTTAAAGGTCTGACTTAGACGTGTTGCAGCAGGGAAACTTCTAAAACCTGCAGGATCCCTGTTGTGGACCGTAGCACGTGCGGTTGATGGAAAATACTTTTGTTTGTGCTGTTGATTGGTTGAAATTGATCGAGGTTACTTCAGGGTTCCTCACGACGCCATGAAAAAAGAAAGGAAGTCATGGATTTGGAAAAAAAGTCGAGAATAGTACTCTGCAAACTTTTCCATGCGTCCATCTGTTTGGCTGATGGGACATACATATTCATAATCATATTGAGGCCATATGAAAGAGTTTGATTGTCTTGACTTGTGCCTGTGACAATAAGCCATTCAGAAGTGGGGGGGCACATTAAGTTCATTCATTGTTAAACTTTCCAACTTCTTGTCTATATACGGTTGCTCTCACTAGAAAACACATAAAGCTGATAACACCAATGCCACTTTAAAACTAAAGCTTCAAAGCATGCCTCTTTCACAAAGTCTGAATAAATGTTTTTTTTTTAATCTACAATTAGAGAAAAATAATAAATTAAAGCCATTTCTATTTAAGTCTGCTGCACATCATCTTTGAAGCCTTAATGTTTGTACATTGACATGAAAGGTCTGGTCTTACCGTGGTTTTGAGGTGCAGGTGTTGTCAATCCAGCTACAGTAAGGGTCTCTGGAAAGTTCACAGTCCTCACAGGTGTTCCCATACTGGGCACAATTTGCCACATCCAGTTGAACCACTTCCCTCCAAGAGTTAACATAAAGCATTCTCTGCAATGAAGCAAAGGTTTTCTAGTTGTGTTGGGCTTTTATTAAAGGACAGATATTCTTAGAAACAAGTAAAAAAAAAAAAAAAGTCTCATGATAAAACCATTAAGGTCTGAACAGACTAAACAGGAGGCTGCTCTCTGTAGGTGGGGCTTTAGCTTGGCTCCACTTTGGAAAAAACAGAAGTCAAAGTGGACAAAGATTTGCTTTAAGTGTTGCAGACTGTCCAGTCCAGCTTCTGCCTCAGCTTTTCATTCCTTAATTACTTACTATTTATGGTTTTAAGTTTAAGTTTCAGCCTATCGGCTTTAAACCAACATGTAGCATCATCTCTGAGAGCCATGTACTGCTAGGTTTTTGTAAGCATATCTTTTCATTTAGGGGAAATAGCAGGAGCTGAGAGCAATGGCGAGGCAGAAAGAAACCTTTGTGTGGGTATAAAACAACCCCCTCTATATTCCTGCCCTCTTGCCTTGGTGGAAGATTTTTGTGGGTAAGGTGTTACTTACAGAGAAGGGATGAATGATGATGCTCTGGATGTAGGCTTTGTGGTTAAATGGTTGATACTCTGCAATGATAAAAAAATCCCCTCCATTGTGGACCACCTTGTGAATTCTTCCATTATCTATTTAGGGGAGTAAGACAGAGAAAAAATGATGCCACAAAGCTGTTTCAACACCCCACACGCCATTACACTTCAGGCGTTGTCACCTCATATGACTCTTCTCTGACTTCAAACGTCTGTAAATGCTGCCTCTACATCAAATCATCTGTGCCATTTTAAAACACCCTGAGCTGAAAATAGTACTCGACACTTTTTAAGGTACAACAATTGTAAAACAAGTGGTTTGAAGAAAATAAATGAGCAGGAGTGCAGACTTTTTTCTGACCCAGGTTGGAGCCCCTGTCCAGGACTCTACAGGCTTCTATAATCCACATAAATAATTTGTGTGGACTCCTCGAAGCTGGATGTTTGCCAGTTCAGACTTGAGGAGATCAATGTAAGGTGAAGATCCAATCAAGAAAAAGGAAAATAACCCATTTTTATAATATAATATTTCATTCAGAGCTTTATTGTCAGTGTAAAACTGCATAAAACAGAAAACTTTCAGCTTTTGTTTAGTTCATTAGAAATTTTCGCCCTCCACGATGCTGTAGCTTGACTTTCTCACAGTAACCCAGATCAAACAAAATAAATGTTGGTGCTTTAAGCCTCACTTATGCTCTTGTATACATTTGGGTGGAGCATTCTGTTTGTGTCCTGCATCCTCTATGAGCAGATTTCAATCTGTCTTCAGAGAGATTGCAGATATGTAGCCAGATGTATCAAACAGAGCAGTACCACTGGAAACCCCGGGGGCAGCGTTGTGCAGTAAAGCTCACATGCAACAAGATAAAGGAACAAAGACGAAGAAGCCTCAATGGATTTAATAGCTGAACAGACCATCACCATATGTGCTTTAGCTGCTGTGTTATGTTTACATTGAGACAATACTGTAAAGTTCTGTAGTTCTGTAGTTAAAGTTGGTGAGATGAGTGAGACGGACAGTACAGGAAGAGAACGCCACCACCATGGAGCCTCTAATCTCTGTGTAGCCTCAGGGTTAGAAAAGATATTGATTACTGATATATACTAATGTCACATTTTTAGTTGGTTGCAGTACCATATTCCTACCACATGGCAAAAATTATGCCAGGATGCACCTTTAAATTGTTTTAATCAAAAAGTGCATTACCAAGACAATCTCTGTTAACTTTTGGATTAATCAAATTTTTAATTTGATTTTTATTAAAGTCGACTATTGAGTCAGAGCGATTCTTTATTTGTAAGAACTAAACAATTTGAAAAAATCTGAACAACTAGGAGGTATAAAGGAAATTAGTAAATCAAACTACTGGTTTTTAGTAGAGTAACGTACATTGATAGATATTAACCGGTTTAGTTTCAGTTTTTGTAAAAACGGAAGAGGTTTAGGGGAATGAGATTCCGCGCAAATTTCCAGTAAACCCAACTAATCCATGATGACAGTGCATGACAAAGTAAAGGATACATGGGAGGATTTGGGCAGTGATGTTTCACAACATCTGACACAAACGTTTCTATTTTTGTACATAGAGGGAGCATTAATGAGGCAAAAGAGCAACTTTCATGTTTTAGCCAACGTATCCAGTTGGTTGCAGCTTCACCAGTAGATGGCACCAAATCCCACATGCTGCTCCTTTAAGTAAATTTCCAGTATATTGGCAAACCAAGTATATTCTCTGATATGACAGTTATACCAGCAATTTGGGTGAGAATTTCCAATGTCTTTTTTTTTGTTTTCTTTTTCACTTGCTCAAAGCAGCATTCAAGTAACATCTTATGCTGTCTACTCCAGCATATTCAAGAATCAACACAGCTGATCAGTTTTTAAGATCCAGTATTAAACAACCCAATGGAAGTTAAAGACGGATGTAACAGGTGGAACCCTCCAGATTCAAAGCAGTTTACATATGTGTGTGTCATCTGAGTCAAAAATGACCATAAAGGGAGTATGTACAAAGAAAATGAAATCAGTCCTAAAATAAAACCTTGAGCTACTGATGAGTCAAACTCCCAATCAGCAAAAACCAGCTGAGCATCTGGGTAAAAGCTTCATCACTGCAGAACTTGTCAGGTCAGCATGTGGAGTACTAACACAACCCTCAACCCTGTGGGGTGGCTGTGTCATTGGTTATCACATCTTTTAATAGTCTGTTAGTCATATTGTGAAAAGTGTTGACATCTACTAGGCCAAAGTGTGGGACAACCGCACATTCAGCTGATCATATGAACAGGAAGAAATACTGCTCTCATGAGATTATTGCACATGATCAACTCATGTCTCTAAGAAATAATTGCAAAACCAAAACCAAAAGGCACATCGGTCCTTTCTGCTGTAATAGAGTTCAAATATGGTTAATATCTTATTTAGAAATGTTTGATATCATTGGCCTTTAAAATGTGATATTGTGGAAATGATCGGTATTGGTTTTTTGACTTTATTAATGACACAACTCCGGTCAGCATATGGAGTACTAAAACAATCCTTAGCCCTATGGGGGATTTTACACAACATGCACATATTATACATCAAACTCTTCAACTACTTCTCCTCTCACTGAAAATGTCAAAATATGAAATATTTTGTTTGTTTGGCGCAACTCGCAATAAATCCTGCATGATGTGTTCATTCCAAGACAGGAGCTATGTGATGTTAGTTACCTGAAATGAACTTGATTTATAACGGCGCTTGGCACTGTCAGTAGAGTTTGTACAAAACATGAAGGACTTGGGATCCACAGAAGAAACTAGGTGTTGTCACAACACAGTGCCATCATACACCCACTTTTGCCCTCTAGGAAAACACGACTCACTGAAACTCATTCCTGCTGAGTTTTGTTCTATTACCCCTATCTACAGGACTTTTTTATTTACCAAGTTTCTGTGAAAAGAAAACAAAAAAACATACCAGTGTAAATAAAAGGGAAAAAAAAGAGAAGTTTTAGATTTTCTCAAAGCTTCCCTCGTTATAAACGGATTCAGGGAACTTCTATACGTCCTTAAATATACATTTAACAAACAGTAAAAAAAACATTTTCATCCTTCCTGATTATTATTACTGTATTACTCACTTAATGACAGGAACATAACAGCATGGTGACCGTTCCCATGGTGCTCGGAAGTGTTCACCTTGATGTGAGTGTAGTTGTGGTGCAGAAAGAAAAATGAGCCAGGTTGCACCGGCTGCTCCATCTCTGAAGCTTTCTCAATTTTCATTAGATTCTCTGAAGAAATCTTGGTGCTATCAGGAACACACTGAATAATAATGAGAAAAAACAAGGTATATGTTAAAAAGAAAAAACATCATCATCACCCTAAGCTACTGGCAAGCTCTCTGTTGTTCTCAAAACACTGGTAGAACTGGTTTAGAGTCTGATTTATTTAATTATTATACGACGCAAATGTAAAAATATATAAATCCATACAAATGTCATGCTTTGTAACTCAAAATGCTTCATACCTTCCTATCCCTTGTCATTTTCTTGTCTTCTTTGAAGAGAGAATTTGCAAAGATGCTGTCAATGTCTCCTAGCGTGTAGACGCACACAGCGCTCATGCCCCTGCAGAAAAACACAGCAGTCAGCAGGGTTACACACAGACATCGTCTGCAACAAGAAATGGCACTAAGGTCAAAGATGTTTTCACACATGCTGGTCGAAGCACGTACAAAGAAGCAAAAAAAAACAACAAAAAACATTGAGCAGACAGGAAGGTATTTAAAGACGAGACAGATTTCAAAAGGGCCAACAGTAAGTAGAAAAACTGCTGTGTGTTCAAGTCCTGCAGAACATAGACTGTGATGGTTTTCCATGCTGTCAGCAGTAAAGTCCAAAATCCAGTTTAAACCACCAATTGTGTGGTTGTGAATGCTGGTTTGGTTCAACCAGCTATCATAACAAGTGACTTGGGAGAAGTCACAGCTGACAAGTCATTTTGGTGTTAACCCGCTCATTACTGCGGCTGACCTGTAATCTCATGATGCACAGTCAAACTTAATTCTAGGAGTTTGGATTATAGTGAAAAAAAACAAAAACAGAAACCCAGCACATGATCAGACTGAGGGCGTGACGACACTGCAGTGGTATTTTTCCTGTATCACGCTTTCACAGCATGTTTGGTTGAAAAGCGGTCTTTATCAAATCCTACCATTCATTTCTAAACAGAGCATAGACTGTCGTATTCTGCCACTGGCCTGCATGCACAGTAGCCACATCTACCAGCTCAGAGAAATGCAGTTTACGGTCATGATCTCCACAGAAGAGTCTGGCATTCAACTGGGACGTCCAGCTAAACTGGAGCTTGTTCTTTGGACCACCGCTGTCTGCCTGGAGGACAAACACACAGAAAAACAATCAATCACATGAAATAATGGGCATATGTGTTTACTTGTTCTTCCTAAAATAGTTGTGACGGTTATTTAATCCTAATTTTCTCATTTTGCGGACCTTACCATGCAAACCTGGCTCACATAGGGGAGCCACGTTTTACTGTACATCCCTGTGTCTTTGTTTCTCTGCCTGTAGAAAGCATAAACCTTTCCCTGCGAGGGGTCGCTTCTCCCACGGCTGGTCACCAAGCCAACATAGTGTTGCTCTGTACACAGAGATAAATTGTCTCTCACAATTTGAAGCGGCATAATGTAAGGAAGCTCTCAAACATATTTCTCTCTGTATAAATACCTTTATCGTGGTTCGCTGGTCTCACTCTTTTACTCCCAAACTTATGAATACCTGCCATCTCCTGAGCTCCGGAGAGCGTAACGTAAAGATCTGCACTTCGTCCAGATTCTGAGAAAAAACATGGTTGCACATATTTTAGGTGCCAGTTGCAAAACAGGTGGTGAGCACAACAGAGGAACTAAGCTGAGAGATGCAGGTCAGTGGTGAGAAAAGAGGACAGATGTTCAGCCAGTAAAAATCCTGCACAAATAAGGAGAATAAATGAGCTCATTAAGGTTAAAACCAGTCATGGTGGAAAACCAGCGAAGCATAAAGGACAAAGTGATGAATACAAGAAAAAAACAAATCTGGTTTGTTGGAAAACTCACCTACAAGAACTGAATGTTCACCTTCCTTTGTGATAAACCCCTCTATGGTGCTTCCAATGGCTTTGACTTTCTCAGAGGGAACACAGGTGGAGGGGGACTCCGATAGATTCTGTAAAAAACGCAAAGAAATGTTTTTAAAAAAAAGGTACTTTCATCCAAATTGTGGTCCAGATTTCCTTTCATGCAACATTTAGTTCTGAAAAAGGATAATCAAATAAACAGGAAGTGCCCTGGTTAGATAGTTTTTCTTTTCTTAGAACTGTGAGTTTATGATAAATAAAGCAGAAGGAGATGTGAATTATCACCAGTAAGTATTCTCAGTATTATTGCAGTTCTAGGTAACACTTCTTCTAGTAGGCTACTTACCACATCGCAGCATGTCGTGTCCTTGCCGTTGGTTCCGCACAGAAACAACGAATTTTCCTCGGCCCTCGGGTGGACCACAGTGATGTTGTAGCTGCAGTCCTCCTGAATGACAAGAGGAAGACTATTCTCAGATCTCTGAAGAGGACAGCATATTTTACAAACTTTACCAACAGTCATTTCACACTGCTCACCTTTGCATCACATTTCTTCCACTGCACCTTTCTTTCTTCAATCTGTGAACAGACGTCACACCGGATATTTACTTTAATTCAATTCAGTACATTCTACGCAGTAATTCACTCTCCATTCATATTAGTAGTACAAATACCTTGTTATCCTGGGTAAAGTTGTACAAATAAAGGTGTGTTTGGCCAACAGAGGAGACCACATCCGTCTGCTTGTCAAAGAGAGTCCGTATAGGTGCACGATCACTCGGTAAAGAAAACCTTTTTACTGCAGTCTCTACAATGAGAATTAAAATGTAATTATAAAACCAGGTCTGTAATGTGGATTAAAGGCTTGTTAACAGCAAACAGTGATACTAGTTATCAACGATCTGTCGCACAGTAACAGAACTATTAGACAGATTGTAACAAAATTTTATACTGTCTTTGACTTTATGGTTTCCAGATAACTCTGTTTGCTCCTGTTGTGCCTCTGTGAGATCTATAGGAGTGCTTTTTAATCGAGCAACACAATTACTCTGGATGCATTATCTTGGCTTCCTGGGAGGGATTATTTATTTATTTCCTCTGACTCAGATATAAGTTAAGAACAACCTTCTTTCATTTACGTAATATTGCCAAAATAAGGAACAACCTGTTTCATAGTGAAGCAGATAAACTAGTTGATGAATTTTCAATTCAAGATCGGACTACCAATACTAATAAATGCTATAAAAAGCCTCCAGCTGATCCAAACACCTGCAGCAAAGTTTATGATGGGAATTCAAAAGAGAGATCATATTTCTTCTGTTTTATATTCTCTCCATTGGCACCCTGATATATCAGACTACAGGGAGGCGGACTTGTCAACTATCAGAGCCCTCTTTTCCAGAACCAACTCCCAGTTTGGGTTCAGGAAGCAGACACCCTCTTTATCTTTAAGATCAGGCTTCAAACTTTCATTTGATTTCATTTTTGGTTAAAAAGTAGTTAGTGCTGGCTAACTATAGGCAATCATTGTTATGAATTGGCTTATATGAACACATTATAAATTGGACTAACATGAATCATATAATGGATTTATTCTAATTGGATAATAACTAGACTATAATGGTGGATTCAATTAGACGGTATCTTTAAAAGTGCCTTGTGTTGACTTTGTCATGAATAGGTGCATGCAAATAAAGCTGAACTGAATTGAAAATATCTCAACTTGGACTTGCATAAATTTGACACGTTATCCTCAGCAGAAAATCCCAAATGAATGAAACCTGCAGACTTTTTCTGGGGCTTTACCAATAAAGTTTCCAATGCTCTGTGTAAAAGATATCACAAAAAACTATAAAATAGATAATGGGATGCACTTTCTTCACTATCTGAGACACATTTGCATTCATCTTAAATACAGGCAAATCCATTTAAGATCAATTTGCTTAATTTCAACACCATCTACCTAAAGACCTGTTATTGCCAATATAGATGCAGTACAAAATGTTAATACGGAACTTATTGTCATGGTTCTAGGGGTTGGTATGTCTGTCATGTTTAGTTTAGTTTCCTGTTTTATTCTCCAAGTTTCGCCCTTGTCCATTGTTTTCTGTTTACTTCTTGTTCGTTAGTTCACCTGGTCTTGTTTGTTCATTCACTCCACCTGTGTCTCATTGTGTTCTGTTTATTTATACCCCTTGCTTTCTGTTGCTTGTCGCCGGTTCATTGTTTGCACTCCCCCTAGTTTTCTGCTTGTTTTCGTCTAATTAAACTTCACTAACTGCATCTTGCCTGCATTTGGGTCCATTATCTTGGCACACATAACACTTATTAAAAAAGTCAAAACATCACTTGAAAAAACTTAAAAGCGCATAAACACCCCAAACACAACCTCACTACACACATCAATGATGCTTCCAGGCTTTGATCTTGTAGATTTTTTTTTCTCAAAGCATAAAGAATATCAAATATTTTACAGCTACTATCAGGATGAAAGATACAAGTTTCATGATGTCATCAAACTACTAAACCGAGGTTCTTGTTTAAGCAAAACTGAGCAAAACATTGAAAACTGAGGATATTTTGCCTTTATGAATTTTTTATGACATTTTTTTTCTTCTGTTTGTGATCTCATCCAGAGAGCCTGAGGACAACTGTCCCTGATATCCCTGTTATAAAATGTATCTTTTATGTGCAGGCTCATTGAGTAGAGTTGTATCCTTGTCATTATAGAAAAATAACAACATATAGTCAAAGGTGAGCCCCTAGGGGTGAAACTGGGAGGGAGGGAGGGGGATGGCGACACGCCAAGAATAGACGATCAAAAACAAATATTTAAACTGACTTTTACCGGTAAATCTGCCCAATTAAAATGAATGCAGCATATCTTCTTCTACACACCAAGCCAAGTGTTCCTGATCCTAATGCAGCATTCATACAGCATCATCTCGCCAACAGACATGTTGGTGAGCAGTTTGCATTTTATGAAGAGAATGTAAAGTCATAAAACCACCGGACGTGTTTTTGTGAAGCATTAATGCCACAACACAGAATCATCCCGAGTAAGCAATTGTTGATAGAAGAAATATAACTGACTATTTGCTTTAACAAATTTTTTTTACCTAAAAATAAATAAATAAATAAGAAATTCCTACTATTTCAACCCTCACGTGCTACCGTAGCTGCCTGCCCTCGAAGTTCGTTGCAAAGTGCTTTTTCACTGTAACTTATGTCATCGCATTTATTTTAAATGCCTACTAGAACCACAGGGTAATAACTTAATTAACCTGCATGTAGCTATTTTTCTATTTATGCGGGTGAAAATAAGCATAACAACGAGGATCCAACTACTGAAGGAGCGCGTGCATGATGACTTCTGGGTCCGCTCACACCTGTCAAAGTTCAAAATGAACGCGACTCAAACATGTAATGTTTTAACTTCCATGTTTGTTTTCTGCGTGACACCGAGGGTATAATCCACACCAGCGACCTTTAAATGACACATTTAAGCATTTCATATTTTTCAAACATTTTTCTTGTTTTACGGAGAAGCAAACCAGACGCTTCAAAATGAAAGAGAAGATTTTCTTACCTTTTTCTGTGAACACCATCCTCGGTATATTTTTGAGTGAGTGAGTCAAACTACAAACGAACAATAATGAGAAAAAAATTGACAAAAAACGGAGCATTTTGAGGCTGTAAGTGGCAGCAACAGTGGATGCTCTGTTTAACTGCGCCTCTATGAAAAAGACGACACGGTGGGTGGGTAGGTGTCCTACACACTCATGAGCTTATCAGACGTCCACGTAGTCTGTCCCAACCTCCTCTCACATCATACTGAGGAAAAAAATAGTCAAATGTTGGTTTCTCGTGCGAATGAGAAAATAAATAAAAGATCCCGCGTGCATGTAGGCTATACTTTACGTTCAGAAGACCAGTTCCTACATTTCAGCCTACTACGTGTGTAAATGGCCTTACTAACCGAGCAGTACATTTTATCATCTGGTGTTACCGGTTTGTTATCTCCGAACAGCACTTTTCACTTGAACTCATGTGGTCTGTCCTGGTCAGGGAAACAAACGTCCACCCAACACGTCAACCTTGCATCAAGTGATGGAGCCTAAATGAATTCACCTAGATGGGTAGATTCATGTTTGTATGTTTATTTTATTTATTTTTTTAAAAACAACATAATCTTGTATGTTTATTTATTTAAAAAAAAACCTTGTATGTTTATTCATTTTATAAGAATACATAACCTTCAAAAATAATACACAAACATGACTCTACAAGTAGGCTATAGCCTATAACCAAAACTTTATGAGTGAAATGCACTTCATCAGCATTTCTTGCTGTTATTGACTTTAATTACACCTTTTCTCTTTCATTTTCTCTCTCTCTTTTTCTCTTCCATCCGTATACACTACTGTTGACATTTGGTGTCTTGTTGTATAGTACTCCAGATTTCTAATAGTTTGGGCACATTGCAGCAGCTCTAGAAATAAACTGTTTAATCTAAAGCTACAAAACAGCTTCACAGTGATATGCAACACTGAAAGCACAGCTCCAATTTGTGTATTTTACTTTCCTGTTAGACTAGATTTCATCAACAATAACATTGTTTCAGAGAAGGACTAATAAATAAAAAAAATAACAGAAGGGGAGACAGGTAAGTTACACACACGTTGCTGCCATTTCCAGCAGTTTGAGCAGACGCAGATTCCAAGTAGCAGACATGTTTGGGTCTAATTTGTGCTACTTTAGGCAATTATGACTCAGTTACTGTCAGGTTCTCACTCCATGTGTTCCGTTTGCCCCTCCCTCGTGTGTCATCTCCTCCTCCCAGCTACCTGATTACCTCATGTGTTTCACCTGCATCTGCCCCTTCCTTGTGTGTATATTAGGTGTCTACTTCTTTCCCTCTGTGCCAGATTGTTTTGTTTGTTCCCTTGCGTTTGAGCCCTTGTTCCATAGTCTTGTCTTCCTGGTTTCTAGTGTTTGACCATTTTTCTGTTTTTGACCTCGTCTCCAGCCTGTTGATTTTGTACCTCCGCAATTAAATACTATTTTGAGCAATTTGTTGTCCACCACCTGAGTAGCCCTGACAGTTACATAGGCAAGCATTAGGCTAGATGTGGTGCAGATCTCTGTTGTTTGCTTGGATCTAGGTTACACCAAATGTTGTGTGTGTCAGAAGTTGTCTGAATATGAGCACTTAACCTTGACATAGATCACAGCATTGACATAGATCACAGCAATTTCCTTGTGGGCCCTCATGTCCTGACTCTTTGTTATCATTTTCATTGTTATTATTCATTATATTCATTTCATGATGCAGAAAATGTTCTCAGCTTGTGAAAATGTTCGATAAAGCAAAAAGAAAAACCGAACAAAAAAGCAATTATGTTTAAATAGTGTTTGTTTGCAAAACAAGCCTCATACAGCGGCCATCTGCTTGTAGCTGTTGAGGTTTGTGAGGACAGAAACAGACAAAAACAATAGAGACACCTGCAACTGGAGGGAAGAAATATAAAGAAAGAAAAAACACAAGGAAAAGAAGAGCAATAATAGCACACAGAGAGAATAGAGGACGGAATGAAAGAAGTCCCGTCCATCATGAGATCAAACTGCAGGCTAGGTCAACAACTAAAGAAATGGTTCAGGGTAATCTGAGTTAATGCAAACTAACAACATCAGTGATGCCAATTGGATGGAGTTGACTTTATTTTAGTACAAAGGTGGAACAAGCTAATGCTCACACTGCTGTGATGCTAAGCTTTGACTCTCCAGGTGTGTTACAAAGTGGAGCTGTTTCACCAGTTGGCAAACGGCTCTACTGAACCTAGGTGTCCCCTAATGAAGGCTAGTTCAACATCCACATTGCATCCTGTTGCTATGATATTTCAGTCTTATCTCTTGCTCCGTCACCTTCTCTCTTTCTTTACTTTACTTGCTTCGATGATGTTTTGTGACGTTTCTTTGTCGATGGTGTGCGTTCATGCAGCCAATGTGTTGATTGTTCTGCAGGAATGTGGCAATAATAACAGTTTTTCTAGTGTCAGTGCAAGTCGGTTGCATATAGCATATGATCTGTGGAGACCAATAAAGACTATCACACCTAGGTAATGCAAAGTTCTCGAGAGCGTTGGTGACCTTTGATATGCAACTGCTCTAAGACTGCTATTTTAGTGCCTTTCAGTTCAGCTCGTCAGGTCAGCAATACAGTCGTAGTCTGTTGCATATGATCTGTGGAGACCGATAAAGACTATCACACCCAGGTAATGCAAAGTTCTCGAGAGCTTTTGGTGACCTTTGATATGCAACTGCTCTAAGACTGCTGTTTTCAGTTCAGCTCGTCAGGTCAGCAATACAGTCGTTTCTGTTTTTTGCTGTTATCTTCGGCTACTTCTGCTTCCCCAAACTTTTCTTTTTCCACAAACACAATTAACCTGAGCTGGTTGGTTCAAAACAACAAAACAAAGTTACTGTATGTAGCCTCGAGCAGTCACCGCGAGGGGAACAAACAATCCAGTGATGAGAGGAAAGCTGATAAGGTATGTCAACAGTTGTTGTGATGGAAAGCTGGTATAGATCCTGGTTGCCAGGGAGATGAGAGGCATGTTCACAAGAAACAGAGCAAAACACTTTAAACATAGTGTGAGGGAGATGCAGATACCCCCTCACTAAGCCGGGGCTTTGGTTTATGTATACCCTGATGCCATTTATTGTTTTTGTTTATGTATTGATCCGCTAAAGACGGATCCTATTTGGTTGGTTAATCCATTGATTTAGTTCTTTTCAGTATATGTTTTGGTTTGCTTCTAACCTCTCTCTCTCTCTCTCTCTCTCTCTCTCTCTCTCTCTCTCTCTCTCTCTCTCTCTCTCTCTCTCTCTCTCTC
>JBBBVU010000001.1:30720855-30732399 GCA_037177055.1 Atherinosoma microstoma | reverse complement strand
ACACACACACACACACACACACACACACACACACACACACACACACACACACACACACACACACACACAGAGGAATTTGACCTTTGCATTTAACCTGTCTGAAGTTGGGACCACACCACAAGCACTGAGCCGTTATAGCAACTAGATAGTGAATGTGGGGGGATTTTGGTACTTTGCTCAAGGGCACCTCAGCCAGCACAAAGAATGGAGCTGGACAGCCCAGATTATCCTGACAGTCAGAGAAGCAAACAAGTGACTTCCATGTTCCAAGCTGCATTTCCAGCCTCGAAGCCATGACTGCCCTGCAATTCAACTGCAGACAAATAATTTTTGACCTGCTTCACGACCTGAAGCGATGAAGTCAACAGCCGAAGGATGAAAACAATAAGTTAAAGGACAGATTTCTGTAGAGCTGGCCCAAACTGTAGTGTCAAGTTTTACAAACTAGTAGTCATGAGTTATATGGTATAGTAGAAGCTATAAAATATAATCAAGCTTTTATCCCATTTCGAATTAAAATCATTCCTTCCTTTCTACTCCTGTCATGAATCATTGTATCGTCATTTTGACCACAGACACACCCATGGAGTCATAGTTTTATCCGTGCAGTAGTCATGTAAAGGAGCAGTGAGAAATGACCTGTTATCACTTTGTTAGTTTACTTAAAGTAAATGCTGCATTGCCCATGAACACATTGTATCATGTTCGTCCAGCTACAGTCAGAGAGACCAGATCCCTGATTGGCTTGTAACCTAATCAGATTAGGAACCGATCAGCCCAGTGTCATTTCCCCTCCTGTCTGAACCATATCTTATTGCATCTGATTGAAAGCCCTGCTTTGAGGATGCTGGTTAGCAGAGGAGGAAGCAACAGCAACAGAAAACAAAAAAAAAAAAAACTTTGATGTTTTGGTTTCCCACATTAAAGTGACAGCATGGGTTTGATAGTCATTTATGATTTTTAATCATAAGCTTCGAGATCAAATGATCCCTGAAATCTGTGAAAACACACACTGTGAAAACACTTTGCAGACGTACAAGCCTTTTGTTATACTGGCACAGTTTTCAATGTTAGAAAATCCCATTAATGTTCTAAAAGGATTATCAAGGGAGATTATATTCTGCAAGTCATGCTGGAAGATGTGCAAAAAGGAAAGGTAACCTTCTGAGAATATAAATCATCATGTGTGGATCATTTCCTGTGACTGTAGCAACACAACCCTGCCAGGAGTTTACTTTTGTTCATGAAGGTCAATTCAAAATATTAATATTAATGGTTCTGTCTAAGTTGTTGACCACCGTAGAAAGAAACAATGTAATCTCATTTAACAGTTGAATTAAATTATAACATAAACAGAAAAAAATCAATAGCTGATTGATGGTTTTTTTCCCGAACAGATCATTATGTTGTCATAAACTTGCGTCAGGATGGTAAAGTAATTGGTACCAAAGAGACTAAAGGGGCCAGCGGTCCAAACCCCATCTGGAACGCTCCGTTCCTGTTTGACCTGCCACCTGGCGACATCACTCAGCTGTCGCTGGATCTCGAATTCATCATCATGCAGGTAGGAAGATTCACAAAAAACGTCATGTGATGTTGGGTGCGCTCCAAAATCAGGATGTAACTCTGTGTTAAATGTATTCATAATGCTGTGTGGATCTTTACATGAATCCTCTTTCTGTATCTACAGGGCCGTCTCTACACCAAGAGCAGCATCCTGGGCCGCGTGCTGATTGGGAGGGAGGCTGCGGAGGCGGGACAGGGACACTGGAGGGAAATGTGCAGTCTGGGGCAAATAGAAACCACTCACTGGCACACCATCCAGTCAGATGCAGCGAAAGACTGATTGCATCGAAGCAATATGTTGATGATCCATGTGGACAAGGCTGAAGAAGATCGACTCATCACAGTATGGAAAAGTACATTAGGAAGTTGTTAGGCTGTAGCAATTCTTTCCATATTAGCCGTAATTTGCGTTCCTACGTTAACTTTGTGAACATTTCCACTGTGATGCTGTAAAACTGTTGTTTGTGGAGCTGTATTCTGGATGTACTGTGTGAAATGTCTGCTTGTGTTGTAGAGCTGTTTGTATTGTGCCAAGAGCCTGGCAAAGGTAATGTTGGCTTGAACAAAAACAAATGAGTTATCAACTATTTACAGTATGTTACCAGTCTGCCTGTGGTTTTCTGTGATGTATAGCTGTGACAGTATTTGTCCACATTCTGTGTGGCGCTGAGTATCTTCACTGTGCGGCATGCCAGCTGAATTATTGTTTTACTTTGTTCATTACTTGAGGGAAAATGTATCCTCATCAACATAGGTATTTTGAAAACTGTAGATTTTTGTATGAATTTGCATCCAAATGGAGCTTTTGGGCATAAAAGTTGAATATTTTGGAAAACGTTTCCCAGAGTGAACATCTATGTCTGGAGTAGAAAATGAGGGTTTTCAGCTTGTGCACAAATATGAGTTGAACTGCCCCTTTGTTTACTTGGAAGTGGTGGACTTGGGGCAGCCGTGCTAGCCTTGCTAACAGGGCTTTTTCATGTTAGCATATCGTCGTTGTCTGATGAAAAACACGCACCTCCACTGTTATCTCATTGGAGAGACGTGTTTTTCATCAGACAGCGATGATATTACAATCTGATAATGCAAAGGAGTGGAGGCATCAGAATGTGGTGCACCACTACATAAAACAACACTCCAATGAGTCAAAACCTAAACCCAGTGTAATTAGTTTAAGACCAAACCCTGTCAGATCTGGAGTTTGTGGGACAACTTAAAAACAAGGTGGTTTTTCCTGAAAACAGCAAGATAATGTTAGTATTCTGGACATCAATACAGTATGTGACTTTGGCTTTACCCATACCGTGAAAGGCAGGAAGCTGTTCATAATACCTATGTTCATGTGGACTTGGTCTGAGATGGATGACTTTTGTATGAACAAATATGTTTTTTTTTTTTGCAGAAATATTTTTCTCAGTCTGCCTTTAAACTCTAAAAGATATGTTTGACCAAGCTGACATTGCTGTAAATGAAGAGAGGCGACTGTGAAAATGACCTATTTGGAAGAATTCACTCATGCATAACAATATTTTTATACTAATATGTAACTTTTGCTTTTTGTTGTTGAATTGTTGTGTTGTGTTTATATGCACTCACCAGGTGGATGCCTGCTGGCATGTATACTGCTGTATATATGAATGTCGTTTGTTTTAAAAGGGTATGGTTTCGGAAAATTTAAAATAAATGATGACAAAAAGCTTCCAAATCTGAGGACTTAATTGAATTTGGGTTGAAACTGTTAATCATGGGATGTTTAAGTGAAGTAAAAAAGCAAGATTAGAAAATCTGTAGGAACGGATTGCATTCATGAGCTTGTCAGGATCTTTCTGGAAAATATATTCATTTGTCACAGCTGGAAGCACAGGTATGATTATTGTTATGAAGGGTGAATCCAATCTGTGAGAAGTTGAAGGTTTCAGGTTGTGCATGCTGTGTTGTGTGTTAGAAATGGGATATGAACAAGTCTTCAACACAAGGCAGGATGACACTGAAGTAACAATGGACTGAAAGCACCTTCAAAATTTGTCGGATTGGGGGGTTTTAGAGTCCTGATTATATTATCAACCACTAATCTGACATGTCAGATGCTTTTTCTAGCCAGAACCCCGTGGAACGGTGAAAAGAAGTGTGTGCAATATGTTTAGACAAGGTTAAGTTTACCTTTAATAAAAGCTGCACACAAAATGTTTATGCCAGTATTAGATGTTGATCTATTTGCATAACTTTGCATAACATTTGCATCGTTGTACATTGCTGTCCTGTTTTCAAGGTACAGTAGAAGAATAGGACGTGTAACTTGATGTGTCTTAGTTAGTTTCAGTAAAGTAGTGAAATATAACATAGCACATGACCGAACCAACAATAAAGTGGTCAGTCAGCTGATCTGTGATGCTGGCCTAACATTTAAAAGAACATACTGACATAGATCTTACACACTATCGCTGTTTCTCCTGCTCAGCCAGTTTCAGCCAACTATTCCTTCAAATCAATAAAACTTATTTGTTCTCACAGCTCTAGATTCCTGTCTGCTCTTTGAGTCCGCAAAATTGCCCTTGTGACAAGATGTAACGCTGATGTAATGTTACACAAACACAGATGCGCACACATGCGGAAACCACAAAAACCACCTATTGCCGCCCCACCTTTCATTACAACTTTTAGGTATAAAAACTTCATACTAGTGACAAATAAAAGAGTAATAAACTGCAACATCTGTGGTATAAAGATACAGGATGCTGGATCCATCACACCCAAACATATCTGCCTCCTTAAAACACACCCAGAGAGGCTAGTCACTGTAATATAAAAGCTTAATATCAGCCTCTGTAATATGTTAGCAACGAGCTTTGTGCCACAGCAGCATTAATGTTAGCTTGTTACTACCTTTATATATAAATGTTAACTCAAATACATTTATTTAATGAATGTTCTCAAAGGAAGAATGAGACACTTAGTGAACACAGCAAATTGCTGGCTTTGCAGCTTTGTGTGACCCGCCACAGATAACGTTAAACCATCAGACCCATTGTAAAGTTACTGGGTCTGTTCTTTAGATTAACAGATTACAGCTGTGGCTGCTATAGTCATCAAAACTGTATTGGATCTGAATAAATTAAAATACTTTCAAGTTTTAAAAAAAATGGAAATAGAAAAATTAGTAAAGATAACATATTCATCTCGTATAACGTCATTGCAACCTTTTTCAAACCTATATGATAATGATGGTTTTTCTGATGCACTAGTGCGCATAAAGTTTTGTCCATCCTCTTTAAGCCAATGATACTGTTACAAAATGCCGGTAGATAAAGGGTCAGTTTGTATTTTTCAATTATTTCTATAATCCAGTGCAGCGTTCTGAGCAGACCAGACAGCAGATGTTGCACGGAAGATATCTCATTACAATGAAATGGGACTTGTGACTTGATTTGGACTTCAGATCAAAGACTTCAGACTTGATTTGAACATGTCTGGTGGAAAGCATAAAGATCCCGACACGAGCAAAAAATAATTGGTTTTAAGACCTAAAATCTCAAACATGAGCTAGTTGGTTTGAATCTCAGACTTAACAAACTTTCCTAAGTCCTTTCATTTTTCTAATCCCTCATTGCTTCATTTTCACATAATTTTCTTAAAAATGATCATCTATTGAGTTATATTTAAGCAACTTGACTGTTAAAGGTGTCTTTTGAAACTGGTCTGCACACTTTAAGAGTAAATTAATATATAATTACCTTTGATTTGGTAATCTGATGGGGCATTGCCCGGATTTTCCTGAATACATTCTTCCTGATGCTGGACATTCAAGTGATGTTAATAATAAAAATGCTGAAAAAGCTCAAGAGACTGTAAATAAGTCAAATTTCTCAGACACGATGACAGCGATCAATGTGATATTATGGGAATATGGGGACATTTTCTAGCTCAAGCTGGAGGCCAAACACATAATAACATAAAAGTCAATATGTCTTCTTTATATGTAATGTTTCAAACTACATGTAATATTTTAAAGAGCCTTCAGAAACTATCTATAGGTGACTATAGAACATGTTCCCTTCAGAAATGTTGATCTAAGCCTCACTGCTCTGATAGCCAAGAGAAACCTGCATTCAAATCACTTGGGGTTGCAGACATGAAGCAAACGGACATTTAATGGCAGAAAGGAGAGTGGGCACTCACAGTGGGTGGCCCAACCCCTGGTTACAAATATCCAAAATGATGTACGTCATGAGATGATGTTATCTTAGTCCTTGTGCAATTTTTTTTTTTTTAAATATCAGATCACCAAACAAATGCGACACATACATATGACACAACATGATGCAGATAAATCCACACACACACCCAAAGTCATGTCATGGTCCTGGTGAGTCAGAGGACCAACATTTAAAATGTGGACCTTTGTGTGTACTTATATTCAAACAGTCCCCATTCATCACACAAATCACGCTTCCCACTCAGCTGTTTTATTTGTTTTTCCCAATAATATTGATACAGTTTCACTGCTCTAATGGTGTGAATCACCACCTTTGTTTAGTAGGTGAGGTCCAGAAAAATCCCAGATTTACTTGGAATAGCTGCCATTGAGAACCATGGATTGTTTTTTATTTTATCTTATTCTATTTCTATACTTTAACACAAGCCTAATGAATGCAGTCAGCAAAGTCAGATAAATGTATATGAACATTGTTTAATCATTATTTTATTATTTATTTAAAAGGATTATTTATGTCCTTTTCACAGTGTGGGGTGAATTCTTCTGATTTTTCCCCCAAGATGCTTCTGTTGTGTTGTAATAGGAATAAATCTTCTAAACTGGAAAGCTCATGAAATGGAAATCCTGGCATTAGACTATAAAGCATTTGTTGCATGAATGCCTCTCTTTTGTGACTCCTCTGATCCGCCCACTCTGCTGCAGGAGGCACAGTAAATAAGATTTTCTGTGTGGGATACATCTAGAAACTGGAGGTCTGGATCAGTTGTTGAGAAACTGTTTCAACACAAGAAGATTCTTATTTAAGAGATCATATTATATTTACCTTTGGGGTATTACATATATTTTTTGTGTGTGTAAAAGTTCTCCAATAATAAAATGTGGAAAGTCTAAAGCAGAAAAATTATGCTTGATGCTTGTCCCCTTCATGAAACACCTTGTCTGTTGTCCATGTTTTTCTTCTCTTTTTTTAGCTTCATTATCTGACGTTTTTGCATAATGATGTTAAACATTGTCTCAAAAGTCTATTTTAAATGCCCCCTTCTGCTAAAAATGATGATTTTACCCCATAAGATATTGTTAATGTGCTACAAGAAATATCTTAGGGAAAATCAGCTATTAATATTATTATTAGTTGAGTATTTCTGCTTTGACTCTTAAGCTATTGTCTCAGACAGGGAGTTCAGACAAATCTGTATGTTACATGCCAAACATGTAATGACCAGTTCTGATACTTGCTGGGTGGGGTTGTTTGGCTAATTTTGTGTTTTGTAGGGAACCATTGACATGAAAAGAGAATGTAGTCTGATACTTGGAGGATGAGCGAGAAACCATGGCAGTCAGAGAGCTGTGGAAGAAGCTAACAGACTCTTGGGAGCACAGATCGAGGCTAATGAGCCAGGAGACGGCTGACTCCCAGACCCACCCATAACAGACAGAAAGTGGAAAGTTATAATTTCCACAGATGCGAGAGGTTCAAGCAGGTTGACTGGATAGTGATGAGGAACAACTGGCCGAGCTTGTGAGGAAGTAGGAAAATATATACAAGTAAGGAAAATAAAGTTGTGGCGGGCAGATTGATCCAAATAATGATAATATCAATATTGGCATCAGATCAATACCCTAATCTTGCAGTATTGCACGCCCCTAAAAATATACAAACGGTCATGTCCTTGTCCACACCACCTTTAAAAACGAACACATTTTTCTGCTCTTGTGGAGGATGTTTAGGCATTTAGCCTAGCTTGCGTTCAGCTTCTTTGAGCCTCTAAACTGCTGCAACCAGCTGTGTCACACCTTCTCTTTGGCCATATGGTCCCGTGTGCCGATAGCTGGGGAGCCCCTGGCTTCCAGGACTAGCTCCAGGAGGACCAGGCTCTTGGAACTAGTGGCAGCTTCCAGTTCCCAGAGGCCCCAGTCCAGAAGTACCTGGGTGCTTGAGTCAGCCTTCCAGAATGAGCAGCTCCTGGAGTGTTGTGAACATGTCGTCATTTTGATACTTCCACTTGCATACTACCATCTGGTAATTCCTCATGTATATTCACAGATCTACCTTCACTGAATGATCCTTTCTAAAGAGCATGAAAGCTAATAATTTAAAATATACAAATAAGAGGAACATAAGATTACTTTATCAGGCTTTATTAATTTATCAGCTTGCTAAAGGTTTTGCTGAAAATGATTTTGCATTCATAGAAACAATAACATGTGTTCCCTTTATCAATATATAAGTAGATTATATTATTTACAACCATTTATGTATACAATTTATTATTTTGATAAGACACAGAAAGAGTAAATTATGAATAAAATGATTTATTATTCCACGATGCTATGATCTTTGTCTTTAAGAAATAAATTAGACAAAATAGAGCTCCCGGCACACTTTCTTTCAGACAAACAACATTGTCAAGTTCAAAAAGCAACAGCAGTCCTGAACTCCGTTCCCTCTGCTGCAGTATTGATCCACATATGCCAACTTGTCCACCCATCTATTCATCTCTCTGCCCTCTGGGTACCAGTTATTAAAAATGCAAAGTGTAGAAAATACCGTAAAGGTTTTCCTCATGTATGTGACAGCTTGTGTGCCACTAATGGCACAAAAAATAAAGTTGTGATGCTGAGCGTAGCCGCAATGATTGGCAACGAGTCAGCCTGGATAATGATCTAAGAACTAATGACCTGCAGTCTTAAAGGGGTCTAAGATCTTCCACTCTGCACTGCTGGACATCCATGACTCACTCCTTCGCTCTGTTGCCCTCAGTAGATCCACAGTCTGACATTTAGTGCCTGTCACCGTGCACCTGCTTTCATCTGAAAAGACATCAGAGCCTTTCTGTTCAGGGGTAGAGGGAACGTGTCCTCCTTCTTTGATGCGTTGGCCTAAATTGGATGTCGAGGCGAGCAACCTACATTCTGAAACCCAATCCTTTTTTTCCCTGTGCTGGCGAGAAGTCTTTCCAGACTAAACAAACAACTTTTCTCGTGACTATCACTGATGTTCCAATGTTATTAAAGGAAGGAACAGAATAGTAAGCAGTGTTTTTTCAAGTTGGCACAAAATTTAAAGTTAATTCTTTAGTTTTCATCACTGGGGTAAAATTGGAAGTCGGTTTGTGCAAAATGTCAATAAAATGTAAATCAAAAAACAATAATTAGCATATAAATGTTTTTATTTCAATGGGACATTTAAATGTTAAAACCGTGTTTTAGCTGTTCTTGAATTTTAGGGCAGCAATACATGTGAAAGAAAAGTTAAGATAGGGCCACCGTACAACATTCCCTCTTTTTTTTTTTATAACAATCTGTATGCATGTGGTATCTGAGACCAGTTTTTAGACCTTTGTTAGAGGAATGTTGTCCCTCAACAATCCTGGGTCTTATTTCTTGTTTGTTGTATTTTGTATTTCATGATGCTCAAATGTTTTAAGTTGGTTTAAGTAGGTCTGGACAAGCAAAGCAATCCCACACCCAAACTCTTTGTCGCTTTTATTGACATGTAAAGAGTCAAGTCAACATTTACTGTAGAGGAAGGACTTCAACCGCCAGTCAAATTTCAGTAGTGGCCAATTCCCCTGGGTCTGCTCATCCAATCCAGTATTTTCTTCAGTCCTCATGTGAATGCTGTACACTGTAACCATGTCAGAAATTGCTTATTAGATAGATAAGCTGTATCATAAAAATGTTATTCATTTATTATTGCTCTTTAGAATCACACTAAAACTAAATAGAACATTATCATTACATTACACACATTATATTACATTACACAGTCATTTATCATATCATAAGAGACATGGACACAAGTGACAAGAAGGAAATGCCCAGGTGTGAATCATCCACTTTATTTTCAATGTTATTATTTCTACATGTGCTGTTCTTAGTCAAACTAAGCATTTAAAGTGTGAAAATAGTGAAAAAAATTTTTTTTTACAGATTTTTTAATACAGTCTTAAAATGAAGGTACTGCAACATTCAATTATAGACATTAATGTACTATACACATAAATATAATTGAAAATGGCCGCAAATATACAGATTTTTTAATATGATGACATCACTAGGGAAACCAGAAACACAAAATAAAACATATGAAATATAAAGTGGTCAACGTTTCTAAGAGGAAAAACATTACAATGAGTATCAGTATTGTCTAATCATGAATTTTAAGCATTTTGCACATTTGCTGTTTCCGCTGTGGGAACACATCCTTTAAAATCATCTTTCCTGTCCAGTATGTTTGTCATGTATCTAGAATACAACCGTGTGAAGGTCGCCATCTAGTGCATCTCTGAGGTAAAACATCTGTTAGATAGAAACTGCAATACTTAAAAACATTTGTTGTTGAGAATGAGGTCACATCAGCATGAATTAAACTCAGCTGCAATTCTGTGTGTGTGTATGTGTGTGTATGCATGTGTGTGTCCTGCAATGATTCATCAGACAGCGGAAACATCACACTGGCTGTGAAGTTAATAACATCAAGTAACAAGTCTGTTGCTCTGTGACTCCAGATGAGAGGTGTCCCCGCCACCTCAGTGCAACAATGATGTCACATTTGATCAGTGATATGAAAACAAACATCAGACCTCCCTCCTGCTCTTTAAAGGTAAACTCCACAGTCACATCTGGAGCACACTGCAGACCTGGTGGAGGATCAGAGAACCAAAACTGAGATTGGATCTGCCTCTTTTTCTTTATTAAAGTTCTGTGTGACTGTGATTAATGAACCTTCTGCCACGATTAAATCAGTTTTCACGCCCCCTTGTAGTGGCACAGAACCTAATCCCCCTTTGACTCCTGTGGGCCTTGAAATCACAGAGGTCCCGAGTCTGACAGAAGGGATCAAATGGCTGCTGGATCGAAATTGACAGGAGCACCGATAAGGTTGCCTGAGCTGTGGGACACGGACAGAAATAAACAAGTAAACAGGCTGGCATTCTTTTAGAGTTAAGGAAAAGTTGAAGGCATTAAGGAGCATCTAAACAGGCGTCCACACTCTTCGTATGCATCAGAATAATACACCCTAAGCAATGGGAATAAAGTTGTGGGAGCATAAATGAAGTTGTCTTTAAGGAAGAATGCTACTCTAGAATGTTAATGTACTTTTCTGCCTTAATGTTGCCATCAGATAAATGTAGAATGACCAGCTATAAGATGACAACCACACACTTTCTATTGATGAGGTCCTCCTTAGCCTCTCATAGTGATCTGACCAGTCTGGGTGTGGACAATGATCATTTGAGGGTATCTTTGTGTGTGGTGTTGGGACATTAACAGTAGATCCTGTGGGTTGAGGGGTGGGGACTTTGTGGTTTGGGCTTGTTTTCCACAAATGTGATCAGATCAAATCTAGTATCTGGGGAGTTCAGAGACTGTTGAACACCTCAGATTCTGTCATGTTTTTTGAGTCCCTAAAAAACAGTTTTTGTGGGGTCAACTTCTGTCCTGCTGGTAGGCTGCTGCTTTTGGGGAGTGATGTTGCCATGTGGGGGTTGTGACTGGTTTTTAACCCCATAAAGCCAAACGTATCATATTTGATACATACAGTTTCTGAGACATTTTGCATGACTTTATGGTGGAAACTTTGCTCAGCTTTGAAGTATACAATCTGATACTTGTCTTCTGCCCCCTAATGGATACCAGGAAGCATAAGACTACACTACAATCATTTTGACATGTCACAGGGTAATCCATCCATCCATTTTCTGTACCGCTTAATCCATTCCGGGTCGCGGGTGGGCTGGAGCCTATCCCAGCACGTATCA
>JBBBVU010000001.1:30708570-30720755 GCA_037177055.1 Atherinosoma microstoma | reverse complement strand
GAACATGCAAACTCCACACAGAAAGGCCACTGTTTCAAACCCCGCCTGAGCCCAAACCAGCAACCCCATCTGGCTCAAACCCAGCCCGGGACTCGAACCAGCAACCTTCTTGCTGTGAGGCTGCGGTGCTAACCACCACACCACCGTGCAGCCCTGTCACAGGGTAATGAATGGTAGAAATACCCAAAAAAAAAAATTTTCCCCCACATTTTGTTAAAGGGCCAAATGAAGACTTACTTTTCTCCCTAGTTTTTCTTGGGTTGGACTTTAAAGGGGTTACAAATGTTTAAGTTGGTAGCAAGTGTCAAAGTAGCTTTCATGTGAATGTCATGTCTTCCCAGCATAAAACTGCACTATAGCAAGATTTTGGACTTGTTGACAAACAGTTTGAATGGTTCTTTCTAACTTTGGTCCAGGGCACACAGAGTCCATTTTTTTTTCTAAAAATACTGACTGGTCTGACCACAGTACACATTTCCACTGTGGGATTCTCCACCCGCGACGTCTCTGAGCCCAGAGAAGCCAACATTGTCTTTGGACCAGGTTAACGAATGAATGAATGAATGAATTATACTTTATTGATCCCCGAGGGGAAATTGCATAAGGTTAACACAAGGTTAACCTTATGCATAACATAAGGTTTTTGTTTTTTTTAACAGTAAAGTTTTAAATGGTATTTGTGAATGTGCGTCCATATTGTAGTTCTTAACGAAGGTTTCCCACAGCAATCATGGTTTTATCGTTTAGTGATGAATGAGGGTTTCTTGGTGTTTGTGGGACCAGTGACAATTAAAGCTTTGAGCTTAGACTTGTGTCCTTGCCCTTTACCCTCTGAAATTCCACAAGATTCTTTGTATTTGTTTATTGATTTAATTTCAGTGTAGCGGTATAACTTTCTTTGAAGGACATAGTTTTAAATTTTTTTTTCATGCTTCTCTTGACAAACTGGAAATCCTGTGACCATCTTTGCTCCTAAAAGATTCAACCTTTCGTTCTTTCCCTTCTTTTAGGGGGCATTTTCAAGACTGTCCCTAATATTCTGGATTTGGGCTTTCATATCTGTGCAGCAAAATGCACATTAGTAGAATGAGGATTTGCCAACCTTATTATAGAAATAGAAAACAATCAAAAACATAGATTGGATCAAAGTATGAAATGCAACAAATGTGTCACAAACTGTCTCGGCTGTGTAACCCATGGGACAGCATGGTGCATGAGTACAGCTGCAGAAATATTCCACAACAGCTGGACTCAGTGTGGCTCTCTCCTCTTTTTGTAAACAATGGTCCAGGCAACGTTTAATCAAAAACACATGAGATTTGTTTCTATTCAAACTGTCTCTATTGTTGTGTTTGCTGACAAGCCCATTTGCACGAAATGCATTTTTGAACTCCACAGAGTGTTGGGACAGTTTGAGAAGACTATGAAAGGGTGCTATTAGTGGTGTTTCTACCCCGGAGAATGACAAACCCTTTGAAGTTCTCAATTGATGCTTTATTTTAGACATGGATGAAGGAAAACACAAAAGAAAAAACAGAAACAGACCACATAAACACCAGATTTAAAAGTTTAAAAAAAGGTATTTAAACAAACCTTGTAACACAGATTTCAGGCGTGTCCAATAAAAAGGACATGTGTACTGTACTTTTCCTTCTTCAGACAGAAATTTCACTTTCAGGATACGAGTCAAAAGAAAAGAAAATTAATTAAGCAAGTGACAAAATGCAAAAAGATTAAGCATTTCTTATCACTTTGCCAAATGTTGATGCACATGTACCTGTGTAAGCGCCTGCTTGCGGCATGTTAGGATTTCCGAGCCCGCTGCATGTACTTACACACCACTCCCAGCCAGCAGACCCTGTCGATTCTGCGTCACCTCGGCTCTGATCGCCTGCCAGGGGATATAAATAAATAAACAGGAGTAAACCAATAATGGAAGTCAGATGATTATGTGACAGTGATGTTACGGGAAACATTTTAGGCCCAACATGTGATGTGCCTTAAGGTTTGCTGAGAGTTTACAGAGTGGTATGTATCCTTATTGATTTAAAAAAAAACAGAAAAAGAAATCAAAGTTCCAGATAATATCTTCAAACATCACAGTTCCAGTCTGGGAACACCCTATTATTCATCCATTACATTTATTAGAAAAATCACAGCTCATTATGATTCAGCCAGTTTGATCACTATAAGTTCTGCATTAGTGTCAGATCAAAGTTGCGGCAGACCAGAGACCATCTGACAAACGTTTCGGTGTCCTGCATTAATGTGTGCCACACAGGCTAAAAGCCAAAGATAAAAAAGATGAATTTGAATTGCTCTCCACAAGCAGGCACTTAATGAGACATTTTTGTATCTGTTGGTATGACTGTGAGCAGCATCATAGTGGGGAGATTAAGTTCAGACCACACAGATGTGCCTCTTCATTAACATTCACGCAACAGGGACATACCCATGAGGATACTAGCATGGTTTGGTAGAGCTGTAAAAACGTTCCTTAATATTTTCATTCTCTTCTGCTTGACACAAAGAACTCTCTTGTAAGGCAAAGGTGGCATTGTTCTAAATAATAATAATAAAAAAAACCAGAAACCAAGAACCAATGAATAGAGAGGAGGGCATGTTCAGGGTCTGGTTACCAGGCCAAAGAGCAATTTTCAATACAATAAAATCAACTTTTATTGGCTGTGTGGTATTTAACTGCACATATTTAATGTGTAGTTTCTTAATTACAAATGATTGGGATCCAAGAAGATTGTGAGCACATGAACTATTAGCATTTGTTGACCATAATGAGCACTTGAAAACCACATGCAGAAATTTCTAAGTTGCTGGCATGGAGAAAATAACCTAGGGATTAGATGTCTCGGACTTTGTAACCCCAGAGAGCGTGACTTACTGTCTTCACCACTGTTATTCACACAGCTTTTTACTGGTTGAGGCCGTGACTAACCAGTCTCATACTTTAATTCTTTGGGTTTTTTCAGTTCATATTCATCCCATACATGTGTGACCATTGGTACCTACTTGACCTCATAGCAGGTGTTCATTTTCATTTAGATAGATGATGTTAGTTGGTACTGCAGCTCAGGAGGATGACACCACAGCGCCTTCTTCACTTCATTGTTTTCATTCCTTCTTTTTTGTTTCTGGTTAGCATTAGACATTACACATTAAAACTACTTGGTTAGGGATAGGGGAAGATTAAGGCTTGGGCCATATTACATTCTTTCACAATGCAGTGGTTTTCCCAGGCAGGATCCAACAGATGAGATGATTAAGCTGTGATTGGGTCTGACATTTGAAACTGCAGCAGCAGACAGTCACAAAATCACACACACGATTAGTCAGACGATTTCTTTGGTTGGCACTTGTGCTGATTCATTCAAAGTTAAGGTATTCTTAACTTTCCATTATGTATTATGTTATAAATTTTACATCTGGAACCCCCTAGACTAGGTCTATTCAATTTGGTCTCACAAGGACCGCAGTCCTGCAGGTTTTCAATATTTCCCTGCTCCAACACACCTGACTCAAATTAAATGGATCCATGTGTTGGAGCAGGGAAACATTGAAAACCCGGAGGACTGTGGCCCTCGTAGGACCGAATAAAATAGCCCTGCCCTAGAGTTTAAGATGGATGCTTGTCGATGTGTTACTTGAATATCATGTTGATGATACCCTTCATATTCTTAAAGTACCACCACGTAACGGTCCGAGTTTAAACAAACACGTTCTTGACTCATTTGATGGCACAGTGATATTTGTTATTTACATTTCTGGAGCTTCACTTCATAACTTTTCCTTCAGGAGACCTGAGTGACGCTGCAGCTGAGTTTCGCTTTAGGCACCACATCACACGATAGCAATCAGATATCAATACACTGGCTGTTTTGAACTCACTTTATTGCTGATTCATCACAGAGATGCAAGAGGACATTATTGGAGGAAGGGAGGAAAAGAGGGAGAGAGAAAGGGACGGTGTTAGTGTGTGGAGAGAGCTTGGAGTACAGGTAGGATGCAAGATGGATCCTGAAATAGCCGTCATTAGAAAATCTACCAAAGTTACGTTGTGCCTCTTTGAACGTTTGCAATTTTCTTTGAAAATGATTTGTTTGTAATGTTGAACTGTTGATAATCCCTGTGGATGTTCCGAAGTATTTTGTTCCACTGTTTTCTGAAATATTGACATATTGTTTTTGTGAAGCATTAAGCATCAGTGTAAAATGCATCTGGTCATTGTCAGGATACGTTCCAACATTTTTGAAAATGGAAACAGTTCAGAGACATGTTAATCAAGTTTTCCTCTATGCTCTCTTCTTCTGGGAAATACGAAAGGCGGCTGGATACAGAAGAAAAACAATTAAACTTGAAAACACGAAATCATTGCAGGAATTTATTAAAGGGTTTGATGACATTACGTTTTACAGTGTAGGAGTGCGTAGGGGAAATTTCTGCTTCTTGCCTTTCCCATTTCAGAGAAATGACTCAGAAAGTAAGCAAGTTATATTGTGTTGCAGACCTCGACTGTCAGCTCTTAGTAACTGAAGGTTACCTCTTCAGCACTCTCTTGCCGTAGCAGACCAACTGTCGCTCCTCATCATATGGTGTTGATTAAGAAAATCGAATGGTTTTAATTTCACCCCAAATCCTTGTTTGTTAATGACACAACTTCCTCAGTACTTGCATTCTTCATTTTATTGTGATGACGGCATTCACAGTGAACGGTAAAGTCAGCCGAATAACATTAGTAAACATTTACACGGTGCCATTTGAAGACTTTACCACAAGTGTTTTGTCTTTGGTCCCCATCTGCTCCTGCTTATTGGTACATTTACACTTTTAAAATCACCAATCCCCACCCATTTCCCCTGTTTTCTAGCATAAAGCCATCCTTGTTAAAAAGAAAAAGAAAAAAAAAGAACCACAATTAATTTGTACCTGAGGTCTAACATGTTTGGTATTCATTTATATTGCATCTCACGTATCTACGTTGGGTCACTCTAAGTTTGACCCTTGAGTCTGTGGGCACGAGTGCTTCGTTGTCCTCATAAAGGAAATTGTGGGAGGTTGCTTTTTATTTGGGTCATTGACCATGGGAACACTGCAGGTCTGTCTTTTCTTCAGCATGTGTGCCGGTAGCTATGTGAGCTAAAGGAAACTGTAAAACAACAGGCAGTTTCAAGCAAGCAGTTTGATTGGATAAAGACGTGTTCCAGTCATACTGTTAATCCCCCATAAACATGGCTAGTGTTGCTTCATAAACAACAAATTGGTGGCCATGTCAAATCCTGTGGTAATCAAGAAATTTGTGTTTGTTTAAATGTGGATTTTAAGTCTTGATTTTTAACTCCTGCCTGACTGGGATCTGAAAAGCAATCTGAACTGATGTCTTGATGTGTAGGGATGAAAGAAATGTCATGTTTATGCTTTAATCTCTGATTAATTTTTTATATTAACTGACTCAGTGTTTTTAATCTCAGATTGATCACACATTAATTTCTCTCAGAAGTGGAATTAAAGACCTGATGACACAAAGTCACTACTGATCACTGCAGTTGATTAAATCATTGAAAACAAGTTAACAGCAAAGCTGCATGCCGGTATGACCGGGAAATGCAGTTCCTAGAAAGAAAACTTGACTGGTTAGGAAGCTGGAACAGTGATGATAACATGGAGGGTGAGACATAGACATGAAATCTTTAGAATAGCTCTGTCGTTGTTAGCTTTAGAATAACCACTGTGTCATATTGTTGGTTTGTTTTCACTAAACTGTTCTTCCTTATATGTAGGGTGGTTAATAAACAATACCGTAAGTTGTGGAAAGGTTTTGATAGCACACAATACAAAAATATTCATTTTTGATTCGTCAATATCATGTGCTTGCAGAGCAGAAACACTCCATAAAGTCCATAACAGATGCAAAGAGCATGTAGCATACATAATGTTTGAGATCAAAATAAAAAGCCTTCATCTTTCTCTGTAACTTTTTCAGCACATGCGTTGTCAGCTATATATTTTCCTTCCAACAACAATAGAGGAACATTTGTTTTATCAATTATTAACATACTCAGCAGGATTATTTTCCACACTTGCACACTCTTTTGTAATACTGAACTGCAGAAAAAGTCTTGCATGTATGAAAATACGGGCATAAAATATGCACTACCACAGTGAAACCCTTTTGATTCATTCAAATAAGTTTTCAAATAAATTAGTGATGTTCGATATCGGCTCTTTTACCGATATCCGATATACCGATATTGTCCAACTCTTAATTTTCGATAACAATATCAAACAATACCGATATACCCCCCCAAGAAAAAAAAAGAAAAACTAAATAATTTCAGGTAACTAACATCACACATCTCCTGTCTTGGAATTAACACATCATGCAGGATTTATTGCGAGTTGTGCCAGACAAACAAAAATATCTCTCATATTTGGACATTCTTTTAGTGAGCAAAGTAGTTGAAGAGTTGATGTATAATATTTACATATTGTGTAAAAGTTGTGTCTTTTAAAAAGTAAAAACCGATACCAATAATTTTTCGATAATTTGATCATTTTCAATGATAAAATCAGATATCTCTAAAATAAATTGATAAAAAAAGATCCAAACAACTCACCTTTGCTTTTCAGTTTCCATAACACCTAAGCTAATAAATAATTAAGGTTTTATTTCATATAGGAAGCCTGATTTCTTCTTTTTTTCTTCTTCTTAATCGTACCAAAAGGTTGTGTCTGCAAAATCATTCAGTCATGGTTCCTCTTTGGAAACTGATTGTTGTGTAGTTTATTCATAGGTGATACGATGAGGCCAATAATGGAGATACTGAATGAATTCATTTTGAAAGATTACCAAGGTGTCAGTGAAATGTGCCACTGTCAGAAAACTGGGGTAAAGGACAGGGTCCTGGTTCTGTCAGGACTTCTTTCATCTCGAGGACTTATGGAATGACAGGAGTGCCACAAAAAAGAAGAAATCTGGAAAAGAATAAGGACATAAAATAGGTAAAAGAACAGAAAAAAGAATAGGGAAAATAGATGAATAAAAAATAAAAGAATGAAATTATGTGTAATAGATAAATGGAAAATATAAAAATTTGTTTTATGTATTTGTCTATTTATTTCTTTATCCTTTTCCAATTTTTTTTTGTGACACTCCTATCATTCCATAAGGACATACTTGAGGAAAATTGAAAACCTTTGGGTGAAGCTGACATCTGCAACTGTAAAAATAATTCCTCCAAACTTACATAACCTTCATTGCATTGTGATTTAAGACCAATACTACCAGCAGACAGGTGCTTGCAGCCTCTCGGTTGCAAAAAATGTTTTGAGGTTTTTCCAACCAATTAGGAGCTTTTATTTTAATGTAATAAAGAAAAATACTTTGTTTATTTGTATATTATAAGTTCTGTACAACAACTGTTTCTTTTCAACAATATCCAAGTATCTTTATTCAGTGATGTTCTTGATTTTCTCTCCCTTTGATTATGTTTTTTAAATACCCACGGGAAGTGAGTAATACAAATACTTTTAGTCAGCTCATTTGCTTTGAATGTGATATAAGAGTCATACAACACACACACAACGTGCAGCTGTCTATAATCAACACCATGAATCCCAATTATTTTTCTGGCCGTGGGGTTTGAGAATCATCCCGTTGTTCACCTTGTTTGTGTTTCACAGCCACACACATACAGAACACATGCTAACATCGTGTGGTAGCAGGACCTCACGTATGGCATGAGATTTAGTGTGCGACTATAATTGCCTGTCAGTGCCTTTCTCTGATCTGATTAACTTTGGGTTCATAGGAAGCACATTTAATTAAAGCACAGTAATTCACCAGTGCGGACAGTAAGCAGACCTCGGCTTTGACTGTACCATTACTGGCAGAAAAAAATTCCCCGTAAGTGCTAAGTCTCTCTTTCTATTCCTCTGGGTCCAACATCGACGCCACATAAAATATCTCCCTGAAGTGTGCATAGAATGATGAATAATCCTGTCTTTTACATTGTGTGTGTTCTATCAGCATTTCTCTGTGTGACTTACTGCTTGCAGGAACCTTTGTCCCAGGCCACACAGCTGTGCAGTGCAGCCTGTTTTATGGTGAGAGGTTCACATTATCTTCTCAGAGTTTGAGGTTACACCAGAGGATTTACACATTTTTCTCATTCAGTACCCCACTTCATGCTGGCAGCATATAAATTAAAAATCAGCTGGGAGAATGAGCCCTAACTATAGACATATTTTTTACTGTCATATATCTGACTTTTCTCTGCATGTGGTCCGATTTCACTAAGGGGGTAGATCACTGCCAGGCACAGGATTTTGATTCCTGCTCTAATGCATGCTTAAAATATAGTTCAGTCATGTTACGGCAGCTCATAAAGTCTTGAAAGCATATAATTCTGTAGAGTTAAATGTGTAGTGGACAACATTATAAAGTTCCTAATACAAAGAACTAAACTGGTGTTTGCTTTCCACCCCAGGTCTGTAGTATTTTCATTGCAGGTTAGTCAGACTCGAGTCAGTCAGTGGGTCTTTGTAAACATCGTAAACCTTGAAAGCCTATATGTGCAGAAAAGTGTAGAGGCCAGCACCTTATAGTCCTGCTTTCCCAGGGTGTGACCCTTTGGGCTTGCTGATCAGCAGTTCTGACCGCAGGATCTGCTCACTGTGCGAGGAAAGGTCTGTCCTCTCCCACAGCTCGTAATCCCTCTCATCCAAGGAGGTCATGGCCGTGTTGGCAGGCATTCCAGACGTAGCCACCGTTTCTACCCCATTAAACCAATCACTGAGCGCATGCAAAATGTGAGCTCTCTCTGCATGGCTGGGCGACAGTGCTACTGCAGCGAGACCCCCCCCCAGCATTTGCCCTTTTGCCCCGACTGGTCAGGGTGTAGGATAAGGTTAACCCCCTACATCAGTTTGCACCGCTTTGCACTTAAGCCACTTATGATGTGAGAACCCCTGGCATGACTGACGGGGGTCACACATGGGACTGAATCTTTTATTGGGAACTAGAAGATGAATTTTCCAGCCAATTCAAAAAGAAAAACTACTACTGTATGTGTTACCATGTAGTTATTGCTCTTTTTATTTGCGGTGAATAATGGCAAGTCATGTAAAATGGTTTGCTGACAAGAGTTGATCAACACCACTTCTACTGTATATGTCTGCAAAGAATTCAAGCTACAAATAGCATCCAGGTCATTAATTTTGAAGAGCTGTTGCTGCTGTTGGGAATGTTAAACAATTGCTCTCTTCACAGAATCCAGACAGCCTGCGTTTATATTTTCATTATCCTCCAATAAAATGATTGTGTGTATTTCAGCACATCACACGCTGGTGGTGTCCATTCACCTCTGAAAACTGCATTTTATCCTGAGAATAATCATTTCTTTTTGTCCCGATTCTTCCCATGCAGGCCTCTTTTTTGCATCATCATCTGGGAAGTTGAGTAAAGTCCATCACAGTTGACACAGTTTCAGCACTTGGCCGCTGTACTACAGTGGGCAACATGTGTTGGGGTCTGAGTCATGTCAAAAGCAAGACTTGCAAGTGAAAGTCTGTGTTTTCAGCTGCTGGCTTGCTGGGTGCACCTGTGAGACAAAAGAAACTCTCCCTTTCAAAGCTTCTAGCAAACTATAAATCATCGTTTGTGCCTATACAGTAGGGGCAGTAGAACCTATAGGGGTAAAATGGGGGCAGTGAATAATTCCTTTAGTGGGAAAACATCTTTTGATCATGGCAATTTGCTCTAAAAGATGATTGCCTAAAGGTCAGTATAATGGTAAAGCTGATTTGCATGATTATTCACTCTTTCTGTTATGAATTATCTTTGCAACGTTTGACTGAGACTTAAAAACGAAACAACACAAAAAAGAAGTTTTGTATGTTTTACAGACATATTCCTTCAAATGTGTTAAATGTATGTGCAGGTGGTGTAAATCACAATGGGTCTGGACAGGATCTCTATCAACACCCTCATTAGAAAATAAATGAAAATCACTTCAGTTAGTGAGAATGTAAGATCTGACTTATGTGCAGTACCTGCTTCTTTAACAATTGAATTAGCTCTTGGGTCTTTGAAGCTCTGTCAGAGTTCCCAAGCTCCGATCCCCAGCCCATCTGGCTGTGTATATGTTTAACATTTCTAAAAGGGAAGTTTAGCTTTCTTTAATCAGTTAAAGTCTTTGGTGATGGCATCCAGGGACACATAAGTCTCAGTTTCAAGATGTAGTTGTTGCCTTTCGGCCAATACATGATGTAACAATAGTGTGATATTTACACAGTGGTTAGATTGATCTCATTGTAGAAAAACAGGGGGATTTTGACAGAGGAGCTAAGCTAACAAGACCAAAAAAAAGGGGGGTTTTCTCAAGCTATAACAACTTAAAACTCAATAGTGAACATTAAATGTAATGTACATCAATTTGGCATCAGGCAGTTACTTCATTACTATGTTGCTCCATGTTGCTTTGTGTCTTAGCATGCAGGGGGACTGGTCAACATGTCCTGCTGATCAGCTGAACCTGTCAGATGTTTCGGACTTGTTAAGTAGCTTACTGCAAGGGATTACTTTTGTAAAAAAAAAAAAAAAAAGATGGAAAGTGTTTGTACATTTTCAGGCTTTGACGTCTTGTAGTTGGTCATGTGGCAGAACTGTGAGTCACAGCTGATCAGCAACCCATGCATGTAATGACATGGAGCAACATGGATAAGCTTGGGTTGGGAAAATAGTGCAAAAGTATGCAACGGATGCAGAGTGAATCAGAGTAAAAGAAATCACTATTACCATAGTTAGCTTAGCTCCCCCCTCCGTGATCCTCTGATTGAAAAGGCTCTGACTGCTCTCTATGACAGGTAAAGCACCACCGGCCCATAAACACAAATAATAACAAAAAGACAGACTACTTTAACATATCAGCTATCTGTCCATGTGTTTTTAAGTGGGCGCTTATTTTTTAAAATGATGGATGATTTTGTACGTGTGATGTATTGAGCTCTGATGACACAGAGAACTGTATTTTGCTTCCTTGTATGCTGAAGGTATATAATGAAAGCCACAAACTACTGAACAGAACAGTTATCCGCCATTTTTGTTTTTAGCTGCATAATAAGTTGTTTTTTATTCAAATGCAAGCATAAGAACTTAATGCATTTTTCATGAGTCATTCATTGCAACTTAGTTACAAACTGATCACTGATGCATTGATCACATAACCTTGTCATAGTCATTAAACTGCCATTACAGTGCTGTTAGAGTGTTGTGGCTGCACCGTTGGTGTGCTCATGGGCATTCCCTCACAGTCAGAACACTCCTATTCTGAGTCTCCTCTGTTCTCCTCATGTATGTGTGGGTTCTCTCCAGGTACTGCTTCTTCCTCCCACAGCCAAATATGCATGTTAGGTTACTTAGTGGCTCTAAGTTGGCCCTAAGACTGAGTGTGAGCGTCCAGACTAAACATGGAGAAGCAGCTTTTAGCTGTTATGCTGCAAACAAGTGGAACAAACGGCCCATTGGAGATTAAACTTTCACCAAATGAAGACACCTGTTAAAAAAATGTATTTTCTCAAGAAATCGTCTCAGGAACTTTGAACTTATCTTGCTTGTGATTTAATTTATGATTTTATCATGCTTCTATTGTGATTTTTGCTATTTGTTTCTGCATTTTAACAACTTTTTAAATGTTTTCTTCGCACCACCTGTAATGCTTTTAATGTTTTGTAGAAAACACTTTAAATAGTCGTGTACATGAAATGTGCTGTATAAAAAAAACTTGCTTTGCTCACTTGTTTGTCTGTGTTAACCCTGTGACGGACAGTCGACCTGTCCAAGATACAGCTTGCCTCTTGTCCAATGACAGCTGGGATAGATCCTAGCCCCCTCCCTCTGGTTTTGATTGGATAAAGTGGGTATAGTATGGATGGACCTTTGTGCTTAGTTTGCATAGTTTCCATCCAATTTGTTAAAGCTAAGACTCTGACCTGTTGAAAAGCCAGATGAGCTGACAGACCGATTTCCTGTTTTTAGAACAAATGTACTTTTACGACCGGTGTCAGAGCGTGGTCCGCATTTCCGGCAATACATCGGATTCGTTTCCAGTGAGGGTTGGACTCCGCCAAGGCTGCCCTTTGTCACCGATTCTCTTCATAACATTTATGGACAG
>JBBBVU010000001.1:30652165-30685737 GCA_037177055.1 Atherinosoma microstoma | reverse complement strand
GTTTCCAGCTGGCAGGCAGGTTGAAGGTGGACCTGAAACATGGGACTGCTTGGTTACTTAAAGGCAAGACCAAGACACCAGCCGTTCTTAAGAAGTAGGAAGCAAGATATGTTTCTGAAGCAAAAACGGCCACAGGATGGATTTTTACATGAACAGTTCAGCTTTAAAGTTCTGCAAGATGGTTTTCTGGACCAGACTGAGCTATTTTATCACCTAAGAAGGCGACTCAAACCCGCCATGGGTTGAGGAATATAAAACGAAACTTAAACACACAGCTTGGTGTGGCGCGATGCATTCAATGCAGCTTGGAAATCACAACTCTAACAGTCTACCTCATGCAATGACAACTAAAATATTGAGAAATTAACAAAACAGGATTAATTACAGTCTATGTGGGCTTATTAACAGCTTAAATAAGTATTATAACAATATATATATTTGATATATCATTATTGTAATGATAAATATCCTGTTAAAATGGTAATAAGATAAGATAGATCAAATAAAAAAACAAAAAAAAAGATTTAAAAAAAATTTGCGATTAAAATGCGATTAATCGCGATTAAAATTTCTAATTGACTGACAGCACGAAAACATTGTGACGTTTTTTGTTGGCGGAGCTTAGCTTGGAGGCAAAAGCGGAGGAAAGTGTCTGCACTCCTGCAGAATTGGGCTGTTTCCGCTGTAATCCAGAGGCTGCAGCCAGTTTGCACCTGCTTTTCAGAAGTGTGAAATATAGGCGCAGAAACAGCTTCCGATCTTTTAGTAAATCACAATGTGCAAGCAAAGTTGATTTATTTGCATCTACTTGCACACTTTTTAACACGTGCAAATCTTTGATAGATCCAGCCCAAGATGTGTTATTTAATAGTTAAAATTTAGTACAATGTGTTGTTTTTATTATACATATTTTTAATATAATGATTAGTTGTATTAGAAAATCAAAGTAATGCTCTGATGGTCGCCTGATTAATAACACCACTGACCAGTGACCAACTATCAGACTCACTTGGAGGTTTCATTTCATCGAAATGCACCACTCAGGCACCACATCTTAAAAGGATGCTGCAGCAGGTGGTGATTTACTTTACAAACTGTAGAAGGCAGAGTAGCTCATGTCATGAAAATTTATTCTGTAGAGTTCCTTTTCCCCAACACGAGGATGCAAGTACTGATGTGCTCATGGGACCAGCAGGTTTGCTGTACAAGTTCAGGAGTAATTAATTATCATATATATAGTACATAAAGCTATTTCTATATCATTTGAAGCTCATTGTGTGTATGAGATTTATGGGCATTTTTTCGGCTTTTCCCTATGTAAAATAGGGCCAGGTACAAAGATTTTTGAAGCCCTGTAGTGTTAAATGTGTTTACTCTGGTTCTCGGCACGAGTATTCCACGTCTTGCAGAATTACCTGTTTGTAGTCCCTCTTCTAACCAACGTACTTCCAAATGTGTTCCAAAGATGTTTGTGGCTCACGCTGCACCTGAACTCACCGAGGGAGAGAAACAGATTAATAAGGAGAGATTGACTGGCAAGATAAAGAATTAGTGATGTTTAATAGCTTCATTTTGAACTATTCTGTTTGGTGATAAGCCCTGATAAATTTTCTCCATGAAGCAGCAACATAAATAGAGTGGACCCATGGACTCAGTAGATGAGTGGAGGCCCATATTTTCTTTCTTTCTTTTTATTTGTCGGGGACCATGCACAAAAACATTCATCTCAGAAGAGAGAAAATGCATGTACCAGATTTAGCCACTGGCTAATTTCCATCTGCGGTCCTGTCAATTTGAAACAATATAAATCCCACTAAACAACCAACAACCCACCACAATAAAACTTATATAAAAACTCAAACTGATAACCTACTCCCTCCAATATATTTCCTATCCTATAGGTTTAAAAACAGATATCAAAACCCAATAATTAATAGTAATACAAACAACCACATAGGTAAGAATTACAACACTGTCCATGCATTAATGTTTCATTTATTAGTACCACGTGAAAAATTCTGAATGAGGCTCCTGCGGATCAGGAGGAAGTGGAGCTGGAGAGGAGGCAGGTTATGCAAAAAGTCAGCCTGAAGAGGGAAAGCTGAAACAGAGGACAGTTTTAAAGAACAGCGGCTAGAGGGATTGGCTCAAAAATGAACAGGAAATAAGTTGATTGGATCAGTCACGATGACGTCATTAAGAATAAGGTGAGTTTTATAGCAAAGGGAAAATGAAAGCTACAAAGCAAAGCAGGATGAAGAGATTTTAGGGAAAAGATTTTCCTTACTCAACTTAAGCTTAAGTTTTATTCAGAGAAGTACATCAACAGTGTCCCAGACAGTAAAACCAGATTTTCAAACACATCATTGACAGTATGACTGATAGTAAGAAGACAAAATATTACAAAAGTGTTTAAGATGTGACTGAAGTGGAATAGTTGACTCATTTCTCGTGCCCCCCCCCCATTTTATAAATAAAAATGGTCTTCCAATGATAAAATCTCTTTGGATGCATGCGAACATGTATTGTTACTGAATCAGCAAAAAGTATTTTTTTTACAAAACCTATGATGTACTTTCTGTGACAGTGTGGGTCCTGTCACTATGCCTCCAATTGATGATGTGCCCTGGCTACTTGACCACTGGGGTATCCCTTTGGCTGACTGGTCAGCATGCATGACTCTCACCCAGGAGGTTGTAGGTTCAATCCCTGCCCAGGCCCCCCTACATCCTGCCACAATTCTATCTGATTTCCCTTCACTTCAGGACAAACAAGTTTAGTTTAAAGTTTTTATCACACTCTAATCCCGGATTAGTTGAGTAGTTACTACAAGTTTGCGTGGAAACCCGTTGCTTTAAACCAATCTAGCTTCTACAAATGTGGAAACTAAACATTTCAAGTTGTATCAACAAAGGTGACCATTGACTTTACACATTAGTTCATTAAACTAATTTTCTTTATCTGAGATTTTTTTTAAACTCCGGCTGTTCACTTAAAAACAAAATAGAAAATAGAAAAAAGAAAAAAGAAATAACATTTTTTTTAAAAATCCCCCACCCCCACATTCTTTTATTGAAATTTGGTTACAATTTTCGTTTTATGTGGCTCTTCTGTACTGTTTGAGCCAGTATGTTACTTTCCTATCCTAGATCCTAAAAACTAAAGACATTAAATTTAATGTAGCCATAAATAACTATTATTTACACCAGAACCTTTTTGTTCATATATACTTTTCTGTTCTCACTCATGTCACACCAGCTTACAGTTATTGGGAGGTGCACAACAGGCAGAAACAATGTTAAAGCCAACTGGATGCCAGCATTAGTGACGTCACTTCTGGCATGTTCATAAGCAACAACAGTGGTCATAAACTAGCTTCGACTGGACAGGTTATCATAATCTATGGCAGCGACATAAAAGCAAACTGAGTGTGCGAGAAACGAATGCATTGAAGGAGAAACAAGCCAAATGCATCGGTGAAATAACGTTCATCTGTATGTGGTTGTAAAGACAGATGGCTGCTTTCTAAAGGGGGTGATGAAAAGCAGACCTGCATATGTGTTTGCATATCCACATGTTCTCTCTGTATGTGCCACATGTTGGCGTGTGTGTGGTTCGAATGCTGCAGGGCTGAACATTCAGGGCCTGCTGGGATCTACAGTCAGAGGTCCTCCCTCTTGCAGGCCATAAAACGATCCATTATTACACCACCGTTGCTGAAAAAGCTTTCCCCTGAGAGCAAATGCTGTCGTTTTTCTCACACGGATTGAGCATGCACACTGTCGTCTATGCGTTGAGGGACTCTCGTTGTTCACAGTAATAAAACATTCATTAACTTCTAAGATTCATTTAATATCTTCCACTGTATGTCTGTTTTAATCATTGTTTTATAACAGCATGACTTATAGCTCATCAACAACCACAGTAGGCATATTTTTTCTTTAAATGACAGTATTAATACCAAAATTGACCAACAATAAACAAGGAAATTAGGTGTTGAAATCAGTCTTGTCTGATGGTCGTAAACCTCTTACTGAAGAATGGCAGGAGGTGATTTTATTCAGCTCCGGACCAGGTAACAAGCAACAGATGCATCCATCTGTGTGTCTGTTGGACATGTTCATAAATGCAATGTAAAGTCAGTTTTTAGGTTTCATGTATCAGGACATGATAAAAAACAAACAGACATCTGATCCTTACCAATAACTGTAACTTAACATATTACACCATGGCAGTATTGAGTGTATTTTCCAAAAACTAAGCCAAAATGTAGAAGTGGTGTATAAAAAACTACAATCATCCTTTGATTCAGTTGCTTGTAGAACCTTGTAGAGGATGTGCACTGAATCATGTTTGGTCTCAATTTTAAAGTGATACACTAAGTAATGTGAGATTGAAATCATGTAAAAGTAGAAAAGGACAATTAGTTACTGTGGAACTTGGACAGCAGCCTGCAGTGTGACCCCATGTGTTGTGTCATGGCTAAAGGGGGAAGTGGTACACTGTAGAATAAATTTTCATCTTGCTTTAGATACTTTACCGTGTCCAAACACATCCATTTTCATTTTAAGATGCGGTGCGCTGATGGAGCGAATGCATGTAGCTGATTAAATAAAACCTCCAGGTAAATCTGAAGGTTGGTCAGTGGTGTTGGTAATCAGGCGGCTAGGCCATAACCTCCATCTCCTAATTCTAATATTCATCATGACTATTACTGATTAAACTAGTCATTATGATTAAAAGCTACTGTTGTAGTAAATTTTAATCATTAAATGATATGTGCCAATGAGTCACTCACCAGATGCTCCATGTTGGAAGTCCACGGAATCGCTCGGTAGGTGCTGTGGTTTTAGGACATGGTAAAATTAAATCCCCATTTCTGAAATAATTGACTTTGATATAAAAAATAGTTTATTATCATTTTTCCCCAGAGGGAAATTAGAATGTTAGAGCACGAGCTGCAAGATCTTGTGTATCTCACCTAAAGTTATTTAAAAAGTCTGACAAAAACATTACTAGAATGTTATTATTATATTCTAATGGACCGGACAACAGAAGACAAGCACAGACTTTGTTGAAACATGTTGGCACTAAAATGTTTGTAAGAGTAATTCCTGAGCATGCGTGAAAATTTCATGAATTCCACAATCTTAGTAAAAGTTTTTAAGCAGGACTTGAGAACAAATTTATTTGTAAGAAATGTTGGTGGTGGATGATGCCCATTATCCTCAGTTTAAGGTGCTAGCTGACAGACAGATGACCTCACATTTGACTCTGAAGTACTTTAGTTCTCAAAGGAGTTCAAGGTCAACTCAATGACTGCAAGATATCCAGATCTTGTGGCAAAAGACAAGCCACCATCACCCGCCGCCACCAATCTTGACAGTTCTTATGAAGTTTTTGTGTTAATATGCCAGGGATTTAAATGAATGGGTGATTGTGTACAACTTGACAACAAGCTGTTGGATCCATTTAATTTGGATTAGGTTTGTTGGAGCAGGGAAACACCTAAAACCTGCGGGACAGTAGTCCTCTAGGACCAGAGTTTTTATATCCCTGTAATACGGTGTGTTCAGTTTTCACCAAATACGGTGCTTAGTGTGCATGATGACCGAACTTCTCCACTTTAGTCTAATCTGTTCCAAAGATATGATCCAGAAGTCTGGGGAACTTTTCCAAACAAGCTATATTTGTTCAGTGTTTTCTAATTGTTCTGTCATGATTTTTAAACATCTAACAAGCCAACTGAGCTCTGAACAGTCTGAGATTGTAGCAACACTTCTGCTTTTATAGAGATGCTCACCCTCATGATGATCATTTAATGAGATCAGGAGCATCTGGCTGTTGCCTGCCTTCCTTTGGAAACAGTGAGGATAGACTAGTTTTTCAGACACTACTTATTCATTTTAGCTTAGTTGGCATTAAATACATAACGGCAGTGTAATACGGCATGTTTTCTTTTTTCATTTGAGATCGTAGCGACCCAATTTTCAGACTTGGTGAAGACCAGATGATTTTTTTTATGTCCTGATACATAAAACATTAAAAGTGAAAGAGGATGTACTTTCTTCTTCATGTGTCCATGAGAGCATTGTTATGCTTCGTGGAAGTCTGGATTGAATACCACTTCAATTGATACTTTTACAGGCGTATCTGCTTTTGCTTTTTTTTTTTTGTGTGCACAGGTGCACGTAAATGAGATCATCCTTTATGCTTGTAAATGTGTGTACACGGGGATAAATTCTACCAATGCACTTATAGTTTGTGGATGTCTGGTTGCATTGTGTGGGACAAGTTTGATAAACTGTAAACATATGTGCGCTTATATGCTTCTAACATACGATATACCAGTGTGTGTTCTGCTGATTAAATTCCCTCTACCAGCAGTCTACTGTTAATCAACCTGAGAGAATTTTAGAGAGGCACTGACAGCTCTGCGTTTAGTTCTCCCCGCTTCACCTCCTGGGCTCCAAACATTGCCTCACTCCTTCATGAAATCTCCGCTCTCCTCACGTGGAAACTAAAAGTCGACTGAATGCGATATACTTTCGGATTGTTTACATTCCACAAGGGCATCCTATTCAAACTATCCCTTTCTTTTCTTTCCATGGCATTCACCCTTTGTATACTTTGGATTGTGATCAACAAAGCTCAAGCTGTGAGAGCTGTAACCTGTTCATTTTTCTCTCACTTGGAGCTGACACGAGATTTTTTCAGCAAAGCTGAGTTTTGCTCTTTATTACAAAGACAAGAACCACTCTGTCTTCTGTCTTCATTTTCTCAGACTTTTACAAGGCCTTTTAGTTTTGCTTCCTGTGTTTAATGGTGGTATAATTGTCTTCGTAGCGCTACAGACAAGAGATGGACCTCCCTAAAAACACCAACCATCATCCTCCATCTTTTTCTGATTATTGCACACCTGAGCGCCCCTCTGGACAAGTACAATGCCTGGTTTTTAGCAGTCTGGTCTAGATTAGCAGTTTTCAACCCCTTTATGGCTGCGCTGTCACTGTTAATACCTCCACAAAACAAATCACCCAGCCAATTGACAACAGACTGGAACTGCATTGTTGTTGCAGTATTGTTTGAAGTCGACAAGCCCAGCCGGGTGCCTGTGCCTGCTCGTATGAAACTCTGTTTCATGTAACAAAATGGAAATCTGAGAATAGAAGGGGTTTAGAGTCCAACAACTAGGGAGTTGCAGCTGAAAACAGCTATAAATCTTCTAATGCCTCCAGGATTTTCCAACATCAACGCCACTGCAAGGCCATTTAGAAGACTTGGAAGACCTTTCTGGTCATATCAGCCCTTTACTTTGAGCCACAGTTGCATTCTCTAATGGAGCTGGAGGTCCTCCTAGAAACCAGCCCCCCCATCTGGCATGAAAACTCAATGTTACACATCATTATAAAGGATCTGTCATTAGCTTGACCTCACTGCTTAGCTGCTCTCACTCACCCTTATCTCGCACTTAGTTCGGTGCCTGTTAATACCCCCCCCCTTTTTTTTCTGAATGTCGCTAGTGTTACCCTGCCAGTAATATGTAAAAAACACCAAATATCCAAATAAAAATAAATATAAATGTTTCTTTTGACAACTTCCCTCTTTGAAAGAGAACAACTAATGTGTTGCATTCTGCCAGTCCGCAGCTGGGTTTTCATTTACGTATTCGTGCCAGTATGTCATGCCAAAAATGAAACAATAGTGAACAATGATGGAAACACATTGTTCTACCAAGAAATACTTTTGCAAATATCTTTTGTGGCTCTTCAGATACTTATACAATGTGGGCATGAAGTATGTGGGAATGTTTTGGAAGTAAAACATGAAGGTTTTGATAAACATTAAACATAATCTGTTCAAGATCCAACAGAAAATATGTGTTTTCTTTTGTAGAATCAGAACTGAATACACTTGCATTAACAGGTGCATATGTGCTCTGATCCAAGTCCAAATGACTCACTTCATCCAACCTGAAGAGCTCGTCTGAGTCACCTTTTATAATTGATAATATGTTAACATTTACTCCAAAATGCTTCCACAGTAATAAAGCTGTAAACATATTATCCTTCACAACATTTGTTTTCACCCAAATATTCTTTGCTGTAATAAAGGATGCAGAATTTCCAGACCTCTGCAGGCTTGGACTGCGTGGATTATGTATTTCAGAGAATAGTAGCTCAGGAGGTCGTAGGTGCCACATTCCTGCAGAGACACTGAGCCTGGACAGGGTCAAAAAGGCCACGGACCACAAGGAGAGCTCTGTCAGCTCTGAGACACACACATCAAGACATGGACTTTTCTACCTTTCTTTAAATCATCAGTGCCTGCACAAGGATACGTTGTAACTCAAAGCCAAACAAGCACCACATAAAGGATTGGGAGGGCTTCTGCTATGCCAATTAGGAGCGCTAGTTACAGTGTTTAGATGGCGTGAGAGTTAAAGGCAGGGCAACAGCCGGCCAAAACTGAGTGAGTGACACAATCATGAAGCATTTTCATTAAATCAATCAACAATGTTAATAAATGTTCCACTTTTTTAACGGCAGAGCTCTTACAAATCCCGAGAGGTTTAAAACCGCTGCAGTTTGATCATCTGCCGCGAACTGTGAATGAAGCACTTGCCCATGTTTTACTGAAATCTGGTTAGCATTTCCCAGGAAATCATCCATGAAAAACCCCTGCCACAAATGTCACGATAAAATGGGGAGAAGCTGCATCATTTTCAGTCATCACGTTTTGTTGATGATCTGGTTTATGGTGTCTGAGGTTTTATTTATGGCGGTGCAACCTACAATCAGAAACAAAAGGCCCCGGTGCTGGAAGTGTTTTACATTTTGCAACATGCTCACTTTCTCGAGAGGTCAGATTGCTCTTAGACAAAGACAAGAGGGGGGTAGAGTGGGCAAGGATGGGAAAACAGCAAGAGAAATGATGGAAAGATGGTGAGAGCTGAGGCATAACATGAAGGAGGAGAGCTTGTTGGCTTGCGTTCTGGTGGAAGTGGTTCAGACCTCATGTGCTCCCAGTCAAAGCTTCCTCTGTTAGGCCAGAGATCTGATGTTTCCCCCGAGGCCTGGGTCCTGGAAGTGGGCTGGCAGAGCAAATAAACAGAGAGGAGGTGCTCATGCTTAACACCTTCACATATGTATACTCACACAAGTTAAAAAGAATATACACAGTAATACGCTAACATAAAATGAGACTTGCTGTTGGAGGAAACACCCTCACACCTACAGGAGGAAGTGAGCAGGAAGTTTTAATTTGATTTAAAAAAAACAAATCCTAAAAGATTAAATATGTTTTAGAGTATAGGACATTTTCTTCATTTAATGGATGGAAAAATGTGAATTATTTTTCTATAAATGTGCATTTACTCGGGGGTTTAAAAAGCACTCGAGGGATTATGGAAAGAACACCTTATAAAAATCTCTTAAAACCTCAGTCGGTTACAGGAGAAGCGGAAAATTAGCAACACATTGAAAAGACAAAAACAAAAAGCTCCAATGTAGGAAATGAATGCGAATGACTTCCATGGACATGGCTCCGCTCCAGAAATTAGGTTTCTGTTGTCGGTCTCATCTTGCTAATGTGTTTCAGTGTAATCCATCATCACATCATCATGCAAAACGCGAGCAGCCAAGTTTCTGAGCTGTTTGCATCTGGGAAGGCTCTTAAGTAAATAAATCCCCTACAGCATGGCTGATGAATACAACATGCTGTAACTGTAACATGTATGAGCTGCTTCAGTCAAAGTGGCAAGATGGCCACACGTGGCCAGTCCTTTGTCCTAGTGTGTGAAGAGGCCGTTGACCTCCACTGAGCTCTGCTTCCTGTGTTCCTCCCAGAGTCCCACGAGGGAACGTTCTGCGCTGACAACAACCTTCATCCCTGTCTATAAACCATCCTCCTCCTCATGTCAATGTCCTCCTCCTTTATATCTTACTTGTGGCATTTCCTCCCCCATCATCTTAACATCCGTCTCAGATTGTCACGTCTTTGTTGATGTCCAGGAGATGGAATTCATTAGTAAAGAAAAATAAAGATTATTATACGATTATATTATTTATTATAATCTTCTTCCTGGGAAGAGTGTACATCTTAAAACTGGGAGAATGTCGGTGACAGCAGCAACTTCCCAGGAAAAGCGTCTTCCACACTGTGTCCTTCTCTTAGAATTACTGTATTGAGGCTTTGGAGCTATAAAGGTAGTGGGATTTTCTCTGTTATATCCTTTTTAGCACATTCCTACCTGCGAATGCTCAAATAAATCATAGTAATCTAAAACAAAAACAGTGAGCATTCACCCCCTGGAAGAAGACCCCTTTCTAAAGTACATAATCTTTAGTGTAAAGTGATCCGGGCCCAGGCCTGCCTCTGGATCCAGTTTTGGAGTTTTCTATCAGAGCTGCCAAGAGGATTTTGGCTGCAGCTGCAGACTGAAGTTGTACAAGGGCCTGCCTGCACCTCTCACTGGGTAGGTAGCTGCTGGGTCAGCCATGACTGGAGGGAGAAATTGGCACTCATAAGACAAAAGGGAGATGGAAATGACATACCAAAGAGTATGCTTGGAATTGAAGCAGACTAGTGGGGCTTTCATACTCACTATGGAATATAAGTTTGATGTAGGCAACGTTATCGGAATAACCACCAACAAGCTTGTTTTTTTCCCTCCAAAGATCAACAAGAATTTTACTGTCTGTGACTGCTGATGTATGGGTGCACCTCTGTAGGATTTGTGTATATCACAGCTAATCAAGACATTGAAATAGATCAGAGTGAGCTATGTAACGTCCATTTCCAGTTTTTCTGTTTATTGCAATTTATCGTGCTCTGTGTACATAAGCTGTCAAAAACAGCAGCCAACTGTCATAGTTAATGAAATCCACACTGTCAGCGCCAACCCAAGCCAAGAGAGGCTGCCAGATCCCCTTCAGACCTTTCTATCATACTTGTATTCTCTGGATTCAAAGCTGATCAGCTGTGAAATATCCAAATTGCTCCTGATTTCAAGATATCTAACATAGATGTTATAAGGACAAAGACAAAAAAAGTTAATAGTGCAGGCCAGTCTGAAACATACAGCGGAGTATATGAGGGTTGAACTGGAATTATACAAGCAGATTGCAGAACAGACTAACAAGACATTAATACACTGCATCATGTCAACATCATGCCATGTCTACTTTCAGCATTACAATCCAATCTGATTATAATGAATATATTTGTTGCAGAGCAGGGGTTGTACATATTTTCCAGTTTGCCTTTGGTTTAGTGATTATTTGGAGAGTTGTGAAACTGTATCAATCCATTCAAGTAATAATACTTATCACTTATCATTTCCAGTGTGAGACATTTAGTTCTCTCCGTGTTTAGAACTACAATATAACAACCAAAATGGGGTTTTTTTTCACATAGAAGTGCATGAAAATATGAATTAGAAAATGTCTTCAGAAATTTTGATGGGTGCTAATGCAGCCCACGTGAGTGGCAGCTATTTTTCAAAGACAGATCACATGTGGTGTCAGTAAAGGTGACACCACAGGACCTAATGAGTGTGTGGAGCTGCAGACAGACACTGACATGTAAACACACCAACAGTATGATATTTAGTCTGTGTGTAAGAGAAAATGAGAGAAGAGGCGCACTGACACGAGCATCTCTAAGTAGACACTGAATGACAGCACTAAATCTCTGATGTCCATTATAAACCAATAAAAACTGGATTGCTCATTAATTACATCCTGTTCCTCTGAATCACTACACATTACTGTGTCTGGTGAGGTGTGTGCATGATTCCAATCTTATGCCTGTTACATCCTCCGGGAGAAGCAAGAACTTTGTTCTTGTTCTCGAGTCTGCAAGAACAAAGTGATGTTATTTTGTTCTCGTGGATGTGATTTGGTACATCTTGTGGCTTATTCTCAAGGCATCAGCTGAGTAGAACTTTCTTCTTGAGGGGCTCCGAGAAGTATTGTGTGATTGGTCGGAAATGTAATGGTTAACATGGAAAAGCATGAAGCGGAAAGTTGTCACTTCCAAATTTCCACTGATGCGAGGTTGGATGGATAGTTTTAATAAACAGCTGATCGAGGTGGTAAGAGAGTACAAAAACCTTTACATCATGTGGCAATTAAAGACACGGGTACCGCTGCATGCACAACCCTACCCTGCTAAAGATGATGTTTCACCTTAAATATAAAATAACTGAGTCAATTGGTCATTGCACATCAAGACACCAACCCAGTTTGTCCAACGTCCTCCTCTCTGCAACCTCAACCACAGACTCATTGTATTTATCTTTTTATTTCATTTTTTAATTTTAATTTTTTTCATTTATCTTTGAATTCATTATTCAAAATAATTCATTTCGAACAAGATGACAGGCTGAGCCACGGCTTTTATGACAGGCAGCAAAGTGCTGAGGAGTACGTTTTTAACTGTAAGTATTTTTTTTACCTTACAGATGTGACAGGATATAAAAAGAAACTTTAAGTTTGTTAAACCGTTTAATATTTGTGGATTTGTAAATGGTTAATGAAGTTTCTACCGGCTATTTATTTTATTAAAAGTCAGCCACTGAAGCAAATTTTAAAATGAAACTTAGCGGATATTTCCGGCTCTGTTTGTTTTTTTTAAATGAAGGAACTTGTGTCTTTTGTGACCCGTTTAAACTTTGAATGATGTTTTGAGGTCAAAGTATGCCTGAGCAATAGGGTTCCAAAGTGGAATGGGTTTTTTGGCTCATTTCGGTCAAATCCCATTCATCTCAATGGGACCAAAAATCACAGTATTTTGCAAATTACATTAACACTGTAAGACTTTTGAACAGAAAAAGTCAAACACCACCACAAACCATTCCTGATCGAGATGCACATTTTGATATAACTTTTATGGGGGTTGAGTAAAAACTATGGGCTGCCTTAAATGCCGAAATTCAAGGTGGAAAACGGCAAAGGTTGAATAAAGAGCAGAACAAACGCAGAGCGATAGTTTCGTGTGCCTTAATGCTTTCAGCATTGCACCCATAATTAATGCTGTTGGCATTGGCACCCATAAGTATGTACAATATTTCTGAACTTTGAACAAGATATATGATGCAAGTATGTTGCACTGCCATATTTCCATGGCAATCTAAAATGGACAATTTATACACTGACTTTAGAGACCTTGTTTGCTTTTTTTTTCTATGAAGAAAACTGTAAAGTTTGGCTAAAAAATTTAAGTTAATCTGGTTCTGATGAGGCACTCGTATTCACAAATTTCTGAAGGTATCTTTGAGAAATCTGAAAGTTTAATATATAAAGAAGATAAAAAGAAGATAAAGCTTATGGAGGAAAATATATTCAGTGCTTCATGAAAGATATTGTAAATACTGAAAATTCTTAAACCCTACTTTTCTGTGTAATCTTATGCACAATTTAATATTTTTCTAAACAGTCACATTAAAGAAATAATTCATCTACAATATTGGCCCAATAGAGCAGGGAAAAATCCCAAATACACTTAGTTTAATGTCAAAGCAAAGTCCAGTATTCAACCTGAATTTGACCACGGCACGCTGCTGCAGGCGACCTGTTGTGTCAGGCACGGCTCCAATCACAATATACAGACAAATGATCAGATAGAATCAATTCCTGGCAAATATACATTCATATAAACAAAAACCTGAGACATTCAGGAGGTTGCTGAGGCCAATTGGAATGAATCTTTTGGGTACTGAGGACTTTCTGCAAAAGACGACTAAAAGAGTGACAGTGAATTTCACTCGGATACTCACTTTAACCCTCTCAGGACACATTTATTACATATTATGTAACATAAAAACACTGTAACATTAAGTGACCATCTGTGGGGAGTAAATAGTGTTCCTCAGCAACATCTGATTTAGAACATGTTGGGGATAAAGTCTTCTTTTCTTTTTTTTAAAATCCTAGTAAAGCAGCATTTGAAGCTAGCGCCAGCAGGTAGATGGTCGCGTTTGGCTCTGGAGAGTCAGAGTGGCTGTTAAAGACTTTGAGCATTCCTGGCTTCAGCAAGTCTTAAGAGGACAGAATAATATTCCGGTGAATGAAAAAAAGATGGAAAAGGTAGACACATCATGCTGGTTTCACGAACAGGGGGCAACATGAGGCCAATAACATGTCAGTCAGAGGGGAAGACAGGGAGAGGGAGATTATGTCAACAACCACTGAGGGTATGGTATGCAAAGCACAGAAATAAGAGGCTGATATTGGCCTGAATATAAATCAACATGTTTCAAATCACAGACTCATTACTGAAGCAGTGAAGTAAGGTGCACTGAGAGGACATGAATAAGGACAGAGGAGGAGAGGGAGCTTGCTGGCCTCATGTATTCCCCAACTAATAAATCCTGATTGACATTAAATGGCTGTGCCCAGGTATTGGATGGCATCCCAGCCTTCACACTCACTCTCACACATACTGTATACAGGTATTTTCACAGACATGAACACACTGTTAAAACTTATCTTGGTTATGGAAGCCAGATTATTGGGAGTGTTTTGATTTAATGAGTATAACATTTTTTCTACCAAATAAAATAACAATATAACTTTTAAAATGATTATACTGTACATACTGATGAAAGACACTCATAGAACACGGACACCTTTATTTCATCAGAGATCTGGTTTGGACGTTCTGTCAATCCGACCGGGCTGGTTGGATGGCTGACCGAAATACTTTCAGTGTCAAAAAACAAACAAAAACAACAGGTCAACCATTTCCCCTCCCTCTTCTTGTTGCCCTAACCTCCCTTTTCCTGTTCACCAGAAACACTGAGGGCAGAACGCTTCAGACGGTCTGTGGAGGTACTATAGATGTTCTTTTAGCTTTCACTGCTGCTGTCCAGAAAAAAAAGAGACTTTTCACTTCATAGTGGTTCAACTAAAGGGTATAATGAGGATTTCTTACTTTTCCATCTGACAGCTCTCAACTTTGTCACCATTTTCTCTTATAAAGAACATCTGTGTTGCAACGTGTCCTCCCACTGATTAGCTGTGACCAAAATACCAAGAACAAAACTGTAAAAACGAGTGAAAAGCCGGAAAAGGAGCTGCACTTATTATCTTTGACAGTTTTGTCCATCAGTAAGCAATCCATCTGAGACAGCTCCTGACACACTCATCTTAAAAGTGGCAGGATACATCGTGCGGCCTTTGTGCACGAGAGATGAGTAGCATCATATTCTTCTGATGGAAAAATTTTAAATGGAAGATGTTTGACATAAAAGTAAAAAAAAATCAATTATGTTATTTTTGATGGCAAAAATGTACTTATGTGTGACTCTAATCAGAGTACGTTTTAGAGAGCGCTCTGACTTCTGTCCACTGTCAGTAATAGACTAATTATATTTACACACAGCAAGAGACTAACCTGATTGAGACATATACTGAATAAGCCTCGACCGTGTATTTTGTAATAAACTGAATCCCAATAAGGACAAGCTATGCCTATCATAGTCACATTATGTAGACATGTATATGCCTTAACTACACTAATATGACCAACTGAAGCTTGTACAGACTTGTGACACACACATTTACAACACTTGATCTCCAGAGTTTCTAGGTCTGCTTGAAATGAACAACTTTGGCCTTGATTGTTAAGGAAATTGTTTATTTGTTTGGCCTCATTTATAAAACTGTGCGCAGGTTCCTTACTAAAAGTGTATGTGCGGCCAAAACCCAGAGTTTTTGTGCGCCCAAAAATGTTTTAAAAAACTGTGCCTACGCACAGATGCAAGTACTTTCCCCTTCGTAAATCACAACCTTCCTGGAAGTTTGAGCAGGTGAATTTGGCTCGTATCCCGCCCCCGACACGCCCACATTATACCTTTTTTTTTCATTTTAATTCTATGGTGTTCTGTTTCTTAGTCTTGAATCACATTCTGGGTATTAGAAGTATTTATGTTCATGTACGGTATGTATCTTGTGTATATCCATGTTCTTATTTCATATTGGCCAACATATAGCCCCAAATATCGGCATCGCCGCCGGAAATTCCATTTTGGTCGGGCTCAAGTTTCCATCATGACATAAAAACCAGGCCAAAATATTGAAGTGCTTTATTGTTGTTATTGCAAACTACAAAAAGAAAAAAAGGGAAAACCTTCTGTAATATACATGAAAATAGAAAAAGACAAGGCCTATAAACTCCCAGAGCTGCTAGATGACTGTAGTTTGGAATGGAGCGCAGCCTATTAACGGCGGACGAGTCTGGACAGAATTGGAACGTGTCATACACGTTGCAGAGCTCATAGCAAAGATCTCCCGAGACCTGAGAGAAACTTTGTAAATAATAAAAACGATTGTTTAGCTTTTATATTCAATAATCTAACATGTTTCAGGTCCATTGGGAAAGAGGAGCGGCCTTTATCACGGTTGTTTTGCTCATAGTCACAGTTTAAATGTTTCCGTTTGATGTCGTTTTTCCTGAAAATGCACCGTAATGCTGAGGATTTGAAGTCTGCATGCGGACTGGATTCCAGTTAGATGGGATGAGGAGTCTTCCTTTATCAGTGCTGCTGATTCTGGAGTCAATGGGATCGCATTGATTGTTCAGTATACTACTTGTTTCTACCAATGTTAGCGGTGAATTGTAAAAGGAGGATAAAGTTATCTATTTAGTCACGTAAATTAAACCATCCAGATTTTATAAGAAATGATCTGATGACGTAAACACACCTACATGCAAAAGAACATTATTCCAGAGAAAATCTTTAATATTGTACCATAGTTAAATCAGTGAAATTATGATAAATATATTTAAAATATTTCCCATCATATTCTGCCTTTTTTGTTGTTTCAGAGCCAGAAAAGTCCCGTAGACAACATGACAGAACCCCACAATTGATATTTCAGTCCCGATGTGCTCAGGATTTTTTGGATATGTGCGAATATCCGCGCATTATTTGGCATAAGAAACCATATGAACCATTTGTGAGAGCAGCCTGACCACAGTTCATTTAATGAAATCAAAAAAGATATCGAAAACTTTTTTTTTCTGCATTCGAAAACATAAAATGAAGCCTTTGTGGAACCAGGAATGTCATGTGGACGTCACTAAAAAGTTCCCCATTGACTTTACATTGCCCTCATTTTTGTGGGCCCAGCACGTAACTTTGAACAATTACGTGCCACCAACACGTAAATAAGGGGATGGTGTTGAAATAACATTGTTTTTATTTCACGTATTTCTGTGAGATTCTCCTACAACAGGAATAGGTACTAAAGATGTGGATGTGTTACTAAATTAGTGCTGGAAGACACTAATTTTGCTTAGATCAGCTCAGTCTGTCCTCAGTTTCCTGTTACCTACCTTGGTGTCATGAGGCTGACAATAAAAACTAATTTGAGTGTATCAAATAAAAGCTTTGTTCAGTTAAGGTTAATTGTAAAGCTAAGAATGTTAAATTACCCCTATGATGATGAGCAGTAAAATGGCAACGTTTCCCTCGCCCGGATGCAGGTCCCTGGGGCCCCCTCTGGAGCCAGACCTGCGGGTGGGTCACTGGGGCGAGCACCTGGTGGCCGGGCTTCTGCTCATGAGGCCCGGTCGGGCAGAGCCCAAAAGAGCAACATGGGGCCCCCCCATGAGTCTTAGTTGGTGCATGAGGTTGAGCGGTTCCGGCTAAATCTAGTCGGACTCTCTTCAACACACAGCTTGGGCTCTGGAACCTGTATCCTCAAGAGGGGCTGGACACTCTTCCACTCGCGGTTAAAGGTGCCGAGTGGGTGTGGGCATAGTCACTACCCCCCGACTTGGCTCCTGTGCGTTGGGGTTTACCCCAGCGGACGAGAGGGTAGCCTCCCTCTGCCTTCATGTGGGGGGATGGGTCCTGACTGTTGTTTGTATTACTCATATTACTCATGTTTGATTAAAGAAAAACAGTAAATATGTGGTGAAAATCAATACAACAGGGAAAGTTGTCAAAGAGCATTAAAAAGTTGCAAATGAATAATTTAATTCTGCAACAACAACCCTTTTAAAAACATGATATTGTCATTGTTATAAGTATACGTTGTCATAATAAAAGGGGAGTGAACGCATGGTTTGAGGGGCCTCTAGTGAAATTTTGCCGGGTCTCCAAGAGACTCTAGAACCGCCTCTGGGCAAAGAAACATGACTTCTGTTTTAGTAATAATCTCTGATATTCCTGTAAGAAGCTTAGTTTTACCAGGACAAAAATCATTAAATATAACAAGATCTCTTAAAAAAGCTTATTTTTAAAAGAATTTCAGTTATGTGCAGCAATGTGAGAATAGTAAGTTAGCAATTACAGACATTCCGCATTGCATCCGTGTACTCACAGGACCCTAAATGGGGAAAAGCCAAATTATTTCAGCAAAGGAAAGTGAGAGGAAGAAACATTTCAGACAACACAAAAGTAGAACTGTGTCATCTTGACCTAAAATGATAGAGTATGAGAGTGAAGTGTATCTCTGCTCTTTTTGGTATTTCCTGTACTTTGACCATGGATACACACAAACTCTGGCCAACTTTTTGTCTTTGGTTGTGCATCACTATTTTTCCTTTAACCTAAAAAACCCACCAACTATTAAAATAGATAAATACATGCTTTACAAAGAAGTAGTAAAGACAGATGAGCAGGGATTTTTTTTCTTTTTAGAGAAATGCTGTTTAATGAAAATGGGTGCGTCATCAAAAGCAGATTAACTTTAATCTCTAAACCAAATAAACTTTTTTGTCACTCTCATGCAAACGTGTGAAGTCGAGACGTCCTCCCGCAAAACGAGCATCTGCAACACATTAAGGGAACTTAGAAGACTGACTGACCGACTGATTGATGGATGGATTGACTGACTGACTGACTGAATGAGTGACAATCTTAATCTCAGCATTCACTCCTCTCTTTCCACCTCAGCTCCATGCCTGGCCTTAGCCATCCCACTCAACACTCCTAACTACAAGCTGCAGATTAAAGCTGCTCTCATCTGGATCTCATCAGTTTAGGCCAGCCTCTGTGTTTTATGGGTTATTTCTCATTCACAGGGGGGGGGACTCAATGTGATTTAGGGTTACGCTGCAAGGAGTTTGGAGGAGAATAAAAGCAGCTTGCTATCTTTAGGGGTCTGTGGATGAGGCGGCATGCTAAATCCTTTCTGGTAACAGCAAGCAGTTTTTCAGGACAGAAGTTGTGCATTTTCCTCCTTTTTTATCAAGCGTGTGCATGATGGGCATGCATGATGTATGTTGTGTAGCCAATTTCTGAGCCATTTCCTCAATGTTTTTTCCAATATTAATGCCTGTAGCATGTGGTAGATTGCTGTGAGGTGGCAGGATGAGTATCAATTCCAACCATCATAAATCAATTTTGGAAATCCATTGCCCAATAATCATTGCACAATGCCACATTTCAAAAGAAATTATTCAGATCAGAAAATAAAAAAGTGAAAAAGCATAAGAAAAAATGTACTGGTAGTTTTTTTATTCGGGTCAAAGTTCAAGTGCTTTCAAGGAAGCATGAAGAAAAATGGTTTCCATCTAAGGTGTTTGAACACTGACAGTTACCCAAACTCCTTGAATCTTTTAACATAGTTATGCATCATAGATATTGAAAGACCAAACTCCTGGGACTTACTGATTATCCGGCAGAGTGTGGCACAAAGTGGTGAGCTATGCCCCCACCTTGTTTGTAAGAGTTAAGGCCATTACACACCAAGGAGATGTGAATAAATGACATGAAACTGCAAATAATTGGCAGGTGAAATATCGACGCTTTGTCTTTGCACACAATGCGAAATTGCAAATAAATGATGGAGATTCTAAAAAAACTTTGCAAGGTGGGAAAAACAAGCTTGTATTCAACATCAAGCAACGAGGATATTGTGCTGACATGCCGGCAAAAGAAAAGAAAAAAAGAGCGCACTGGGTGCATCCTGTTCTATAACTTGGGGAGTTTCAGTGTTTAGTCCAGGAGTTGAAGCTGCACCACGGCTGCTTCAGGATAAATAACTGCATCTGGATCCATTCCCCTGTTGAGCACTATGGGATATTCTCATATACTAGGTAGGCTGTCTCATTTCATGAACAAATAAACGGCTTCCAAGTGCGCAGCCTACGGATGCTACTCTGTAGTGTGCAGACCTTGAAATGGGACATTTCAAAGTCTGCAATTTCCCATAGTGCTTCAGTACCCTGCTGCCTAGCAATTGCAGATATGCAAGCGTTCTCATTCTTCCCGCTAATTCCTTCAGGTTACTGGTTAAAAAAACCAAACAGAGCTGGAAATATCAATTAAAAATCTCATTTCAAAATTTGCTTCAGTGGCTGACTGTTCAAAATGAATTATGGGAGAAAATAAGCCGCAGGTTTGGAGTGTGGATTCTAAAGCTCCTTCGGAGGCTTTTGAATTGGGACAGTACCTGGCGCGCTGCTGTGACGTATGCAGCCGACGAATTCGCAATTTGTAGTGTTCAGACCCCGAAATGACACACAGCTACGGTCTCTGAGATCACAGTCGCGCTAATTTTTTTCTTGCTTGTCAAAAAAGCACGAGTGCTGTGAGTTGTGATATAAAGTTTGAATGAAGTGAAAAAGTGGAGGCTCTGGTGACGCTGTCAGCTGTCAAAACGCCTTCTCTGATTGGTGGACTGTTTATTTGTCAGATGCGAATATTTGAAAAATCGACCTCAGTCCGAAAAAAAATGAAACTCGCAAAAGCGCTGGACGGAATTTGGTTTTTAATGTGAACATTCCCATTGATTTAACATTGATCCGATAAAAACGATTGCCATGCGAATTATTCGGACGAAATATTCGGAGTAGGTAATGGCCTTAAGTCGGTGAATATCCCTCTTATACCCAATCCTGACACCCTCAACTTTCACCAGTAAATCAGCTTATCTAAGATTCTTCAACAACAATTTTTAAGTATATTTAGTAAACATGTTGACTATGTTGCTGGCAATAAATTCTGAATATGATTATGCTTTAGAAATGCAGTAAAGTTGGACAGTGAATGTAATGCAAATTTCCATATATTATAGTTTACATGTAATTTATATGTGTATTTTGGTTATATCAAGTTAAAACAAGGGAAAACTGTGGCCCCTTCCTTTTCACACACTGAATATATTTACAGTGTTACATTTTCCGAGTCTGATAGTTTTGATAGGTTAACAGGCAGTTTAATATATGCATCAGTCCATCAAAGTGGTTTATGTGTCTGCCTCCTTCTGCTTTCCTGTGTCTGGTCTACAGCTTAGTGCGTCCAGCTGCAGACACTCTTCTGTATGGTTTGTTGTCAGAAGATGGACACCATTGCTGTCCAGACCTCCTTTAAAAGTCATTATTAACTCGAGTTGTTAGTGCAACAGTTTACTGGATCTGTACTTTTTCTACGACTTGATAAATGATTTGTTTGAGCATCAGTAAGTTTTTATACCTGGACATGATGATACCTGTATTCTACAATATTAATATTAAAGAATTTAGTAATGTAATTTCTTCAGCATCATTTAGCTAAATATATTTTAACCTTGGCCTCTCAAATTCCTACCCTTTATAAACCTTTTCATCACCACATTTACACTGTAAACCCAAAACATGTTGTCTGGCTGAGTTGATCAAATCTAAATCCTTTGTTTTCAGTAAATTAATACATGTTATATAACACTAGTAAACATTAACTGTATGGTCCATTTTAACTGTTTTTCATGTGAAAATGTTGGTACACATGTAAACAACCTCTTCTCTCTTTTTTTATACAGGAGGAAATGCTGTGATGGGTTCAGGTTTGTGATGGGCCAGTGCATACCTGAAAGTAGGTAAACCATATACTTCCTGCATGATCTAATGCTTCTCCTTTAGTTTATAGATTAGAACAAGCTGCACAACCTTGAGAACACATTGTAACCACATGGGCCGTCATTGTATCCCAGAAAACTGTTTTAATACAGTTAACTTTTGTGGGTTTAGAGGGATGTAATTTATTAGTTTATTGCAATTATGAAATATATAATATTTAACTATGTTTTCACATGCCAGCTCAGTCGTCTGTGTGAATACTGTGGTGCCTGTACAGTGTTGTGTGCGTCTACAGAGTAATAGTCTCTTACATCAGCCACAGGAGGACGCTGTTCCTCCACGCTGAAAATAACAGCTTGAGAAGATGTATGCACAAAGTCAGCTGTTCTGGATAATGGATATATTGATGTGCAACTGTTTTGAAATTGAAAGCCACTGCTGTTTGTGCCAAACTAGTGTCTGAAGTCCATTTTTACAGGAAGGTTTGCTGTACAATCTAACACAGTTGAGGTTAAAAGCATCGCTGATTACCTTCGTTTAAAAGTAGTTTAAAGAGTTAAGTACTAACCTGCTGTATTTCCCAGAAGCTTTAAATCAAGAATGGAGCACTTGGGATGTATTTAATGGTTCCTCTGGACTCTGGACAGTATTAAAATAAAATAAAAATTTGCAAAAAATACATGCAGAGAAAGAGACCATCATAGCAGGTTTCTTTCACTGTATATATTGTGGTATTTTACAGTGTATAGAATATGCCTACCTTGCAATTCAGTAGGTGTAATTTATTCTACTATGTGCTTAAACACTATTCCATAACCCTGCTCCCTGCTCAGGGAGCTTCCTTTAATAAATCCTCCAAGATCAGCAAAGACAGCACTCTCTCCATGCATTATGCACCTTAGATACGTTTTACTGATGTAGTAATTTTATGGAATTAGACTTAAACCAATAAGACAAAACAAAACATCTTAAAGGTCAAGCGCAGATTAAGAATTTGAGAAAAAAATAAACATGAATGAAGAAAAAAGGGCTGTTTTATTTATTTGACAGTATATCTTGTTTTGTTATCAGTTTCCTCTGCTTCAGTCTCACTGCAGTTACCCTGACAGATCTTTTAAATTAAGCCACATTTTACTATGTAAATGTAATAACATTAGCTTGCTTCCAATCTATATAGATTGATAGCTAAAGTAACAACACTGCTGTACAGGGAGCGTTTTGGGATAACAGATGGTGTGTGTGCTTTTATACAACACAATTGTCCTTACAAAGAGGCTCAGTGGTATATGTATTAAATTAGCATGATAAGATGTGATATAGAATATTACTTTTATTATCAAGGTGAGTAATTAAAGAAAGTAAACCAAAAGCCTAAAAAGTGAACTTTATTGCTATGACAGGCTTCACAAATTCATCATCCTGTCATCATAGTTACCCACACAAATCCCTATGAGGACATAATTATGATCATAGAACTGTGACGTGTAATTTCTTCCTTCATTTTGTAAAGGGTGGCCCAGCCAAGTAATGTTAAAAGACAATTGGTAATTTAAAAAAAGCACTGGACCTGTTACTTTAATATTTTTGATTCAAATAGCTCTTTCGTGGTTGCTGCTCAGATATTTTCAGGTCACTTCTCTCATCTCATCTTCCTAAACAAAGAGGACTAATAGATCCATAGACAAAGCTGTCTTCAAAGTTATTTCTCATGAATACCACAGTTTGAAAACAATCCAGCATTTCTTTAATTCTTCTTCATTGTTCAGCGTTTCCTCTGCTAAAATAAATGCTAAAGAAAGCAAATCTCCTTTTAGTAGCGTTTAGAGAACTTGACCTCATTTTATCTGTGTTTATTCAACAGGAAAAATGTGTTACTTCAGTTCTGACACACAAAAGAAAAGATGCTAATTATAACTTGAATGAAAGCTACTTTTAATTGAAGTGTCCCCCTTGATTCATGACAACACATCCGGGAACGGGGGGAACCTGAATCAAAACAGCTAAATTGCAACTCAGCAAGTTATTTCACTGTTTGCACCCATGGCATCTTTTTTCTGTGAGTGAGAGCTTGCTGACCTACAGCTAAGGCGACAATAGAACCTGTTTATAAACTGAAGCAGATGATGATGAAGTCGCTTAACATTTAACAACCCACTGCTGCCTTCTCTCTTTCTGCAGGTGTGGATGTGTGCGCCGCGTCACCCTGTGAGCAGCAGTGCACTGATAACTTTGGACGAGTGGTCTGCACGTGTTACCCCGGCTATCGTTTCGACCGCGAAAGACACCGCAACCATAAATCTCCTTATTGCCTGGGTCAGTACTTTTCCCCACTCATCAACCCCAGATTACATGGCATGAGACCTTTTACAACTCATGTCAGCACGGTAACCCAAGTAAACCCAAAAACATGTTGTAATAATGGTAGATTTATGTGGATTTTAATGTCACTGATTGTCTTGAAACATTATCTCTCTCTTGGCCCACGTTTTCCCCAACCTGCCATATCTCTAATAACCGAAACATGCAGACATTGATGAGTGTGACGTCTCCGGCAGCAGTGTGTGCGATCATGAATGCGTGAACACAGTGGGCAGCTTCATATGTCACTGCCACAGCGGTTACATACTGGCACCGGACCAACGCTCCTGCATCCCGATACACAACCGTAAGTTTTTCTGTGTTTCCTCCAGAGTTGCTTACCAACTGTGTTGAGCTTTACAGGTCTGGAAAAAAAAACTTGCAGCAGCGTCAGGGAGAACTAATTCCTTTAGCATTGCTTTTATAAAACAGAGAATCCATGTCAAAATAAAGATGAACGACACGGAAAGATGTGCTTTCTGCATTTTTCTGTGACAAAGAAGGTCGAATCAGCCACAAAAGGAAAAGCTCTGACTGGTGAAGTGAACAGCTGAATATTAATTATGAAGCAACAAAGCCCTGGGCTCCCAATTTAATCCAGCATCTTAAGATGTGTGGGAAGCCGATCCACAGTCAACATCCCATGCCAAATATAACAGAACCACCACAGGTCTCGTGTCTAGAGCTACACAGTGTTAGGCAGTTGGTTTTAATGATATTTCGATGTTCATATGATTGTGTGTATAAGCTGTATCAAGAATGAAATAGTCTAACAGTGTTGCACCAATATTAGTAAAGGATTACTTTAGATTTCCAGTGGGAGCAAGCGTTATTAAAAGACGTGCTCTTAAGTTTACTTTGTATTTAAAGAACTGATTGTAGAGTGTGTCGTTCTATCAAGTTGCACAAGTGAATGTAGTGTGTGAACCTGGACTACGGTGTCAACTCCAGTCAAATTGCGTCTTTGTTTTGTCGTGCAGTGAGTACCGCGGGGAAGTCAGACACCTTGATGAGTGCTGGTACCTGCTCATTCACCTGTCAAGATTTCATGAACATGAAGAACAATCTGCTACAGCTCAAACTGCGGCTGGGAAACACACAGTCACCCAACCAGGTAACATCTTAGCCAAACAGAACTTTACCCTTTAGGCTTGTATGTGTATGATACTTGATGCAAAGTCTTATGATTAAGATCAAAGGACTATTTGTTTGACAGGCTAAAGACCATACGGACATCAACTTTGGATTTACTCACCTTTCTCCTTTGTGTTTACAGGTACCTGGTCTGGCCAACAGCAGTGATAAACCTTCTTTGGGACGAGCAGGAAAAAGTCCTGAAGGCCCTTGTCTCCCTGGTTTACCTGGCTCTCCAGGAGCTCCTGGTGTTCCAGGTATTATAAAGACGACTTCATGTTAGAGACAGAATCTCCACTGGGGACAAATGTTCTATGTGCAGAGAGAGTTGCGAGGCCAGGCACTTCTTCTTTAATGTTTACAGAAAATGATTTAAAAGCAGTTAATGTATAAATAAGCAGCCAAACATGCAGGTGAGTTCTGGTTTTAGCACAGGGTCACACATGTAACACTTTATTAGGTACACCCGGTTACTGTAGTATCGGGTTGGACCCCATTTTGCTTTCAGAAATACCTTCATTCTTTATTGCATAGATTCAGCCAGGTGTTGGAAACATTGCTCAGATATTCTGCTCCATCTTGACATGATAGCGTCACACAGTTGCTACACATCCATTATGAGAATCTCCCGTTCCACCACATCCCAAAGCTGCCTTATTGGGTTGAGATCTGGTGACTGTGGAGGCCATTGGAGTACAGGAACTCATTGTCATGTCGGTGCACCACACATTTACACTTTCACCACCAGCTTGAACTGTTGATACAAAGGATGGATCCATGTTGTTTACACCAAATCCTGTCCCTACCATCAGAATGTGGAGCTATAAATAGATACTCATCAGCCCAGGCAATGTTTTTCCAACTTCTATTGTCCAGTTTTGGTGAGTCTGTGTGAATTGTAGCCTCAGTGTCCTGTTTTTAGCTGACATGAGTGGCACCCGGTGTGGTCTTCTGCTGGTGTAGCCCATCTGCTTCAAAGTTGGGTGTGTTGTACATTAACAGATGGTATTGTCCATTCTTTGGTTGGTCGCTGCTGGCATTTTGGCTCAGAGGGACCCATATATGATCATGCACACCACTAGACTTTGCGTTCCCTTAAATGTGAATATTAACCGTGCACTCCTTAATTCCTCATTGAGAATATACACTAAATGCTTTCAAAAAAGTGTCATTTGTTAATAAAATATAAATCTATAGCACAACACGTTGATCTTACTGTGTGTTTGAGGGACAAAGAAAGAACAGACATGAAAAATGATGGATCAGATGAAAACTGACCCTGGACGATGTGTAGAAACAGTTTCTCTGTTTCTGTTTATGCTTTTCTCTTTTAGAGATGTTTTCTCTGGTTATCTCAATCAAATTTAACAAAAGATTGAAAATACTAGTAGATCAGCAGTTTTTAATATACTGGCACCAACAACCATGCCACTTTCACAGTCACTTAAATCCCCTTCTTTCCTCATTCTGATGCTCAGTTTGACCTTCATCAAGTCACCTTTACCATGTCTACATGACTAAATGCATTGAGGTACTGTCATGTGATGGGCTAATAAGCAGTTTTAGTTAACAAGCTATTACAGAGATGTACCTATTAAAGTGGCCAGTGAAAGTAAATCCATATTTTCAAGTTTAAATTGGATTAAAAAGGGTTTTTTTTTGTCACATCACCTGCTATCTTCCCCAGGACACCCAGGAGAACCAGGAAGGCGGGGAGAGTCAGGAGAGAAGGGCCCACCTGGTCCACGGGGTCCACGGGGAGACATGGGACCCATCGGTCCAGAGCCAGACCTGAGGCATATAAAAAGGGGCCGCAGAGGACCTGTGGTAAAAAGAAAAAAGGACACTGTCACCATATTTTATGGTTATCACATGTCACAGCGGCTCATTTTAGATAATTTTAGATTATACAGGATGCTATATGTCCTGCTATACAGGACAATACAGGTTGAGTGTTTTACATTTTCTCCCAAACTGTACAAAATCCATATTGTCCATCATCATATATCACTGACTGTTAACTTACTCTGGAAGTAAATGTGCAGTCCATCAGTTATAGAACGTTCACTTGAGGCAGACTCCACAAGACAGGAAAAGGAATTTGAAACTTCCCGTGGAGTTTTCTAAATGGTCCTGTATTTGTCACCACTGAAGTTTAAAGAGAGAAAAAGAAGAATAAAAGAAACTAAAAGAAAACATTTTCTCCAAAGCCAAATAAGTAAGAAGCCAATAACTACTTTAAGTAACACAGTGTATGTTTATGCAGTTTATGGAGCTTTCCTTTGACAGACTGGGGTTTAATTTTAGACCGACTTTTCTTGACTGTGAGGGTCTGTTTGTTTGTCAGTTCTCATGTGCAGATTAGTCAGTAGTAAATTTAAACTGTGTAACAAGGCTAATGAAGATTTAGAAAACCTCTCCGCTGCAGAAAGTGATCTTTGGTCTTCATTGACTTTGGAATCTGTGCAGCAGGTCAAATGTGTCATTCAAATTTAAGATACTATCGAACGTTTATTTATATAGCTATTGTTTAACCACAGAATTAATTGATTATGAATGTGAGGTCTTTTTTTCTTTTTGTACTATTGATTGTTTATAGGCAGGAAATCCAGAAGTCTTTCAAATGTCAGTGTTAAAAAGACATCATTTTCACTTTTAACTGCATATGAATGCTAAAGGAGCTTCAAGTATTCATCAGGCTTTTGGGTGGTGGTATTATAGGCAGGTATGTTTAAATGTATGTAGATAATAGTGAGGGTGGTGGAGTATCTTTAGGCTGGTTCTGGTGGGTGGTCTGAGTAAAAAATAACCAGACGTTCCTTGTCTGAACCTGATTTTCTTTATAAATCACCATCACGGGAGGCATAAACTTTTCCAAGCTGTCCTTGACAACACAAAGGTTTTATGTAGGAATGATTATTATTTATACTAAACACAGAGTTTATTGTACAAGCTATTTTCTGTTAGTGAAGTTATTCCAGTGTAAAATTGTCTAACTGAAGATGCATGGGTTATACGTACATTTTCAGCATCAGTCAGTTGAAAATTTTTAAGAATTAATGAACTTGTGTACTTACAGGGACCACCTGGAGCTCCAGGAAGAGATGGACTAAAGGTTGTTAAAGTATATCTTCCTTTAACTATGTGTGTGTGTTTGCTTCCTGGTCTGTGTCCTTGTGTGAAGCTGCAGCTCCCATCTGGTGTCTTTTAGCTACTACATGTTCACCTTAGCCTCAATTTATTTTATTTTTATTTTATTTATTTAGTCTTTATTTAAACAGGTTAGTCCCATTGAGATCGAATATCTCTTTTCCAAGGGAGACCTGGCTAAGAGGGCAGCAGCAGTTGCAAAAAACAGTGGGCAACTTTCTCACATAAAACACGTGCACACAGACAAAGTAGACTGCAATAATTTCACCACAGCTTTGAACCGATTCAATGTAACAAGGCTTTTAAAGGTATTATATACATATAAGATATTCTTTACCTGAAAAGCTGATTCTATCAAATCACAAGTGCTTTTAAAATAACTATAAGTCATATTATGCAAACACTGTGAGTAACTACAACCCCCGTTCCAAAAGCTTGGTTGTGGTGTAAAATGTAAATAAAAACAGAGACTTGTAAATCTAATGAACTAATATTTTATTCTCAAATAATTTTATGATTTCTTGAAAAATGTTAATTCAAGATGAATTTCATTAAAACATCTTCAAAAATTTGGATGGAGCAACAAAAGGCTGGAATAGCAGGAACATTTTGCAACTAACTGGGTTAATGTGCAGCAGGCCGTTAACATGGTGGTATTTAAAAGAGCACCTGTGAGAGGCAGAGTCTCTCAGAAGTAAAGAGGTTTAGCAATCTGTAAAAAGTCACTGAGTCTGAGCTTGTTTTCAGGACTCAATTCAACAGTCCCTATCTCTGATGGTAAGGGGGTGCATTAGTACCTATGCTGAATGTCATCACTGCTTAGATGTTTTAGAGCAACATATGCTACCATCCAGATTACCACGTTTTTCAGGAAAAGCCTTTAAAAACCACATGCTATATCTATTACTACAGCATGGCTTGACAAAAGACGAGTTTAGAATCTGGACTGGCTTGCCTGCAGTCCGGATGGTCTGGACCAGACCTTTAGCCAACTGAAAACATTTAGTTAAACAGAAAATAAGACAGAGGACGCTGAACTTTAGAGCAGCTAAAATCCTGTATCAGACACAAATGGTGCACTATTTTTCAAAAAATAGTTTTCTCAGCTGATCAGATAGGCAAGCTAATGATGCTTTTAATAATCAGTCAGTTTTGTTTTTAGAATATTGAATTATAACAAAACAGCTGCGTGGATGATTAAAACTGGCATTTAAGGGGTTAATTCTGTATCATGATTTGTCAAATTGTGATTTATATCAAACCCGAATACTTTCGTGAAAAAAATAGAAATGTGAAAAAACATTAATCTGTCATAATTTTAGTGCAGTTTAAAGTTCAAACTACAAATCTTATAGTTAACAGTCCCAACTCAACTTTTTTTAACAGGGTATAAGGATTAACAGATGTTAGCTGCATGAGGTAAACATTGGCCCAACTTTTTCTGAGTTGGTTTGCCACCATCCACTTCAAGATGGTCTCATTTCTTAATTTCATGTTTTTAATGCTCTTTTGTAAATAAAATAGTGATTTATGATATTTTCAAATCACTAAATTCTGTTTTTATTTGCATTTAAGACACCATCTCAACATTTTTTAATAGGTGTTGTATACACTTAAAAACACATACATGACACATATCATGACTAAATAACACAATTAATGGGCATATTCTTGTGTTTTCTATGAATTTGAGTTCCTTTTATGCTCGAACATGCTGCATGCATACATGATAATAAACATTTTGCTAGATGAGCCAATATATAGCTGTAGAGTAGAAAGAAACTGGTTCATTTCTGCTGTTTCTCATCTACAGGGTAATAGAGGAGCTCCAGGTCTCAAAGGTGAACCTGTAAGTGTATTTTCTGGATTAAACTGAAATTCACATTTGAAAGTATTTCTTAAAAAGTAACGCATCACTCTAAAAAGTTGAATTTTTTGTTAAAATAGCTGAAATTAAACTTCATCTTTTTGCCTGCTTAAAGTAACCTGCAAATTGTTGTGGGGCTTGTTTTCTAGTTTAAGAAAATGCTCAATGTGAGTTCACTCGCTGTCAGTGAAACATGACGTGAAGGCCACATTTCTTATCTGTCTCCAGGGACCACCCGGCTCCTTCGACTTCCTTCTGATAATGATGGCCGACATCCGCCATGACATCATTGAACTGCAGGAGAAGGTGTTTGGTGAGCGGCGAGGCATCTCTCTGGACACTCCTCCTCAGTCCAGTGGGGAAGCAGATTTTGTAGAGTGGGGCTCAGGACAGGGAGACCTCATGCTCAATACCTGACCCCTTCTAAAACTCCACTCAGAGTGACAATCTTTCACCCAGCAAAGCAACAACCAAAGCTGACTCTTTGCTCTGTGGATACCACATGCTGGGGATCAAAGTGCTGATTTGTTAATACTCCTTCAGCTCACAACTGGGGTGGACAGGGCAATAAACCTTGTATGAATTCATGCTACAGACAGTAAAACTGAGAGACACAATTTTAAAACCTCTCCTAACCACTGCAAGCACTGTTCTGCTGCCTTTCCTGTACCGTGGATGGGAGTGAGGGATGTGCGTGCGGGACATAGAGTGAGAAAGATGCAGCGTGAGCCTTTATGTCTGAGCCTCTGAGCTGTGCCTCTGAGCTGAACCACTTCAAACGATGAACTTTATCGTCTACATCTCTTCCTGTTCCTGAGTCCATCCATGGAGGCTCTGCTCTGCCAGTTTATGTTTTGCCTGCAGGGCACTGGTAAAAAAAAAAAAAGGACCCAGGACCTGCACTGTTTGGCTCCCCTGCACCTGCCTGCAGTGTCCGGAGCTCAAGTCTGAGCTGTTCAGCTATTCTTTGAGGAAAACTCAGACAATACTTCATGAGATTTCATGACCATGGTGTTATTTAAATTAATCTAACAATGGAACTACAGCTTTGATTTAAAACAACATTTAACAAGTAGAATATGTTTGTATCTGCTGCTTTGAAATAATAAAAAATACATTATTAAATCCAGGAGCCCTCTTTATAACCCATATGTGTTAACAGGAAGTTCACTGTGAACACAATGCTTTTGTGGACAGATTGATGATGACCACTGCTGCACTTTTAGTTTACATGACAGACATGGAAGTTTTCTTATACAATTCCACCATTGTTAGCACCGGGTTATGACATTTGAGTCCCAATTGGACTACATAATTACTGCCAGTGCGCTAACATAATCCACATTATGTTTGCTGTTGTCTTTCATTGAATCTCAACTGTTGGCTTACATTGAGAAGCTGTAATAAAGCATATTCTGATTGCAAGTTTTGTACAGAGAAACATCACAGTGCATTGGCAAATATTGTAAATGTGACCTGTTTAATATCAAAGCAGCATGTAGCAAGTCTGTAAAATGTAAATGTAAAATGATCAATGAATGCAATGACTCTTGATCTATAACAGAGTCAACATGTGTATTTTCATACTACAGTCATGATTGGAACATTTCCACTGTTAATAAAAGAATCCGTATAAATCTTTTTTGTCCATGTCTTTGAGACTTCTCAAAGACTTTAGACCTTTTTTGTGTTGCAAGTGGCAAAAAGTTATTTACAGACTAGAGATAATATCTTCAATCCAAAGCCATACAGTGAAAGCTTTGTAAGGCAAGTCAATTAGTAATACGCTTTCCTTCCTCGACTCTGCCAAAATGCCACTGAGCAGGGATTTACAGGCCATTTTGCAATTGCATTTTAAAAGGTTAGTTACTCTGTGGCACCACCAGAGGGAGCTAAGTCAAAGATAATCCCTTAAAGAAATATCCTAAATATCCACTCAGTTAACTAAATTCAATTTTCACATATAGTCATGAATTTCCATTAGAGTGTTCAGAATTTCCCAAAGTACAAGTTAAATAAGAAACTATTTCTAATATGCAGATGGTTTCATTTATTTTCCTCATCACTTTTGAGCCATATAGGGTGGCGAGGTGTCATTATGAAAGGTGTGAGCATCAATGGTCAGAGGTCAAATTCTTGGGTATAAACAGCTGGAGGAATAATTATTGGCCGTGAGCAGTCAGTGGGGACCTGTTTGGGCTTGAACCCACCACCAAAGAGATGGTGAAACCACAGTGAGTCCCATAAAAGGAGACAGTCTGTGTTTGATCCACGCTGTGATCAAGTTCATGCTGTTTGAACTGCGTTGGGTTGAACTCTGTTTAAAGCTTTCATCCTGATGAAAACTTCTGGTAAATTCTGCTGCTGTGCTGCAAAGTTTGTGTGAGAAAGAAAGTTTGCTGCAATCATTGCAAAAGTAACTATTATTATATAAGTTTATGTCGATAAAATGTAATTTACATAAGTATACGACCCAATACCTATGTATGTATGTGTGTGTTTGTCTTCCTTGGCAGGTTTCTCACCTAATGGTTCCGCCCACTGCCGTGCAGTCACCGCTCACAGTACAATCGTTGCCGGGGCAACGGGGATCAGGAAAAGCAACATGAAACAATTAAAAAATCGTGTCAGTAAGAGAAAGGCTGAAACTGAGACTGCAAGAGATTATCTCATTTCCTTCACCACTTGTCATGCAATTAGAAGCTTTCCTCTCAACCTGTAGGGGACGGCAGAGGCAATGTTAACTTCATAATGTCAACAGAGTTCATGTAGCAACACTGATAATAGACCTGCCACATCGGTAATATGATCAGCAAACAAAGAAAGAAAAAACAGTCCTTTCTTTATTAAAACAAATCTGTCTGCTGTGTATCTTATCAGCCCATTACATCATTTATGTCAGCTTGCATCTATCTTTATTTAGAACTCACATCCTTTACTATCAGATTTTCCAGTATTTTCAGTCCAGGCCTTTGGGATGCCACAATGCTCTGATGTTGTACAGGGAGTAAAATTGTGTAACTATTTGCTGATATCCTTAGATGAGAGATAAGATACAACTGATAAAACTGGACCAGATGTTTCCTAGTATGAGAGGAATTTCCGCACTGGCACACTGGCCATCCATAAATACATGCAACGCACGACAGGGCTGTCACTTCAAATGGTTTGCTTCTCTCTCTGTGTGTGCATGTGTGTGTGTGTGTGTATGTGTGTGTGTGTGTGTGTGTGTGTGTGTGTGTGTGTGTGTGTGTGTGTGTGTGTGTGT
>JBBBVU010000001.1:30632750-30652065 GCA_037177055.1 Atherinosoma microstoma | reverse complement strand
TGTGTGTGTGTGTGTGTGTGTGTGTGTGTGTGTGTGTGTGTGTGTGTGTGTGTGTGTGTGTGTGTGTGTTTATGTGTTTATGCGTGTAAGAATGGCTTCTGTGCATGTCTGCGTGTGGGTGTCTTTAAGGTGAGCATCTGCAAACAGTGAATGTTACAGTGGATATTCAATTCAGTTCATTTTAATTCATTTCAGATTTATCTATATAGATCCAAAGTCTAGCTTCACAAAGTCATCTCAAGGCACTTTTAAAGATGCAGCCCAATTCAATCCAACTCACTGTAGTCTAGTTATAATCCGACTGAAACAAACCCATTATTTGATCCAGATTAATCCAATTTACATCAACTGTGTTCATTTAAGCCAATTCATCAAAAATTGCCCACCTAAAGAAACTTATAAGTTCAACTTAATCTTTTTTTTTATTCAACCCCCCCTCCCCCCATCATAAAAAAGCATGGGGCGGTAGGCAACAGTGGAAAGGAAGATCTTCCTTTTAACAGGATGAAAACCCTCCAGTAGAACTAGACTCAGGAAGGGCGGCCATCTGTCTTGTCCGGTTCAGCGTGGAATTTTTATCCCAGGTTGTATTACAGCTATGATTAGCCTTGCTTCAATATCTTTTCCTTTTGAAAAATAATCAGAGCCACAGTCCAACTCATTATCCCCCAACTGCTATTAATGGACCACAACAGACCATAATAACATTAATACAAAGAAGTTATTGTGGTTTTTTGTTTGTTTGTTTTTATTATGAGAGTTTTATCGATACTGTTGTTCATCAGGGTGAATGTCATTTAAAGTTATGACAATAGTCACAAAAAGAGGAACAGCTATTCTTTGGGTGTGTTCACATTACTGAGAATCAGTATTGTGATTGTACAACCAGCACACAATGATGTTTGGAGAATGGTGTATAGTTGAAAAGAGGAGCATAAAACCACATATAACCACAGATATACATTAGAAAATAATGGGCTTAGGACAATAAATACTAATCAAATACAAATACTACAAACAAAAACTACTTTTTAATGGGCTATTTTCAAGAAATCAGTGACAATGGTCTAAGGATAAAAAAACTGGTTTTGACTCTGTTTGTCTTGTATTTTATGCTTCTGTGTCACCTGCAGAAAGTTGAACAGTCACAGGCTAAAATGGCTCAAATATATATATATCTATATATCTATATATATATAGATATATAGATATATAGATATGTTTATGTCACTCAGTTTTATTAAAACTGTGTGGACTACAAATAGAAGTTGATAAGGTTTTAATGTCATCTTAGATGCTGCCTATTGATCCACATTTTCAACAAATTTCTTTTTGAGCTCATTTTTTAGGAGGTAAATGAGGTTTTTAGTGTGAACACTACTGCTTAGTAACCAGAATAAACTTTGGGTTTATCAAGTCTTTATGGAAAATGTTCAGAAAAATATTGAATGTAACATCAGAATTCAGCCGGATTTGTTGATCATTTTTGCCTCCATTTCATAAAAATAAATCTTTTAAACATGTATTATTTTTCCACCAGACTATTTGATCTAAACCGAGCAGGTATTTTGCTCTTGAGAAAAGATTTTTGTCTTAAACTAAAAGAAATAAAGAAACTGTAAGCTCAGAGCTGAATAATTATTTGGGAAATGTGTGACTAGTTCCCAATTCTCATCCCTTGTGTGGACAAAGAAATCTTTGATAATCAGATTTCCCAATTTGATTTGTATCACTTCAGTATGTAGTCCTATTTAATTCATGTCTTGTCAATTAGCAGTGCTGCATTTAACAATACATTTGATTTATTCCCAGTAAGGTCCATCTTCTTTCTCCTGTTACCTTTGTCCATCTCTTCCCTTCTCCACTAGATTTAACAGTTTTAAGCCAAACTAAATCTAACCAGGCATCGGTGGTTGTAAATGGAGCTAGGTAGAGAGATTTCTTACAAAATGGCACTCCTGTCCCAGTAACACAGCAAGAGCACTTTTGTTGTTGATGCAAGGAAATGTTTGAATGTAGTTGGCTGTTTCAGTCACTAGAAAGTCAGATGCAAGTCACTTGTAGTTGTAGTTGTAAACTGTCTGATCCACTTTTCCTCTGAGTTGTTTTCATAATTCTTAATAATTGTGTTCATATAAAGTCCATTTGTAAAAGGTTGCCTGGCTAAGGAAACTAACGTATTGCATAGAAACGTCTCTTCAATTCAAACTCCTGTCCTGAGCCTGCATGGTGCTCGGAAAGTATTTGTTCCTGTGTGTACGTTTTCCCAATGTCATCAAGGATTTTTATGGTATCATTTGTATGCTGGCTTACAGAAACTTCTTATTCAATTTCTGCTATTCAGTAATATAGTATGTGCACTTATCACATGAGAAGAAACATGAGCTTCGCTGTAGGTTTTCACCATAGGTCCATCTGTAAACATAAAAACCACACAGCTCATTTAATTTGAAATCAGCCTAAGAAAACTTGCTACAGTAAAGAGTCAATATAGCTGCACATTTATCATCTGCTCTTTGTAAATCATTCAGGAGATATGCAGATGTCTGGGACAAGAGGAAATGATTCTGTGTCTTTTCATAAAATAACATCCGTGTATGGAAACCATCCAAAACAGCTGATCAGTATCAAACATTTAAAAAACTATAAGGAAGACAATTGCACACCCGCAGGGATATCACTTTACAACTACTCTGCAAATGCTTGGATGGCACATGAGAAGAGGGGCACTGATTTTGCCCATGTGGAAAAAAGGTCGAGTTTTTAAAAAAATCTGGACAATGAAACAGTCTTTTGTATTTTTTGCTGTTGCTAAAACAAGTTGCTGCTAGATTACATATATAAGCCTGGAGTCTAGACTCTTGCTTTTACAATGTTATTTGAAGATTTTCCCATGTAGTCTAATTCAGTTTTACAATAAAAGCACAAACACTGAAAAACATCTGCACTTTCTGGGCTCCAAAGTTGTCTACTTTTTGAAACCAGTATGCTTGAAAAGAAGCACTGGATTTTGGCAGATTTTTTAACGTTGGCGCCCCCTAATGAGGGCTAATTCAGCATCTGACCTGCATCCTGTCTCTTTTCTGAGACCTCTCCAGCAGGACAAATGTTTATATCTCTTGCTCTTTCACTTTCTCTCTTTCTATCCCTTACTTCCCCCAGAAATAATGTCCTCTTGGTTTTCTTTGCTGAATCCACCATGGTGCATGTTCAAAACGACCAGTGTGCTGATGTCCAGTTGCTGGTGTGTGATGTGGTGCCATAAAGCAAAATGCAGCGGTCACATGATGCTGCAGGCTGAAACACAAAGTTGTGAAGTGTAGTTTCTGAGCCCTGGGACACCATAGGGCAATAACGGCTACAGCAATGTGCATAATGAATGTCAATGTGCCATCAAAATTATTCAGAAACATGGAGTTTTAAAGCTGGAAACCTCTCTAGCGTTGCTTTATATTCTTGTGCATAATTAAATATTGGGGGGGAAAAAAACTTTTTTTTTATGTTAAAACAAAATTAAACTTCTGTATTTTCTAGGGGCGTAAATCATGTATCTATGTGTATATATTGATATACATGATACATATCTGTTTAGTGGGAAACATTTCAGTGTTTTTATCTATATTTGTGCCATTTGATTCAGGACCAGCGATCAATTCAAACGATATCAGATGCTAATTAAACGCAATCACTTCCATTCATATCAAATCACATGAAGCAGCTAAAATATCAAAATATAATTTTATTCCTTAGCTAAATGAAATGTTTAGATAAAAAAAGTCTGTATTTGAACAAAAATGCCACATTCTGCTTCAAAATATTCATAAATGAAAATATCCAAAGGAATAAATATCTATTTGTATACGTTGAAGCAGAATAGTGTAAACCTTACTTTATTCGTTGGATATCAACTTTTTCTTTGAAAAATTGAATGAGAAATTTTGGTAATTAGAACACAATTTACATGTTTTTTCTTAATTACGCCTTACAAATGATTAATACATCGATGTTTGATTTTCATTTAGGTTTGATGTTATTGGATCGTTGATCATTGAATCGCTATGTCAATGTTGATTGTTGTACTACTACTCTCCAATTGTAACATTGTAACATTCCTACATTTTGCTTGATGTGGAAATGTCAGAAAAGCTGTGCTGTAACCCAGACCACCAAATCAGGATAAACACCCACCCCATTCATTACTGTCCAAGGACTTCTTGTTTAACTTCAGCCAGTCACGATTGGTTTGGTTAACTTTGGGCATTTTTTTGTTATGTGAATAGATATGCCTGTTGTCAGTTTCTTTTCGAGACTGGGCTGTAAATTCACATCCAGATTAGTGGAAGGGTTGAAGAATGATCATTTTCTGGTATGAAAAACTCAAAATGTTCTTGAAACAATGATTACAAGCATAAAAATGAAATCATGTTCATTCAATTATGTTGCTAGAAATTTCCAAAACACTGATTTACTGAAATCTGGAACCCATGGACATCAGTAAAATATAGGTTTCTGTTTTCAGTATCTTTCAGCTTTTAGTTTTGACTTCAGAAAGGGAAATGTAGTTCAGTCAGGTTGAGATAAGATAATTCCACCAATGAAAAATATTGAACTGTTACACTTTTAAAAACTCCTCTGTTTGCTCTCTCTGAGTGTTTTGGGTCAGTACCTTCTCTGTAAAGTGGTGTCCAGTTTGCTTTGTTGCATTTACTTCAGAATTCATCCAGCTGCTTCCGTCACATCATTTTGACCCACCTCTTCCGCAACACATACATGTCTGATTGGTTTGCACCTGGGGTGAAGTATTTGTGTTTCCTTTTTAAATACTGTCTCTTCTACTTTATGGTAGAATCGGATGATGAACAGTGCTGCATACTTGGCTAGATGTTTTGTCTTCTCTCTAAAAATGATCCTGGATCATTAACCTGTTGTTTTCTGTGACCACCGGACCTTTTAGGTCACACGTCTCACTACTGTCTAATTGTCTTCTAGAAATCTGCTAAATTATTGATTTGGCAACTTCCAATGCTTTTTCTATCTTTCAGATAAATTTGCTTACTGTTTTTATTTTTTATAATATGACATTGTCTTTGGAAATTGGGCTGTGAGAGCCTGTAGATGCAGTGAAAACGCCAACGTCTGTTGTTATTTGAGATTTCAGGAAGCTTATGTTGAGCCGAGGGCTCATGTGACAACTCTTATAGAAGTTACTTTTACACTGATTTCAACTTTAAATGCAAAAAACCTGAATCAGAGCAAGTTGTACCTGTATTAAATAGAAAAAAAACACCTTTTTCTTACTTTTGTTTCGTTCAGCTGTGTCATGTATTTTTCAATAAACAAAGAAAAAGGGTAACACTTTATAATAGGGGCCCTGGTATGAAGTTTAGCTAATCATTAATGAATCATTAATCCCTTATTGGGTTTTTGTCTTTTTATAACTAACTGACTATTATGTAATCATTCACTAATCAATAGCTAATCAATCCAATGTCCCTGGTGTATGAAGCTTAGGTAATCATTAATGAATCATTAGTCCCCGATTCGTTCTTCATTAGTTACTGAGTAGCTAAGCAAATTTTGTGGCCCCTATTATAAAGTGTTACCAGAAAAAGATTACATTCCGCAGCATCATGAAGGCATGGCAGCAATGTCAATCAAATAACTACTGCAAAATTAGATTTTTTTTTTTTTTTTATTTCCTTTACATTTTTAACACCAGCCAAATGTTTTCTGATTTGGGTTCGTCAATTATGTAAACAAAAAATGTGCAACCTTCAAAACAGTAACATTGCTCAATCACTGTGCGAGTTGGAACAGAGACATTCAGTGTCTAGAAATCAAGCCAAGTGAGAACAGGTAATTAAGATAGTTGGAAGTGACATAGAAAGTTTATGTAACCAGATTTCATGAGTCAAAAACAGGGTGAAGAAGACAACTGGCCCAACAGGTGAAGTGCTGTCCTCCTTGATGAATATTTTGCTGTTTCTAAGGACCTGTAGCCATAGCAGGTGATGGGTAAATCACAGGCGTCCATCATCATCACCTGCGTGCAACAAGAATAGGGAGAACACACGCATATAGCATGCAGCCACACATACACATCTTCCCTCACGAAACCCAGGCATGCCACAGAACACCTGACAGGTGCAGGCGTGGTCTGCTGCAAGACACGCTATCTTGACACGCTAACTCATTCTTAAATCTGAGCTACGTGCCTGAGGTCCAGTGTTAAATGTCTTAGTTTACTCTGAAGCTTGTTCCTCCTCCAGTCCTAGTCTCTGGGCACACCCTCTTCCGATTGTAGATGAACTTTTGTCACTTTGCTTATAATGGAGCTGCTAAGAGGCCTGAGAATTTCAGTTTGTCTGATGAGTAATGGATCTATTACTGTGCAAAAAAACACGCTACCAATCCCATGATCAGTATGTATTATTTGGAATCTTGCAGGTGTATGTTTAAGAAGTCACTGCATGAGGTTCTTGCAGAAATACTGATTGTTTAACAACCGGGGCTACACTTTTTATCAGAGAATATTACAGTTTGGATTTGTTTATGTGTTTATTCATAAGAAAATTGCAGCCCAACATTAAAGCTCACCCTGTTGTCATATAAATACTTATATATGTGAAATCCTGTGGAAAAAATTATACATATATATGTGCATGGTGAATAGAGCACTAGATTTCCACATCTTTTCACAGTTAGCTTAGTATGATTTATTAACCGTGTGAATGACACATGATTTGATTCACCACAGTAGTGGCTCTTGGCAGATCTAAGACAGAAACAATATCACATCTGTCAGGAATGTAAAATGATCAAGGTGCCAAAAGCTTGTACTTAGCTTCACAAGTAAAGTTGCACTTGACTGGCATCGTTAGGGCAGAATTGGATAGAAAAATCTGAGAGGGCGGATTAATGGCAACAGGTTGTGTAAACTCCCTTGGCCTGAGGCATTTGGTCTTAATACACCTTCGCTTCCTCTGTCATTTACAAGCTGTTCGCATGCACACAGCACAGCCAAGAGTGTTAAAAACCGGATGAGCAGGTCTGCAGTGCTCTTGACTGTTGGGGGGAAAAAAGAGTGCTGCCTGAGGCTGCAGTTGCCTTGCGTGAGGACAACAGATTCATCTTCTTGCTTGACCTCCTGATCTGGCCTGTGACAGCAACACTTTTACAATATGCATCCTGGTTTTACAAGAAAATGGGCTATAAGTACCTTTGTCCATTTGTCCAAAACTCTGTGTACGGTATGTGTTTAAGCTGTGTTTTTGTAGAGGGAGCCACACGACAACATGTTTACGTGATCTGGTACAGTAGCACAGTGTCGGAGGCGAGTATTCGTGTAGCAAAATATTTCCAGTTGAACATCATCTCCATGTGAGAGCTGTTCAGCATATAAATCATTACGTAAGTTGCATGTCCGTGCATTTAAATCATGTAAATTACTGCATTTGTTTCACCGTGAAACTGAACCAACATAACATTGTGTTGCCAAAGGTTGAAAATGTTCATTCATGACTGGAAAAAATTACAGTTTGAACGAAGTATATTTACCGGTCCTTAAGCTCTGCTATCAATATTTATATATTCAGAATCATTATCTATGATAAAAGTTGTTACTCATACGCACCCAACAAATAATAATTCACTTCAGAGTTTCCCAGTCTACAAGGCTTCACACTATAAAAGAGGAATTGATCATTCCTTCCACTGATAAGGTTTTAGCTATAACTAATGAAGTAGCAGTCAATAAACTAAAGACTGGTTCTCCGCCAAACAAGCCTATTCAACGGCACATTTCTTCATACGTTCCGTTCCAAGTGTTGGGGTGCATGTGGTTGTGGGATGGGGGGAGCTTGTCATTGTTGTCAATGAAAAGGCGGCTTTGTAGAAAAAGTTTGGGAACCAGTGCACTAAGTGTTCATGGATAGCTGGTAAAATAAAACAAATCATATGAGTCATTTCAGGAGCTTTTGGTTTAAAACAGCTTTTCTATAAAATTAAATAGTATTTTAGACTTACAATGCTAACATTTACGGTTGGTCTAAAAAAGAAAGCTCCATGTTAATGCTAATGGTAATATGGAGCTTGGAGATCAACAGGTTGATAACATGATTAGCAACTAGCCGCTTGCTAAGGATTTAGACATTAGAAATTAAAGATAGTCCCACATTTATAAAGTTATTTCACATTTTTCTTGATTTTGATTGACTGTCAGACATGAGCTGTATTACCTTACCTGACAAACCCAGGAAACGTAGCTCAGTAGCGCAATTTCCAGCTCAAAAATTTACCGTTAACACACAGACACACAAAGAAAGGAGCATAAAATAACTCAAAAGGACTTAGGGGAGAGTGGGGTAAATTGAGCCATTTTTTTTACATTCACTGTCCTCCAGACAAGGAATAACTTTACAGATTTAAAACAAAAAAACTTCAGGGTGTGTCCTTTCAGTGGAAATTAGAAAAACACCTCCATGTTAAAGAGTGATTAAGATATGACCTCTCAAAAAAAAGTGGTCATGTGGCTCAACTTGCCCCACCTCAGGGGTAAATTGATCTTCTCCTAATCTCATCCTAAAACAAGGGAATTTATTTTAAAGACACAATCCTGCTGTATGATTAGCCTTGGTTTACCTGCTGAACCAGCTAAATGATGCACACCCTACCAGAAAAACTGTTCTCTGTCCAGTTGTTAGGAATATTACTACTTTTTTCTGTCTGCAAATTTAAATGCCAGTTCACAGCATTTCTTTGGAGTAAGTCCATGGAACTGGTGAAACAGTTTAGACTAACTTTTAGCTAAATGGTTTACATGGATTATTAAGAAATGATCACCATTAATGGTAAGTGTATTTAGGCCTGGATAAATGTGCTTTGATCGTAATATTGTTCAAGCTGACATTGAGAAAATTTACTATTTTATTAATTATTATTTCATGACAAAAAAAAAACATTCTTAACACACCACTAAGATTTTCTCTTTTTCACAGCCAGAAATATATAAAGGCTGTTTCCAATGTGTGCAGGCACCTGACAACAAAAATCTACAATTGCATAGATATATGGGGTGGGTCATCTTATCCACCTTAAACAGCAACCTGAAACTTAAACAGCAACCATGATCCTACAGGATTTGATTCTGTAGTAAAAATGTGTCTGTCATTGTCTTATAATGGACATTAATGACAGCTACTCCTCTACTACGGTCATTTCAAATACAATTCTTCAATTAGTGTGACACATATGGCACATATCCAGTGTCTGGCTGTTGGTGTATTTGGACACTTGCATCTCTTTTTGTTCTGCCTGTGGAGCTAACGGTGTGTGGGTGCGCTGGGCTCATTATTGCTACAAGCTGCAGCTTCTCAGTGAAATGTGATCCAGCTTCCAGAGCTGCCAGATATCTGTCAGTGCTGGTGCGAAGTTAAAAAAAAAAAAAAGGATGAATGTTGCGTAAACATTTACAATTCAAGAATCCTTTTGGTGCCATTCAGAAAACTGACAAAAAAGTGAAAGTGTTCATACAAAATACATATGAGCCAGCCCACTTAAGTTAAAAACTTAGAGGATGTAAATGTGTTTTTCATCAGACTACATTTATATGGATATTATAACATCATAACCTCTTTTATCAAGATACATCTACTGAAACACTGCCATGAATACCTTGTAAAAGTATTTGTATTAATACTTTCGACCATGTTCGTCTATGTGGAGATCATTTTTCGACAAGAGGATGGAAATGGAGCTTGAAACTTGAAATCTGAATGAAACTTACATCTCGTATCAGTAAGTCGCTTTGGATAAAAACGTCAGCTAAATGACTGTATTGTGTTTTCTGGAGAACCACCAGCACACTGAAGAGATTGAAGGAATCTAGCTGACAAGCTCTAGATCAAAACTTGTTAACGTAATGTTTCAACATTTTGTAAGAGAAAGTTCTGTTTTTCCAGTAGAGGTTTATTGGTGGCATTTCCTTTTGCAGTTTCAAGTCTGATAGCAGACGCCATCACACCTCATTTATTCAGTCTGTGGTGACGACATTCGCACATAGCAACACATGATAATATCATCTGCTTCTACACTGAAACAAGTGCTCATAATAATATGCTGACATGCAAAACTGAAATAGTTAAAAAGCAGAGCTCTTAAAGTCATACTAACACATCCAGATAATGTGGTAGGGGTTGAATCATCTATAAAATACTGTTCATAGATCAAAGTGCTCTGCATGTGCTTTAAAGTTCCATATTTTTGCATCCTCCTGTAGAAATGGGAAAGCGTTGGTATATATTGATGCAGCCAAATTCCTAATAGGTTAGCTTGTCAGGCATGTTAGATTAATTGGTCACTCTGAATTCTTCCTAGGAGTGAGTGTGAGCATGAGTGATTGTTTGTGTTGGCTCTGAGATAAACTGGCAACCGGTCCAGGGTGTATCCTGCCTCTCGCCTGCTAATTGCTGGTATAGACTCCAGCTTCTCCGCCACCCTGAGTTGGAATAAGCGGAATAGAGAAATTGGATGAACTCCTTAGGAAGCAGTTTTATTCACAAATTATTCAGATTCTTCTGTCAAATAGCTAAATGCCATCAGAAATTGTGACTGAACAGCAGCTCAATGCGGCCGTTGACTTAGATTTACTTAAAGCATAGCAAGTGTTGCTCTACTCAGATATTGTCATTGGATCCGCTGACAAAATCCCCATTCAAGCAACTTTAAGACAACATCTGTGTGGGAAATTTGTCATATTTACAAGAATAATTATTACCAATGAAAGTTAAAGTAGACAAATGTCTTTAACTACTTAGTGATAAAGTCCACAGTCCCACAGCATCAGATATATTTCTGTCTATAACTCAGCTCCCTTGCCATGCATTGAGCAAGCACAATGGCTCAATTAAATGATCAAACTTTTAAAACAGCTCAATTCAACTGTGAAGTAAGTGTAGTGAAAAGTTGTTCAGTGCACAAATTTTACTAATGTAACATGGAATTAAGGAAAACGAGACAGAGCTCTAAAGTTTTATCTGGTTGGTGAGAGATTCGTTGATGGGAAAAATAGTTGCTAAAAATGGATGTGGCAGGCTTTTTCTGCTGTGATGTAATCAGTCATGAATTTGTCCTTTACTGCGTGAGAAAATGGATGTGCAAAATGAGTGTGTGAAGTGGGAGTTGCAACAGACAGAATTCATTAACGCTTGATGGTGGGCGAGCCTGATGTTTGGAATTGATGTGACAATCAGTCACAAGATGAAACATGCCATCAGCCAGGCTGTTAAATCTAACTGCTGCTTAAAAAGCTGAGCTCTTCCCAACGTTCTGCCTTGACTTTTGCTTGCAAAGCAAAGCAACAAACCCAGGATTAAATCAAGAGTGAACTGAACTCTTCTCCATCATGAAAAGCAAGAGTGCAAAAAGATCGAGAGATCTGCAACATGAGCAATGGAACTGTTCGCTAAACTTTATGCAACAATTTAAGAGGTCGGATTAAAGGTAACGTCTTGGCCGACGTTCACAAACTTTGCTTTTTCAGACCAGCAATCTTCTGTTTTCTAAATGAGAGGGTTGATCTGCGAGGTGTTCCAGCTGCCTCATCCTGTTCCACAATGTTGTCAAATGTTTTGGTTCATGTAATCTACTCTGATTAATCCTGGGGAAATGATGTTGTTCCCATAGCTGCCTCATTGGAAAAAGTCACTTTTACTTTCACTTGCTTGTCAGCAACACAATAGCAGCATTTCACACTGGCTCATTTTATCCGTCTGTCCCTACAGTCTTCACATACTTAAAAACACACGAATGTTGCAGCTTCTCCTTTCAACCGTGTTGCTGAAGCTTAACAGTGACTTTTAATCTCCTGCATTTGTCTTTATGAAGCTGAGAACTTGATATTTTAAAGCAAGCCACAGCTGGATAACTACAATTGATAGCGTGTTGATATTTAGGATGGCATGCACCTAATCTCAGCACAAATCACTTTGGCTGTCAATACTGATGTCTGCACAGTCGCTTCTCTTGCTGCTCCTGTTGCAGACACACACACACACACACACACACAGAACAAAACCACAGTGTTTCTTTTGGCTGAGCAGACTTGCTGGCACGATAGTGGCATCTATATTGGAGAAATTTCCAGGTGGCCTGCTTAGGAAAACAGGCAAATAATTCAATAATAACTTGCAGCGTGCAGAGATCAAAATGCAACGAACTGTAAAAAGGTCTTGCTCAACCAGCAACCAGCTAAGGACTGTCTTTTTCTTTTCTTTTTTGCCTGTGTTTACCACTGCTTTCTCATAGCATGCAATAGTGTTAAATGTGTCTGTGTGTTTGAGTTTTCAATGTAAAAAAAACCAAACAAATACTTCATATTTGTTTAATTTAAGTTGTCTTTTATTACATTTAAAGAAACAGGGATTCATTGACTTTACCTCATGATACACAAACCACAGGACTGGTCCAAAAGAGAAGTAAAAGAAAAAAAAACATCTATGTCTTGGTTTTAGTGTGGATCAGGAGTTGGCATAATTCCTAGCATAGCTTTAAACCCATTAAAGCTAACCCAACAGTTCCCCCATAGAATCCAGTTACATGTTTGGCTGTGACTGCTTACAACAAGAACAACAACAAATTGATCTCTATACATGTAAGCATGTCAGTGCTCTTGTTTGCTGTTATTACTTCCCAATTGGTGAATAAAAACCAAATATGAATCAACAAAATGTTTATTCTGTTATATCTCAGTCCTTAAAGAGGCACTACAGAACTTTGGCAGATTATCTCAGTGAGTCAATCTCTAAAAATGGCTAATTCTGCATCCATCTTGTGTCCTACCTGTACTCTGAGTTCCCTCCAGACAGTAAAAGTCAGTGCTATGTTGGCTCCTGTCTTATTTTCTCGTTCTGTCACTTTGTGGCCTATTTTCCTTTCTTCCTCCAATAATGTCCTCTTGTGTTTGTTTTTCTTTTTGCTGAATCAGCCACTCTGCACATTCAAAATGGCGGGTGTGTTGATATCTGCTTGCTAGCGTGTGACATGGGGCATCAAGCAAGACTGAGCTGCAACGTCACACAGGGTCCCAGAAACAAAGTAGCGAGGTTTGGTCTCTCAGCTTTGGGATACTCCCGGGCAGCGACAGCTCCAGAAATGTACATAACAAATGTCACTGTGCCATCAAACGAGTCAGGAATGCCAAGTTTTAAGTCAGAAAGTTGCATGGTGTAACTTAAAGAATATATATATATATAAAAAGAAAAATAAATAATTAAAGACCTGACTTATGACCTGAGAGATTCATCTGGGCCGAAGAGGTCAGTGGACAGAGGAGAAAAGGAGACGGAGTGAAGAGAGGATGGAGTATCTAAATTAAATTTGGGTCATTTAGGTTTTTACTTTGCAATGAGAAAGTTGAGTTCTCATATGGTTTATGTAGCTGAGAGGTTAAGAGTATAAAGGAGTATATTTTTACTAAATCTGGTCATTTATAAACAAAAAATGGTGATTAAATAAGTAATAACATTTTTAAACTCAGGAACTCATCAAGTTTAAATGTCTTAAATTTGAACTAATGTGCTATGCTAACTAATGTCACCTCAAGAAAAAACATTTTAACTGATGAAGTATTTTGGTTCAGATTATTTTTTGTTTTTTTAAGTTAAAACTACACTGTAAAAAGAGAATAGTTGAAACAACTTAGATGGATTTTTTAAATGAATAACAAGTGATTGAATTTAGTTTCTTTGACTCAAAAGTTTTAAGTCAGACTTAATCAAATAATTTAGTTTCTTTCAAATAGAGAATCTGAATAACTCAATTTCATGTAAAATCAACCCAAGAGAGAACAAGATGCAACGTTTTAAAGTTTTTAAACTATGCTGTAAATGAGAAAAAAATGTTGAATATGATCCAGAGTTTCTGATGGCAGTAAAATGACTCCACCCCTGCAGCATCGACCACGTCCAGAAACTCTCTTAGATATTTGTATTCTGCATCCCCAACCTCGGTTAAGTACAGCTTCAGAGTTGTTGTCTCCAACATATATTGCTATGGATGGACACACCGTCATTTCTAATAGACGCAACACTTTCACTGTCACTATATGACCAATCGTCATCCTCAGGAGGCAAATATTCCCCTCCAGAATCAGAGATGGCTAAAAGCTGAGAAAGTGCTTCATCTACAGTGAAAGTGTTTTAATGTGTTGCGTTTTTTCTCTGTAATCCGCTAAGCATGACCGATTATGAGCTTTATTGGCTGTGTATGGTGTCTTTCAAACATGATTTCCTCATAAACTTTGAATAGACCCCCCCCCCCAACCTCAGTGTCATCAACCCTGTGTTTTGGTGTTGAAGCTGTGAAGCAAACAGTTTTTTGGGGGGTGATAGTGGAACCTGTTGACTGTGGTTGCTGCTATCACTGCATTAATGTCAATGTCCCTTCATCAACAGGTGCAGACTGAAATGGAGCACAACTTGTCAGGATTAAGGCAAAAACCTTTCATCTTGTAAAAACATATGACAGGTAGTTAAAAAGAAGTTTTGATTTATAGCTTATCAGGGAGGTCGGGCAACATCAAGAGGCTGTGCTGGCGTTTCATCATTCCTCTTTGATGGATTCATCCGGAGGGCACAGTGGCACTTCCTCTCCGTATGAGTCATAAAGCCTTCACTCAATAAACTATATCAAAGAAATGAAAAAAAAAAAAACAGACTGCCTCTAAATTACATGGTAATGGTTTTGCCACAGCAACACGAGTATTTCTTTCTTTCTTCCTATTTGCTTTTTCTCTCTTGTACACATGTACAGATCTATCCTGTCCATCACCTGCTGGGTCAGGGCAGTTTGTTAATGAAACATGTAATTAAACCTGGCACTGTTCTCAGAAACACTAATGTTTTGTGCTCAACCCTTACTTATTTATCAGACATATTTTGTGTTCCACAACCGTGAATCATTTGCTCACTGACTTGTTAAACTGCTTGTTAAATGAAGGCTGATCTGGTTTTGTTAGGAATGAAGCAGCAAGCGATTGTACCTATTTTGTATTTGTACATGTTTCACATTTGAAATAGTCCAGAGAAAACTGGAACTCTATCACGGTAGAGTCGTGTGTTGGTTTTCCGTTTAGAAATCAAGAAAAAGTATGTGTTAATTCTGTGATTTAGTAAGACCAAGCGTTGCAACAGGTCTATTAACTCTGAGTGTTTCAGCTTCCCCCTACAATCCAATGATATGCTATACAAGGTAAATGATAATCCTAAACTGGACACCAGTTGAAATTTGAGAATGCATGTCTTTAAACTGAGACCAAAACCAGTTCCTGTGACTCTCTAATATTGAACAGATATAGATAAAGGATGGATAGGTTGTAAAATGTGTTATATAATATGGATCAAATCTTTTTAGTGAAGAAATTCCATCTATTTACTGTCGATTTTATTACAGAGCTGTTGGGAAAACAGTTCAGGGCATAATGGAGAAGATTTTTTTGAATGAAAGTCTAAATAAAAAAAAATTAAGCTTATAAACTAATGCATGAGCTAATAGAAAAAAGTCACTGAAAAGAATTGACATGCTCTCAGTGGGAACCATAATGTGGAGAAGTTTTACAAGCCATGCATTCGCTTATTAGGTGCATCTTTACTGGGTTGGACCTCCTTTAGATTCAGCAAGGTGTTGTAAGCATTCATCAGAGATCCTATTTGTTAAAGAATTTTCTTTAAAATCCTGCCGTTAGTTTACAAAACACTGAACCGTTCAAATATATTTAAGATCTTCTGGTTCATTATGAAACAGCCGGAGCCCACAGGTTGCCATGATCTAGTCTACTTTCTGTTTCCAGTTTCTGAGCTCCTCATATGTGAAACAAACTCCCAGAAAACTGCAGGTCAACTGAAACTCTAGACTGTTTTAAATCAAGGTTAAAAACATTTCTATTTCCTGCTGCCTTTTCTCAAAACAATAGTTTATTCCTCATACCTAACTTTCATTTCATGCATTTTATATTATTCTATTTTAGCCTTTTCTGTTTCTATTTGATTTCTCTATTATTGTTTGTTTTACCAACCTGAACAATTGATACAAGGCAATATGAATTCATGCTTTCATGTTATTTCCACCTAATTCTGGGCCTACCATCTTAATGGTGCAGCTGAAATGGAGACTCATCAGACCAGGCAATGGTTTTCCATCTTCTATTGCTCAGTTTTGGTGAGTCTGTGTGAATTGTAGCCTCAGTTTCCTGTTCTTAGCTGAAAGGAGTGGCACCCGGTGTGTTGCGGGATGTGTTGTGCATTCAGAGATGGTATTCTTCATGCCTTGGTTGTAACCAGTGGTTATTTAAATTTCCTATAATCTCCAACCAGAGTGCTTATTCTCCTCTGACCTCTGATATCAACAAGACATGTTGGTCCAGACAACTCCTGCTCACGGATATTTTCTCTTCTTCAGACCATTCTCTGTAAATCCTAGAAATGGTTGTGTGTGAAAATCCCAGGTGATCCGTAGTTTCTGAAATATTCAGACCAACAATCATGCCACGTTCGAAATAACTTAAATCCTCTTTCTTCCTAAATTCACAGACTCTTCAACTTCTGTGTTTTGGCTGCAAGACTTTTCAACCTGTTATCATGTTTTTTTCAACCTGACAACAGGCGGTTTCTGTTGTGCTGCTCAATGTTTGTGTTAGGACTCATCACCTGGTGAACAAAAATAAAAAAGAATGCATCGTCAGATTTTCGGTCAATGTTGTGAGAGGATCTATTCAGAGACAAGCCTGTTGTGTTGTTAATCCTAACCCTGTACCGTAGCTGTTCATGCCTGAGCCTAGCCGGGTCATATAGGTGCCTAAAAAACATGCAGAGTAAAAGGGAAAGGTGGCAGCAAACTAAATCTGGATTTAAGTTTAAAATGAAGTGTAATTGTGATTGTTGGGTCCATTTGTACTTGCTGGGATAGGCTCCAGCCCACCCGCGACCCGGAATGGATTAAGCGGTACAGAAAATGGATGGATGGATGGATGGATGGGTCCATTTGTTAGAAAATGATTCTGCCCCTGGTGTTTTACTCTCGTTAACCGCATAATATGTCATTTAAATGTATGAAATGAGGCACAAAGCTTTGAAAATGTAAAAAATTATGTGCGAATGTGCCTAAAAAGGTTTGGTATTTAGATACAATACCATGATATAATGTTAAGAAGAAGAAATTAGCTTTTAGTGCTTCAAATTCATGGCAAAAACATTTTTTCCTGCTGATTACCAGAGAAAATGGCAGAAACTAGGCACTGATTGTACTACATTGTTACCATAAGGAGCAGTTGCAGAAACAAAGCTCTTGTATGTATCGTGTATTTATCCTCACTGTCTCTGCTGTCTGAATCGTTTGCACTGTCTTTGTTGTTGACAACTCCACCTCTCAACACAAAATATCTAGCTAACACGAGAGCTATGAGCGCGTCTTGAACCATAATTGCTCAAAAGCAAACTAATGAGTCATGCTGTGGGAACTGAAATGCAAAGTGGCATACCTGTACATTTGCACACTTGCATCTGAGGCGTATGCTGAAAGGTGGACACAGATGGCACCACACCCATGCATTAATATATTTTCCCTTTATTCCCTTCCTTTATGCCCTTTTCAAACACACTGCATGAATTTATATGGATACAGTTTGTCCAATATGTTGATTTCAAGGATCCTTACTGCTGCTGGTTAGTATTATTGTGTAATATAAACTAACCAGCAGCTTCATATTTACCATACAGATGCTGTATCAACCTCTCATCCAGCTCCTGTACTGTAAACTTATAAATAAGCCCTGATTTCTATATACTGGTCCAAGTACGGCTAAACATTCTCTATCAGTGTGGTGGCCTTTTACACAATTTATTGCATCACTGTGTCCCGACAAAAGCCTGCGGTCATATTTAGAGGTTGAATCGTGTGTGAATGTTAGCTATGCAGGTTCTTTACTCTAATCACACACATCATAGATGTCCATGAAATGATTACGGTTGTGCTACATATACTTTTCATTAAGCAAAGGAATGTCATTGCTGGGAATTCTATGATAAATTCACATGAGGAAAACCATTTAATTGCACTTAATATGTACCTTTAAAATAGTGACTTTTTAAATAAAGTATACACCAAGACAGTATTATTGCTGTTTTTACTGTGCCTGAGCCAGTCAGCACTAAAACAAGAAGATATGTCTTATCTTTAGCTGAAGTGAGTGGGAAATGAACGAATGAATATTCACACGGACAGATTCCTATGTTTTTCCAAGCAGATGGCCTCATCTAATCCCATAAAATCTTCTACAAATGTCTATAATTAATTATCTTTTTATCCAGCAGGTCCATGTGGGGCCCATAATGGTTAAATTTGGGCTGCAGAAAAGGGTCCCACATGGGTTTGCTGCAGTTTCCATAGTGGCTTCACCTGTGTTTGCCTATATGGGTTTCAAGTTAGTTCTGCTGGGGCCCAACTTGGTGAGAGTCCATGTTAAATTTGCCCTGTTTATGCCCATGCCATGCACCTAGTCCACCTACAACCCTTACGGGGTTCTCACAGCCAGCCCACATGGGTTTCACATATGGGGCCCATGTAACTGAAACTACATAGGACTTGCAAAATGTTCCCAGTTCAAGCCCATGCCCACTCAGTACCCACATAGCCCATATCTAACCTTGTGGGGCCCCACATGGACATGGTGGGTGGGCTCTGGTGTTTCAACAAACTTCAGGATATTTTATTTTAAAATGCAACAGCATCTCCCCAGCTTTTCACCCTTACATCCTTTATGACCCTCTAAATATGTTTTAGAATAAATTCATTTTAGTGCATTAGAGCTGAGTTGGGACAAGGTGGGATTTGTTGTTCTTAATACTTGATTAATTGTTGTTTTTCATAGTTTTTGCATTTGCATTGTGTAAAGCAATATGTGCTACATTCAGTTGTGTATGTGCTATACAAATAAAGTCTGCCTGGTTAATGTCCACATTGCTCCCTTTTGCACCAGGTAAGATTGTGATTTGTGCCTCTTACACAGGGGAGTTTGGAATGATAGATGCAAAAAAACATCAAACACTTAAACCCTATTTTACAATCACATACTTGACTTTTCCTTTGGAACCACTATCATGCCTTCTCATAAATCACATGTGGAAGTTCAGAAACGGCATGAGATTATCCATCTACTGTACCGCTTAATCCATGAAGGTTCGCAGGATCCAGCAATTATCAGGCGAGAGACAGGGTACACCCTGGACAGGTCGCCAGTCCATCACAGGGCCAACACAGAGAGACA
>JBBBVU010000001.1:30612552-30623030 GCA_037177055.1 Atherinosoma microstoma | reverse complement strand
CGCCCACACACAGAAACAGGAGGGAAAGGGAAGGAGAAACACAAGGGCAGACAATGGAGTCCGGGATCCTCATGACAGTGTGTTGAGTTGATTTGAAACTTTTTCCTGTCTCTGTGAAATATCTATGTTTTATTCTATGCCATGCTTAACTAAAAGTGTCCAAATTGTCCGTTTTTAGCAGGGGACACTCCACAAGCCACACAGAAATGAAAGATGATAACATATTCAGCAAATTTAGTGACGTAGATACTTCAAAAGAAACACTCTTAAGAAAGTGTTTTTTGAGTTTATTTGAACAATTTCTTATGTTTGATTCTTTATTTTAAAAGGAAGGGAGTATAAAAACATCAACGAGGGGCTACTGGCCACTTTGAGGCATCTTTTTTTCTTTTAAAAGAAAGAAAAAGTTTTAGAACTTAATAACTGCTGGAGATGTGCAACTCATTCTGATGCTAAACCATAAAAAGCAGCACAAAAAGAAAAACAACCTCCTGACAGCACTGGTATGCAAAAAAAGGCACTCACCTACTCAGGCAGATGTACACACCTGCTCTTAAGGTGTGTGCGTGACAGCCTTTGCGTGAGTAGAGACTAACTGCTTCACAGTCATTACACCTGCTTTTATGTCCAAGAATTTTTTAAGAGGTATATGGCTGTGGGCAAAACATTTTTCCCATGTGTTTTTTGTTCATTTTTCTTCTTTTCTTCCACCCAGGTCAGTGAAAATGGACACAAGCTAACTAACATCAAAATATCTCGAGACCAGTGTCCAAGCTCTGCCTTCTGATATGACCCACTGTTTACCCTGTACTCCGCTTTGGATCTGTACAGTAGCACATACTGATCACTTTCTGTAATAGCCTGTAATCTCTTTAATCTTTTTAAGAATTCGTAAACTACTTGAACACGGAATCCCCCCCCAACTCACAACCGGGCTACCACATTCCTCCTCTGTTGCTCCCCAATCGTGTACGACTCCTTGACATTACTTGATGATCTCAGTTAGTGTTACAATGTGAACCTTAAATGTAACTTTATCTACTCCAGAAGTATGATAAGATGAAGTGCAGAGAACAATCCTTTATATGTGACACTTCCAGCTGCTTTAATGCTGCCCAACACACAATCACTGTCACATTCAGAAATGATTTGCTGGCCTTTGGTTCAGTCGTGTTGGAGCTTAACATTGATGAAAGTTTCCAGCTCGTGATGCTGTTGGAGCTGTAATAACACGAGCAAGTTTTCAGACCAAGATAGTTTTTTTTGTTGTTGTTTTGTTTTATTTAGGTTTTTTTTCTCACCCTAGCTCTGAGCTATCAGATCTGTAGACCTCAGTTCTGTCTCCTATAGGACCCATAATATGGCTTTAGGTATAATATGATGGCCTATAATGACCTTTAATCAGATTCATTGCTTCATAGTTGTGTGGTAGATATTCCCCAATATACATTATCAGTATAGAATGGAATTAAATGTTCTATTACCTTGTTTTTAATATCAAACGTGTTTATTATCACACCTCTAAAATAGCTGTTGATCATTATCATTGTTCTCTGTGGGAATAGAAATAACATCTCAGAAGGAGAAACTAGCGATTTGATCAATAAATACATTTTTCCTGAGACCCCTTTCATCTTTTGACTGACAGAAACTAACTTCAACTGGCTCACAGTTTTCGTGATTTGCTTCACCCCATGTGGAGTTCTCGCCTGTGTGGCTGTATGTGGCCTCCCCGTGTTGCATGACCGCAATGAGTGAAGCCTGATTGGCAGATTGCATGACTCCAAAGCCGCAATATCCTCGCTTTTACAGACGCTATAGCGCGCAAATATGTGCACCTTCGTGCAGGCATGAGAGAGAGAGAAAAAAAGAGGGTCTTGCGCTCTTTGTTCTAGGAGTTTAGAACCCTTGTGTCTTTGCTGCTGCCTTTGCGTGACTTGACCAAGCAGATTTAGGATTGTCCAGAAGACCGAGACCCTCCCCTCTGGACGGGAGCTCCGCTTCTCACGCAACCTGCTGCACCAGAGGCGCAGCGCCGAGGCGCACGGAAAAGGAGTCCCCATGGAGTCAACACACTGTCCCAGATGAGCCAGGCAGCGCTGGTTTCACCAAACTGGAGAACAAATACAAGTTTTTGCCCGCTTCACTTTTAGTTTGTATTTTTAAATTCACAATTTATTTAGAAGCTTGTGGCCTCAGTCGGATTAGAGTGTTCAGGCTTGGGATCAAATGAAAACAATAATACGATTTTAACACTGAAGGTTTGGAGGCACAAAAAAGTTTACTGAAATAAAATATTTAAAAAAAAAATAAAAGAATAATCATTCCGGCTCATGTATGCAGAAAAATGCGATGTTGTAGGTAGCACTAATTTACTACCACAAGGGTTTATTGCTTAAGACCCACCGTGATCACATCATCCAAAAGAAACTGAAATTTGTCAGTTGCCTATTTCTCTCGTCTGATTTTCTATGAGCTGAATTCCTGTAAAGCGCCAATTTAACTTCTTTTTCCTTTACTTAATTAAGCAAAAACAAAAAAAATCACGAGATTATGTTGACGCATAATCAAAACACAGAACTAATGGAAAAAGCAGAATATTCTACAGGGTTAAATGCAAATGATTGAGTTTAACCCTTTTATACAGCGCCATGAATGCGCTCCGGCCAAGAGGGGGGGTTTGTTTTGTTTTGTTTTTTGTTTTTTTTTTTGTTTGTGTTTTTTTAAGCCCTCAGATACAGATATTCTTTAAGGTGGCCTCAGTGGTGAAAAATATAATTCTTACAAAAATGAAATAAACATTTCCAATATAAGTAGCCTATACCCATAATAAAAGTGCCTGAGGACAAAGATTTATTAGGTTATAGAATAAAATCCTTCTTTGTTAAAAAAAATAATTTCTAAACTTAAAGCTGCCTGTAAAAGTTGGTCAAACTATGAAATTAATTAATAAACAATTAAATTTGGGGTTTAAACTTCCAGCCAGACTATATAAGACTTTGTGATACAGATTATCAATCCGTTTGCAAAGTTGCACTTTCATGCTTTCAAGTCACACGTTGCAGTTTTACTGAATCCAGAAGAGAAATCGGGAATCAAATGTGTCGTTCTTACCCAATCTCACAGCAGTTTCAGCTTTATCAAGTATCAAAAAAGGCTGCACACAAGAGAAAGAAATGGTTTTCAATTGTATTTGATTTGACTTGTTACATTCACACCCACTCATACGTTAAAGAAAACAATCAGTAAGTGGCTTTCTGGGAGGCTCACACTTCTTGAATGGAAAGCAGAGCCCTGCTGCGAATACCTGCTCAGAAAATCTGGTTATCAAAGGTTGAAAAGAGGACAAATGAGGAGTTGTATTGAACTCATATAGCTACCCGTGCCTCCAGCAGTGCTGACTGATACCCTCCCCCACATCCCCCTCCCTCCTTCTCTCTCCCTCCCTCTCTCCCAAGCATCTTCTACAGAGGAGAGGTGAAGGTTTGATCACTGCGCTCTCACGCAACTGGTCAATCTTTAACTCCCATGGAGAACATACAGGTACACGCACGCAATTGCATGATTTTATCACTTCAACCATGCCTGCGAGGCTGGTGTGGAAGTTGTCACAAAGTCCTGTTCCAATAACCCCCCCCCCCCCCAACTGTTGAGGGCATGGTGGAGGAAAGTTTTTCTCTTATATACAAACATGAGGCAAACCTTTTCCCGATTAAGTCCTTAAAATATTGAGCACAAGTGCAGCTTTTTGGGCTTAGTATGCATAAGAAAAAACAATAATCTTACGCATCACATAGCCTATTATAATGAAGCGTGATTATTGCACAAAATCAATCAATAAAACCAGCGAGATTGCATCTGCACACCTGGCTGCACAACATGTGACGTAAGACGTTCAACGTTATTAGCTGATAAATTATTTTACAGCCGAGGAAATTATGCTTGCCTCAGATGGTTGTATGTCTCTCATGTCCATGAACTAGGAAACTTTTTTTTTTAATGTAATAAACATTTGCTTCGCTTTGTGAAGTCCTTGAATTGTGTAACGTTCATCGTATCACAGATACCACACACGCACGCGAACACTTTTTCTGTTCCAAACTTCATTCATGAGAGGGAGAGAGGGAGGGGGGAGGGGGAGAGAGAGAGAGAGCAATAGAAAGAGGGGGATGATGTCACAAACAGCGACCAATCAAGTTGCGGAGCGCTCTATAAAATGAGTCCACTCTCGGTTTTAAGGACATGAAGAGAGGTAACTCCAATGATCACTGCACAAAAGGATCATTTTCTTCTTGCACAGATTTAAGAAGCACCCCTTGGATCCTCTTCTTTACTCCTAAAAGAAAGGTAAGCTGAATATATGCTTAGAAGGACAGACTTGTTTCTAAAACAACACTTGAGTGGAGTTTATTATAGGAACGAATTATTTTAACAATAAGTTTGCACGTGCAGCTTTTGCTATCATGGGGCTGTTACTGAATAACATGGAGATTGCCTTCATATTTACACTCACCTTTGCATAAACTGCTCAGCTGATCAGATAGGGTCGAACATGCATCTCAGTTCTTATTTGCTTTAACTTTTATATTGCATACTGTACAAAACGTTTTCTGTCACAGCCTTTGCTGTTCTCATGCCCCTCCTATTTAATTTGCAGGTTGAGCTGAAGACAGGGGAAAACGTTGTCATCATGGCATTAATGATACTTCCATTCTTCGGAGCACTTTCTGTGTTTGAGGGTTTGATAGCCATTACTACACTTTGTCTGGTCTATCTTACCCTCAAGCACTTCCGTACTGAGATCCCTGAGGGGCTCCGTCAACTCCCTGGCCCAAATTCGTTGCCTGTCATTGGGAATTTGCTGGATCTTGGCAGCAAACCCTACCTGAGTTTGACTGAAATGAGCAAACGCTATGGTGACGTCTTCCAGATACAGATCGGTATGCGCCCTGTTGTCGTTCTGAGTGGCAATGGAACTGTTCGACAGGCTCTCCTCAAACAAGGGGATGACTTCGCTGGCAGGCCAGACCTGTACAGCTTCCGTTTCATCAATGACGGCAAGAGCCTGGCCTTCAGCACAGACCAGGCTGGAGTCTGGAGGGCCCGCAGAAAGCTGGCCTACAGTGCCCTGCGCTCCTTCTCCAACCTGGAGGGCACGACCTCAGAGTACTCCTGTGTGCTTGAGGAGCACATCTGCAAAGAGGCCGAGTGTCTGATCAAAGAGCTCGACACAGTCATGAAGACTGAAGGCAGCTTCGATCCCTTCCGCTATATTGTCGTCTCTGTTGCCAATGTGATCTGTGGCATGTGCTTCGGCCGACGTTACAACCACCATGACCAGGAGCTGGTTGGCTTGGTGAACCTCAGCGAAGATTTTGTCCAGGTGACAGGCAGCGGCAACCCAGCGGACTTCATCCCAGCTCTGCAGTACCTGCCCATGAAATCAATGAAGAGGTTTGTTGAGCTCAACAACCGCTTCAGCGACTTTGTTCAAAAGATCGTCACTGAGCACTATGCCAGCTATGACAAGGTACAGAACACTCTTCCATTAATAACATTTTCAGTTCAGTCATCTTGACTAAAATCATTTCCTCATTTTGGTCATTATTTGCTGATAGACTCATTAAAACCCTGTCATTATTTCATTTCAGGACAACATTCGGGACATTACAGACTCTCTCATTGATCACTGTGAGGACAGGAAGCTGGATGAGAACTCCAACATCCAGATGTCAGATGAGAAGGTTGTTGGAATCGTCAATGACCTGTTTGGGGCAGGTAGGTTGAATACATGTTGATGATCTGTTAATAAGTGATAATGATTTACAGAACATGTGAATCCTCACAGAATTTGTATCTTCTAGGTTTTGATACCGTTTCAACTGCTCTATCGTGGTCGGTGATGTACTTGGTGGCTTACCCAGAGGTAGAGAAGAGGCTTTTTGAAGAAATTAGTAAGTGGAGATTTTTCTTCAAGTATTTCACTGAGTATTTTGAATTTCCTTTCATGAGGAGAAATGTTAAGGAAAAGACTTGACTTTGATGAACACAAGATTTAACAAATGGTTAAAAGTTGCAGCTCTCAAAGCAAATTTCAGTCCTTTTATCATTGATGAAAACTTGTAGAGTTTCTTCCTTTAATTGATATTTAATGATTTTTTTTTCCTTCAATTTTCAGAGGACAATGTGGGCATGGACCGCTTTCCCATTCTCTCTGATAGAAACAACTTGCCCCTCTTGGAAGCCTTCATGCTGGAGCTCTTTCGCCATTCTTCATTCCTGCCTTTCACAATCCCTCACTGGTAAGGTTTTTCTCTTTTACATGAAGGAAAATACCACATTTTCTTGTAAAAAAAAATAGCTGTTAATGACAATACAAAGTATCTTAGAGGTGAATGACATTGGACAGAAAAATGGCATAACAACGGAAAAGAAAGACACCTGTAAACACTCAATGGGCTGACTTTCTTTTTTAGCACCACAAAAGACGCGTCTCTGAATGGCTACTTTATTCCCAAAGACACCTGTGTCTTCATCAACCAGTGGCAGATAAACCATGACCCGTAAGCTTGTTTTTTGTTATATTTGTTCATCTTTTTTATTAGTCATATTTTAGAGTTAAAAACACAGCAACAGCACCCTTATGGTAGCTGAAAATGGAGATAACACAAGCCCACACTGGAAAACCTCTAATTTGTTGTTCTTCAAGTTTATTTAAGTTCTCCTCTTTCTGCTTCCTTCAGTGAGCTTTGGAAAGACCCTTCTTCTTTCAACCCAGACCGTTTCCTCAATGATGATGGCACAGAGGTCAACAAGCTTGAGGGAGAGAAGGTGATGATTTTTGGATTGGGAAGACGGCGCTGCATTGGCGAAGTTATTGCACGAAATGAAGTCTTCCTGTTCCTCGCAATCTTGATTCAGAATCTGCAATTCCAAAAGTTGCCAGGAGAGCCACTGGATATGACCCCTGAGTATGGTCTCACAATGAAGCACAAACGCTGCCGAATGAAAGTCACAAAGCGAGTAAAGGATGAGCAGTGAAGCAAAATATGAAATGTATGAGTCTATGGTTGATATATGTTGAATGTGACACTTTAGTCAAATAGCTAATCACCTTTTAATAAAATGTAAGCACATGGGTGGTGCTTCTCAATGAAGTATCAGGAGATATTTGTTTCTCCTGCTCAGTTGTTCTGCAGTGTAAAAAGCTCCCATTCAGAAATGATAAAAAATACCAAAAAATGTGTTCAGTTTTGGGACAATATATGTTTTACTGAATGGATATCTCTATGAAGGGCATTGCAACTTGGATGTTGTATGTGACATGAGAATCTGAATGGATCAGGTATCACAGTATACCATTCACACTTGTAATCTAATTATCTTTATTTTATTATGATGTACATGTCAACACTGAAGCTATATTTGTATCCCAAAATGTGATTTGTGTGTATACCAAGATATTTGTACTTTTATAGATCATTTTTATGATTGAAGCATTTTTATATATGTATATGAGTTGAAATACTTTTGCTGGACATTGAAACGACTTTTAAGGGCAGTTCTAATTTTTTTCAAATATATGAGAAGGCTATACAATTCTGTCTTTAATGTATCAGTTATTGTAACAAGGTGCACTGCTGTGTAGCCAGAGAATGAACAACAGAAATAAAGAAAAACAATGCTGTACTGATCATCGCGTGTTTGCTTGAACTGACATAACCCTACACACGTGCACAAACAATCAAATTCAATAGCTTAAAAGCAAATAATGAGGCCTCAAATGTTTTTATATTCTAAAATCAGACAGAAAAAAATGACAACAAACCCACGTGGGCGATACGGGAAGTGACGCAATGCATAAACACGGAAACAGTTTCAGGAAAAAACAGCAGGTTCGGCCCTAATTTTTTCACAGCTCTTGACAAGCTTCTCCACTCGGTAAAACCAACTGTTTTCAACTGAATACGCTCAGGTTGGGTGTTTAAAATGATTAACATTTATTTTTAAGTTGGTAACAGCCTGCTTAGCTGAGGAAAAACTCAAACAGCGGACAGAAGCTAAGCTAATGCTAAATATGAAGCTAGCTAACCCAGCTTGCTAGTGTTCGTTCTTGTTCTGACCGTAATGTTGCGATTTCACTCATCTCTTTTGATATTGTTCAAATATAGAATATATATTACGATTATTTCGCTTTGTGTTTTCAGTATTTTACTTGGCTGTAGACCAAACTGTGTTTACACAACCCGTAGTTTACTGATATTTCTTTAATCTGCACCCTTGTTCTTAATTATGGCACAACTGCAAAAAGAGAACAATTTAAAAATAAATAAATCTTATTTTCATTTATTCCCATTTGTTTTCTTTTATAGTTGCTTCCTCGGACATGGTTTAAAAGTTAAAACAGTAAAACTGCTACTAAACACGTCCAACAGCCTATACAATGTGTTTCTTTCCAGCTCCTCAAAGGCCCTTACATGTTCACAGTCTTTTTTAAACCACAGGTTCCCAGGGAGCAGAATGGCCACAGACTGGTTGGGCAGCATTGTGTCTATAAACTGTGGGGTGACGTTGGGGGTTTATCAGGGAGAAGTGTCATCTGTTGATCACACCAGTCAGACCATCTCACTGAGACAGCCCTTTCACAATGGAGTCAGGTGTCCTGTTCCTGAGGTTACCTTCAGGTAAGAAAAAGAAGTAAATTATGATCTTATTACCTCTGTTGATTACCCGATTACATAGACTAGGGCTGGGTGGTATGGCAAAATTTTCAAATCACGTTTTTCTTTTTAAATCATATCACTTTTAGGGTATATGACTCTTTTTTTTTTTTTATACAAGAGTGTTCTTACCCACATCATCTCTCAAAAAAGAATTTCTGCACTTGATTGGCTTTAAACAGCCCAAATACAAAACCCCTTAAAAGAAAGGTTACCAACAGGGTAGCAGACAGTAATTAAGTTAAAGAATTAGAATGATAATGGTTGCAGTCAAAATAAAACATTTTTATTGAACATAGTTTGCATAATCAGTGCCATTAACCATCTTTATTACTGAACATCCTATGAGCTTTTTCACCTGGTAATAAGCCAGGAAAGGAATCAAATATAAACTTTTCTTTGTAAACCAACAAACATTGCACAAATTGTTATTATTGAAAAGTTTAAAGTTTCCCCTCCATTCAATTATGCTACACAATATCTTGAAGTGTGCAGTGACAGAATTGAGAGCGTGCTCGTCACCAGCGGGAGGTTATTGGGCCACATGTGCACACAGTGGATTGATGGGCTCTCATCAGGCTGATTCTCTGCTTGCAAATACTCTGTTGTTCCCTCTCAGAGCAGAAATACCTCCTCCCAATGTGAGTTTTCACTCGCGGTTATAAGTATACACAGGCAAATTTAGTGCACGCGTGTGTTTACCGTTCGCAGGGTCTGTTTTCATGCGCGTCCCTTTAGGAACTGGATAAACGCCATATTAAAGCCGAAAAATTTCCAAACCACTGACGTGGCTCCTCTTTTTGGAATTAGTTCCTCTTGGTCAGTAACTCGTGCTTCGCTCTGACAGCTTTCGCCGGCAGCAATTCTCGGTTCAAAACGTTCCTTTTCATGTCCTGGAGTGTTTGTGTCCAGCAGTGAAATCAGTCCCCACTGAAACACTTCCCCACTGCGTACTTTCCGGACGTCGTCTGCGCTATTCACCAGTATAGCGGTATATGAAAAATTTATATCATACCGAAAATAAACAGCGGTTTTCGGTATGAACCGGTATACCGCACAGGCCTAATATACACCCATGTTTATAACAAGCGAAACTATTAACTTTTACAGTTTTAAGGAGTAAAAACAGCAGTTGCATAGAAAAACTCTGTACACCCTCGCTTACACCAATTTTTCAAGTTATTTAAAATGAACCAATTGGTTCAAGATTTGTTGTCACTAGCACCTCTTTAGAGAGTGACCTGGTGTAATTAAACCTTAATATAACATGTAAGGTCAAATATATAATGTCATGAAGTCTGGGCATTGGTGCTGGTCCAACAAAGCCAGTCCAAGAGCAGGATGTTTGATGGAAATAAAGTCTTTGTAATCCCTAGAATTTGTCCAAAAAAGTCTTCTTGTAGTATCTTAAAGGCAGCACAAATATCATCAGAAAAGTGGGTAGACAGGTAACTCTTTGAGCCACAGAAAGAGGTTACGCATCCGTAGCAGTGCAAGGATTCTGTTTGGGAGAGCAACCTCAGATAAAAGGCACCTTGAAATAACTGATTCAATCATGAATTCTCCGTCTTATCAAAGTGCTTTATGTGAGTGAAAATGTTTACATGATATTAGAAAAAAATATTATCAGTTTGTTGTTTTAATTCCACTAAAAGCAGACTTTAAAGTACATGTCCAGGGGTGTCCAGGGGTGTCCAACTCCAACGACTTTGACACCTGTGATGTAGTCCAACTGAAATGGCACTAAATTGAATTAGT
>JBBBVU010000001.1:30595942-30612452 GCA_037177055.1 Atherinosoma microstoma | reverse complement strand
TGTCCAGGGGTGTCCAACTCCAACGACTTTGACACCTGTGATGTAGTCCAACTGAAATGGCACTAAATTGAATTAGTCAAAGTTGGCCTAACACACTCACATAATATGGTAGGAAGTCAAATTACACCTACTTGTATAAGTTCAGTATGACTCAAACTGGCCTTGGCACTCTGTGCTTGCTCCACCGTTCCCATCCAGGGCTTTTAAAAGAAAAAACTGGTAAAAACAGAGAATAATTACAAGGGATGGTGTGCATTTAATTAGTGAAAAGAGTGGAGTTAACAGCACTTATGAAATGTACAGAGCTGAAAAGATATTTTGGCTGCAATCTAATATGTCAAATGGAAAAAGCCCAATACTAACAGCATGAAAAAGGCATATCCCTAACTATGTTAATGAAGCTGCATAAACCGATCAGTCGGTTAATTTGTCTACTGTGTTTCTATACTGGGGCGAGGATCTTTGATTAAATGGCTCATCCCAGATGTTACTGTAGCTTCTCTTCATGGAACTCTTCGTGGAAATATACTGAATGTGAAGTGTTCAGTGCTAAAGTTAAAATGAAACTGTAAGCAGACTTAATCAACTGGATAATAATTCTCAACGTACACAAAAAAATGAAAGATCATGGAATGGCCAAGCCAAAGCTGGGATATAAATCCCATTGATTGAACTATTTTAGGAGGATTTAAGTAGATGCAAGGAAAACTTAACAGATCATGCAACTGGTGGAATTTTACACAGAGCAGTGGTCCACAATCTCAGCAAGCTGATCTGACTGATTGATAATCATGTAAAATATCTACAAGAGATTATACCTGCTAATTGGGGCAGTAAGCGTTTATGTCTCTCTTAAAGAATGTGTTGTTTGAGTAGATAATCTGTATTTGTAAGCTATTTTCAAGAGAATTAAGTCCTTGAAACCATTCAAAAGGAGTTAGAAATCCATTTAAGAAGATAAATCTCCTCCAGTTCCATTGCAAATTGTAGTTTGATCTCCAGGTAAGGTCAGTGTGTGTGTTTTTTTTTTTTTTTCATTTCTCATAGTGCCATGGATATCAAGGAATTGAAATTCTTAGACATCCAGGACACAGTCAATAAGCGCACCTCTCGGCAGGGGTCCGCAACACAACCCAGTTTCATATCAGCAGGACGCCATGGCCAGGATAACAGATCAACTCACTCACATGCAACAAATGACGGCACTAATTCCAGCTCTGCTCCGATCACCATCCTACGAAGAGGTGAGCATGCACATGTACTGGGGTTTGATAGCCACACAGTTCAGTTTTATTGATGGAGAAGAAATAATGACATTGTTTTGAGTTAAAAATGACTAATGATAAGAAAAATATCACTGAATAATTAATCCAAAATTCAATATAGTTTAGTAACGTGCAGATTGTGAGTGTGCATCAGTCAGTGTAGGCAAAATTCTTGTCCCTTAAGTTTAAACATTCATGAACTGTTGAGATCTTATTCCCTATTTGTTTTCCTATTTTCTGATCCTGCCCATATTAATTCATTGAGTATATAACAAGCTGTTTTTGTTGTAGTTAATGACAAATTTACAGTTCTCTACAAATAACATTCATTTAATGTTTTAGATTCTTCCCTGGAACCTACTGTAACAAAGAAAAAATTTAATCACAGTGGTTCTTTGTGGTTTAAAACAGTCTTTAACATGATTAAAGTCATTCTTGTGAAAACTGCAGAGATCTTGAATGCACGACATGAAGTGGCAGGGTCTGAAGAAAAGTCCTTATGACTGCTTAACTTAACACTGACTCCAAATAGAAGTTGATTGCTTTCAAGGCATCAGTAGCAAGTAGAGGAATTTAAATGCTGTTGACCTTTTAAACCCAGCAAAGCACGCGCTGATCAAGTTATGTTTGATTACGGTTTAAAAGGAGCATGACTATGAAGTGTAATATAACAGGGTGGCAAGTTATTTCAGTCATTCTTATTTAATGAGACAGTGTTTAATGCTGCAAACAAGAGTGTTACAATAACCCAACCAGGTTCATAATCCCAGGAGGTTGCTGCTAAATAAAAAAAAATCAAGGTCATTCAAATTCACTGTTTTTGTTGTCAATAGAAATATTGTCTAGTGTAATGGCACCAGTTATTTCCCAAAATGCCATTTTCACAACTGATCAACACATTTCTAAGTTAATAGAAGAAGAAAAAAAAATCCAATATTTGTTATCACAATACTTCAGTTCCTTTTAAAAGGCTTTTCCTTAAAGTCCCCCTGCAAAGAAATATCTTTTGACTGACGTCACATTTCTTAGATGTTTTAATTTCTCTGTGTGGAAAGGTGTCTGCAGAGAGTTTGTGATGGTAAACTTGTAGCCACTTGGAGCCAACACTCCAAATAGACTTTGAGGTGGAGGATAGTTGTTTTTTGTTGAAAGGGGGAGAGGTATAGATGTCATCTGTATAAGTTCAAACCTGGTGTCTTATATGCATTATTGTGTGAAATAGCACTATGTAACTTTCTGACCTTGGAAATAAGTGTTTTACTTATTTTGATGCCACAGTGACATTTATTATGTGAATTCCTGGAGCCGTCGTTGGGACAGAGCAAGAGATAAAATTAAAGTCAACATTGGACTGACTTTTAATTGCTGGAAAGAGCACAGAGTCGAGGTAGGATGCAAGATGGATGCTGAATTAGCTGTTGTTCAGTAGTGCTGCTTTTAAGCAACATTTTTCACATCCTCAAACATGTCTGTATGGATTTTTTCGGGAATATGTTAGTCATTGTTAGCTGTAGCCATCAAATCCCTTAAAAAGACTAAAACTCAACAACGCAGAAGTCAATCTGAAGAAGTACAGGTACAAAAATATTCAATTTCTTTCTGTTGCATCTGGAAAACATCTCAAACAGGTATGTGTCTTATATTAATAGGGAGCCAGCATTGTTTTCACCTGCACATTTTCTGCCTTTATTAACCTTATCCTGTCCAGGGCTGGTGCTTTGGTCACAGCATAGCCAGGGAGAAAAGTTATTTTAAAATGTAATTTTAAGCAGTCAAGACAGTGTGAGGTTTTGTTTAATGCTGTTTACTTTTATGCTACCAACTCCTCCACTAGTCTAAATAAATTCATGTCAAAGTAACAGGAATGCGGTCCAGCAAAGTAGCCCTAGCCAAAACACTCTGCCATTGTGAAGCTTATGTTATTGTTTATGTTGCAGCTCTGACTTTGCAGTAGAGGGGACTTTGTGCTTAGTGCTCTGTAGTAGCGTGTGATTCCATCATTTGCAGTGTTGGCTTGCCTTTTCCAAGGTCTCACAAACATTAGATAAAGGTCAGTTTGTGACCATTCCTCTTTGGTAGATGTTAATCTTCATTAGAGGAGTAGCTTTTCTTCTACTGTTGATGTCCGTGGAACAAATACTTTTTTTTAGAGTCTTACCTTTTTAGTCCTTTTGACATTTGTAGTTTATAAAAGATAACTTTTAAGTGTTGGCTGATAGTAAAACCCTGTATTTACTGTACAGTTTCTATGTCAGTTATACTGTTTTTAACTAAATGAATACCCAAATGTGGTTTGACAAATTGTCAACACTATTCTGCCGTTTAAATTTGCATTGGTAATGAGGCACATCTTCCTTCTCCTGTGCATGTGGCTGTAAAAATCCAAATGTGTGTAACTCAACTTACCTGATTAGATAAGTTAAAAACAGCATTTCCTGCTGTCAACATCTAGTCAGCAGGATGTCTGCTCGGACTGTGGGCTCTGCTGCAATAAGTTAAAGTCCCTTCACTTTCACATTCAAGGTCACCAAACAATGGAAAAGTCAGAGGTCGGAAAACCGGCTAATGCATACTGTGTAATATTCTACACCATTGTTGTAAAATGTACTTCTGTGCATGGAAGATGAAACGAATACGAGGAAGCTAGTCTTTATTTTTTCCTGTTTCATTTCATAAATTAGTCAGTTCGACTCCTAACTTGTTAACCCAGTCTGTAACTCCCTGTGTGTCACTTCTGTAGTTCCTATTGAGAAACTGGAGCTTGGGACAAAACAATGACCCCCCCCCCCTCCCTCCCTCCCTCCCTCCCTCCCTTAAGATTCCCATAGCGTGCTAAACCCTTGTACTAAAGTTCCTTTTTACAATACGTGTGTGGCTAAAATCAATAAACATTCCCCCTCCCTCCCCCTGTCTGCTCCTAAAGAGAAGTTTATGTAAAGCCAGGCTTTCGTGCCTCCGTGCCCTCCTGTCCTCCCTCTCATCGTCTCCCTGCCCTCGCTCAGTCCTGGCCAGCACAGGAAACTGACACCCCCTCCCCGACAGGAAGCCATGTTGTCCCAGTGTGCTCGGAAGGCCAAAGTGATATCAATTGTGGAAGCAATGTTTACCTTTTGAGTTTGTATTTTAATCTCTAGCTCTCAGGCTGGTGGCCAGGGAGCTAATGCCCAAATTGCATGGGGCCAAAGTGCTGAGTGGCTTGGGCAGGGCTGGTCCTTTCACACGCAATGCCATGCTCCCAAGAAGCCCCTGGTCACAAAGAAGGGAAAAAAGGGTGGGCTGTTGCTTATACAAGATCCCGGATTCCAGGAATGGTTTCAGAATATCAGCCATTGATCTTTCTGGGAGAGTAGAACGGGAATTTTAGCAAGTGGCTGCTTTTGTGGATGATGCAAAGCCCCCCTGGACCACAGGCAAATTCCATCAGATGGGCATAAATTTGTATTTGGATGAGTAGCTGCAGACTCTGTCCTTATGAAAAGCTTTTCCATAACAAGCATGCTACTGGTGAATTTGGTTATAAACATATCCAACCTAAAGTTTTATCATAAACCTCTTCTGAGAGTTTCCCAGTTTGATGACAGACCTCGACTGTTTAGGTAATTTGAGAGTCTTAGTGTTTCGTCATATATACATCAGCTTCGTGTAAATGCCTGGCATGGTCCATCTCAGTTATCACCACATTAATTTGTCAACCACTGCGTCATCCTAGCAGTGATCATAAGTGATACAGCTCTTATTATCAATGATTTCACAAAAAATTGAATTTAGCATGCGTTGAACTACTGTAAAAAAATGTGATGACAATCAGAGATGGCCAAGAAAAAGTGGTATGAAAAACTTTTTCGGAGTTTACCCACTCAATCTTAGTATCTATGTACAGTTTTACTATAAGCCCTCTGCAGTTGTGCTAATTTGCAGTAGCGAGATTGTTTGAAGTGAAATCAGTGTAAGCTCAGTCTGTCTACTGCACTTGTTATTCATTAGCCTGTTTGACTTGGAGCTGTGCCCAGTTCATTCAGATTTTTGATTCATTGCATGACAAAACACTTCCTCATAAATAAAGACATCGCTGACTTGCGGTAATAAGGACACTTACCTCTATCCCCATTCACACAGCCGAACACGTTAACCCAGCACCTGTTCGCTGATGTATGGGGAGCATTCTGTCTAATGCATCACTCGCCACTTGTAATCAGCTTTAGTTAGTAAATCACACCCAAACACTTCACTTATTTTATGTTGACTCACCACCTTGCTGAGAGCATCTGCATCCTGCATGTTTCTGTTGTTTTGGTTGGGTTTTACTTAGATGTATATTTAGGCCGGTTCTGAAATGAGTTCAGTGTTTGTTGACAACTTTGTATTTTCTTTGTTGATGTTACTGAGTCTCTCAGTTTCTTGCGTGAGAGAAGCCAAAGCACCTTAGCTGTCACACTGACAGTAGCGTGCGACTGTGCCTGTCTGTCTCCTGCTTAGCGTGAGAGCTTTGGATGGTTGGAGTTGAAGGCCTGGTTTTTCCAGTTTTTCTTTCTCTTTTTTTAAATTCTTGGTTCTTTTTTTTTTTTTGTGCTTACATGTATGTAAACTTTACTGAGCGCCATGCAGTCGGTCATTGCATGAATCGTGTGTCAGCTCTGTTTTGTTTTCAGCAGGCAGTCATCATTTACTCTGAGATTATAAAGAGTTTTAGCCAGAGTTACACCTCTGAAGAGGAGTTGCATTACAACCCTCCAGGGAGAGTCTCAAACTGCCGAGCGTATGAACTTAATTTATCCAGATCATAGAAATCAGGTATTTATACAGTATGTAGGTTGGTGCTTTGGTTGTCACTGTTTACAACCAAACTACTCATTGAATAATTTAGGAGCTCATTTTTGTTTTATTTCCACAGAGGAGAGTATTTGGAAGCTACTGACAAATGAAATGTACATTCAGGGCTGATTTGAAATGAAAGCAGTCTATAAATTCACTTAGGTTTAGTCAGGAGTCAATGAAATACATGAATGTGCTCATGAAAAGTCGTTTACGATATGCTTTGTTGATGTCAAATGATTTTAAATAATTGTTTCCTTTTTATCTATTTTAGGGCTTTTTTTTCTTCTAATTCCACCTTAATTTGTTTTAATATCAAAAATGGTAATAAAAATAAATGAACAGGAAGCAAATGTGTATTAGAAAATTAACATTTCCTTGAAATAGATTAATATAGAACTATGAAATAAAACCCCAAAGATAAATAAAAGTTCATGTTTTTATTGATTTCAGGATTTATCTCCTAGACAATCTATTTATTCCTCTGACAATTTTATTTAAGCAATTATTCATTTTTTTCATTTTGATTTAAAGTTCACACAAGCCAGGATCAGGTCCCAGCCAATGGCCCTTTACACTGACTGTCATCTCCCTTTCTGCCAGCATGCTTTCCTGTCATCTTTCCACTGTAAATAAAGACCAATAGTCCCTGTAAAATCTTAAAACAAACAGAACCCTATGGTATGGTGAGTTTACTAAAGCATCCAAAATAACCATAATCAAATACAATGGAGTGAAAGTCCTAAATGTTTCCTCAAGTAATAATGAAAATATTGTTACAGTTCTTCAAGAAGCAAAATTTACTCAAAAGAAATCACAGAAAATATAATTTGTTTGTCAGAATAACACTTCCTGTTTAAAGTGCTGTTTAATGACTAAATACATGCATTTTGGTGAATCATTGTAACGTACTGGAAGATTTGTATGTTTGCCGGCTAATTTGTTCTTGTAGAATTTGATACTTGGTAGTCATTGTTTTGTTCATTAACACTTCTAAAAAGGATAAAGAATTAAAAACCTTATTATGCACGTTTTTTTCCCCCCTGTAGATGCCATAAGTTGGCTGATGGGATTCAGCTTCTCACACAAATCCCTGATTAATGAGAGCAGTCATCAGACTTTGTGTTCTCCAGTTTCTGCAGGTTCATCTAACAGCAGAGGGGCGATGCATGCCACACAAAGGAGAAACGGGGCGAGGAATGGAGGCCCTGGAGGGCCAGTGAGATCTAAGGACGACGAGTGCTTTGGTGAAGGCACCGACGAGCAGTTGGACACTGATTTTGACTTTGAGGGAAACTTGGCTCTGTTCGACAAGGCCGCCGTTTTCTCCCAGATAGATGGGACCAGTGGGCACACGACCAAGGCACAGCATCACAGCACGCAGACCGAGCAGAAGCCACAGTCCTATCGCCACGATGAGAATATACTGGAGGGGAAGCCTGTCATATACAGACAGATAACTGTGCCTCAACATGGGGGTAAAGAGTTCTGTACTGGTAAGAAGATATACATGCCTTCACATAAATGATTTACATACACAAATATTGGAAGCATTTTATGAGTGGTTGACAAACGGTACACATAAGCAAAGATAGCAGCATCTATTGGATTTGTGTTAGAGCAGGACAGGAGTTTGCTCTGGTGGCATGAGTTTTATTTAGTGCAAATTGAAGCTATATGGTGCCAAGCCCAAAAAAAAAACAAAAAAACAGATAATATTTTTTTGGGGGTAAATTGGAATATTGACACCATCCAGGCAGAGTCGCCATAGCATCTTCTCTCTCTTGAATTAATCTCACATGGAAAAAAACAAGTGGAAACGTGATAGTATGAAGTCCACATTTAGCACGTTGGCTTTGCAAGCTTGAAGTTTGTTTTGGACAGACAACTTTTTTTCCACTGGCCAAAGCTGAAACAACTTTGGCCAGGAGTACAGTGTGGTTATGTAATAACGCTGTTTAGACAAGCAGTTGGGAAGCTTCAGCTCCAGCTCTGGCTAAATAGCGAAATATGCTTTTTTTTCTTTTTTTACACTTGATACTGAGCACTATATAAGCTCTCACTGCTAGAAGGAATGTGCTGCAGTGTCTGTTTCTATTCAACACAACAAGAAAAACAACATGCACCATAAAGAGAGGCTTACAGTAGTTGTAGTGCTTATTTTTCCCTTTTGGTAAGAGAGAGTTTAGCCTGGGCCGGGGATGATTGGCAGTGCTCACCCCTGGTTACTGTTTATCATGGGTGCGAATTTGGACATCTTGTGCACCCCGGCCCGGCGGTAATAGATATGATGACCATGTCCTTGCTCGCACTAGCTCCACTCCAGGATGGTTACATAACTGGTTGATACAGACACAAGATAAGTAAACACTGTGCCTGGGGTCCAAGGTATGAGAGAGGTGGCATGGCGAGTCTATCAGTTCATTCCATGGTAATAGAGGAAGGGCTGAGACCTTGGGTGTATCAGTACATGCAGATGTTACATCATAGCCAGCAGGATCAAACTCCTCCTTTTTTTGTCAAAAAGTATATTTGTTTATTAGATTAACAATTTTATATCCATTGTTGTGCTCAAATATATTTCTTTCGGATGGTTAAGATACCGTTACATGATTCCTCAAATTCCTAAAATTAAATATGAAACTTTCTTTGTTAAAATTTTTTTTTAAGGATGGCTAAGTGAGTTTATTTTAGTTTGAGCCTTCAGATAACAGGTAGGGCTCTTCAATGCAGCTGCCCAGCACTAGATAGATAGAAATAATTGATGCCCACAAAGGCTGTAAAAAGACAATAAAGCTTCTTCAGGTGAAACTTTTCCTCAGCTTGCAATACATGTAGAGAAATGCGAGTTAACATGAACTGTAAGGGGTCAAGTTGATGTCTGTAAGAACCTGAAAATGTTCTCAGAAAACTGCTCACAAGATTGCTAGAGAGGGAATTTCAAAACATTCACTGAGCTATAAATTAACTTTCATGAAGATTAGGCAGTGTCCTGCGTGGGGTTGAATTATTCTTACCTCTGTCCCAAATGGAGGAGTTTCAAAGGAATACATTTCCTGCACTCCTGTCTGCAAAGTTTATCATCAGAAGTTTAATTAAACATCTGAACAAGACCGAGAAATATTGTAAACAAGTCCTGTTGACTGGTGAAGTTAAAATTCCAAATTTTATTTGATGCCGTAAGGATTTGTTCGGTGGGAAAATAAGGCCTTGTCCACACGTAGCAGGGTATCTCACAAAATGAAGATATTTTCCTACGATTTGGCCTGTCATCCACACACAAACGCAAATTTACGGCATCAAAAACGAATCTTTTAAAAAACTCTGACCAGAGTGAATATTTGCGTATTCTCCGTTTATGTATCTGCATGTGGATGTTCATAACCGGGGTTTTAGGATTCGAAACGTCAATATCTGTGTATATGACGTCAGACACTCTGACGTCATATGTGCGACTGGTCGATTATCTGGGCGCTTTTTGCTTGATTTAATTTATTTCGTCCTCCTCATTTTTGTGGATATCATTCTCTTACTGATCAGGCGCCGGAAATACTTTTATTGTGAATTCCTGCAGGTCATGTTACTTCCCTCCACTCTGCCACACAGCTGGAGCGAGTGAAATTTTTCCGCAACAGCTTGTGTGGTCCAGGAGCGGAGAACAGCTGATTCCAGGGACTGTAAATGATTTTGTTTCTGCACAACCATGTCCGAATCAAATAAAGCCCCTAAATGGCCAAAAAAGGGACTATAGAGATGTAGCAGTAGTTCAGTGGCAAGTTTAAAAGAATATTGTTTAAGTTGTTTTTTCATTGCAAATGAAAACTGAGACCAGACAATATCACATTAAATGTAAGGAACAATAAAGAAAATAATGCAATGAAGGAGGGTCGGGGTGTATAAACACGCATAATGCGTTAACGAGCGGGTCGGGTTGCGGGTTATATCAACGGGTTGGATCTAGATTTGACTGTAAGATAAACGTGGGTACCGAGTTGGGTTTGGTAATTAACGGGTTCGGGCTGGTGCGGGTTTGTAAAGTTGGTCCCCTGCAGGATTCTGCTGCACATAGAAAATTCTGATTGGATAGGATTTGAAGAACTACTCTGATCTCTTGGTTTTGCATGCTTATGACTTATGTTTATGAACACACGTATGCGGTTAAGTGTAGACAGACTTTTTTTCTAAAAACGTGACATGTGGACTCGCGGTTTTTTCTAGACGGAGGTAGGAGGATATTCGTTTTTTTTAAAAACCCGTCTAGGTGTGGACAAGGCATAAGTGTGAATAATTGACTCTCATCAAAAGAACAATCCTCCAATTATGAAATATGCAGGTTGGTTGATGCTTTGAGGTTGTGCTACAGCCAGAGACGCAGTGAGGAATGAAAGATGGGAAGAATGGAGTTATTAAAGTACAAAAGAAGCCAGATATTAAAAAAAGCCCACTAAAACATACATCAGCACTAGATAAGCAGCATGATTCTGATCATGCTGCATATCTGGGTTGAATCTTGGCACTATAAGCAAAGTATGAATCTGTGCAAACCAGCGAGGCCACCAAAATTCTCTGATATCTGCAGGAGGCCATTAGAGATTTAACTGCCTCCCAGCAGCTTTATTTATCAAAAGGACTCTGAGCCGTGCCCATCCCCCAGCTTGACTTTCATTACCCTTTTAATGTAACACAGGCAACAGACAGCTAAGGATTCTCCAACCCTGGAGAATACATGAGGTGCAAGATCAACATTTTGCAGTTAAACTCACTGTTTTTGTCTAATCATTATTGAAAATTAGTGGTTTTGGACCTCAGCATCTGAAAATCTCTCAAGACTAGAAGCATTTTACAGAATAAATGGGCCAAAATCCTCCAAACAAGAACTCTGAGACTCATCTGGCAACAAGTGTCTACAAGCTGTCATACTTGCCAAAGGGAGTCTCGTTAACTTTTAAAGCTCCCGTTTTTTTTTTTAACCCTAATTTATTTTTAGTGTAAAAGATAAAATTGAAGATTTTTGAAAGCTAATCTCTTACTCCCTCAGCTGTGCAAAGTATTTCTACCAGTAGTGGTGACACAGCAGAACTGTCTGCCATCCAGCAGATAGCTGCCAAGCAGTGCCTCCTTTTCTTACTGTGCAGACAGATCTGCTTCCCATGGCTGTCATCATAATCCTCATCCTCTGCACTCTGTAATTAGTACGCCGCCGTACGGCCTTACATAAACAGCACCTCTGAAGCAGGAACAAACCGCAGTGCTCTTGACCTGGAATCTTTGCCAGTAAACAGATAAATCAACAAAAGAAGAATACAGAAAGAAAAACAGCGCCCAGCTGTAGATTCGGTTGACATAACTCACTGACATGGGGATTTGACAGGGCTTTTTATATGGGCCATTGTTTATTGTAAAAGTCTGTGTAAGTTTAGTTCTGCTATGATCTTAATTTATGTGGTGAAACTGCAGCGCAGATGAACCTGACTGTAACACATATCACAATCCCAATTTCAAGGATTTTGCTTTATTCATATATGTTGGATATATCACTGTGAAGAGAGCAGAAGGCAAATCCTGTGTCATTGTCCTGTTTTCTTTTTTAGTTTTTTTTTGTGTGTGTGAGTGTGTGCGTGTATCATTACAACTGCTTTTAAGCCAGATGAAGAAATGTAATGCAATCATTATGTTGGTTAAGAAATTGATCTGTGGATCTCCTCAAGACTTAATTTACCAAAGTTTTCAAAACCCAGAAAGTTATATATTTCAAAATGTGCAGATCCATAAAAACACAGAAAGAGCTCTGAGTTATACTAACAGTGTTGTGATATTCAGTACTCAGGCCTTGGATTGCTTAAATGCATGCAAGTTTCCGATAAGTGCTTCATGCAAAACAGCTGTTGACCCCAAACTTATTACCACAATGATTAAAAGCAATCTCAGAGATCTGTGTAGTTTCTTCTTTTTTATTGTACATACACCCCATGTTCCTTTTACTGAATAGAGCAACCTCAGGGTTTACACGTGGCCCACATACATCAAGTATCAATACCTTTCAGCCCCGTCAGCTGTCACGCTTGAAGGACTGCATCCTGCTCAGTTTATTTAGCACCGCTGTGTACTCATGGCCACCCGGTTGAGCTAGTTGACTCGAAAGTGGGTGTGTGCCAGAGTCATTGAATGTGTGTGAAGGAGGAGGAGATGGCGTGTGTGTGAAATGGGGGCAGTTTTGGCAGCGGCAACCTCTGAAGCACACCAGGTGGGGTGTTTGAAGGGCAACACCCACTTCCTCTGTGCTTGGCACTCAAGGCAGCGCTTTGCATGACAACAAGCAGTTGACTTTCCTGTGCTTATCGCTCGCATGAGGATCGGCATGTTCCACATTTCTATTACCCACTGCAACACATTAGTGGGTCTTTGTGTGGCATTCATAAGAAAAGTGGGAGGGGAGCAGAGATAAGCAAGAATTTTAGTTTGGTCTGGGATGAGTCTCTTTTGTTTATTTCTCATTATCTAGTGTAGGAGTGTGTGTGTGTGTTGCGAGGTAGAACGTGTGATTCTGATCATGCTGTATATCTGGGTTGAATCTTGGCACCATAAGCAAAGTATGAATCTGTGCAAACCAATGAGGCCACCAAAATGATCTGATATCTGCAGGAGGCCATTAGAGATTAAACCGCCTCCCAGAAGCTTTTTTTATCAAAAGGACTCTGAGCCGTGCGCATCCCCCAGCTTGACTTTCATTACCCTTTTAATGTGCCACAGGCAATAGACAGCTAAGGATTAGCCCAGGCTTTTTAAAGGTTTCTAAACACTTCGGCTCATACAATAAGGAAAGGCCAAATTCCTGTTATGTAATATAGTGATTCAAAAAGTACACAAAAGAGAACAATTCTGACAATGTGGGGTGACATTCATGACAGATACATAACAACAAAAGGATTTAAACATTGAGAAGAGAAATCTGACTGCTCAGTAAAACAAGATCTTCTGAACTTGTCCAGTCACCTTGTATCTGATGTGGTAAAATCTCAACATCTGCATAGTTCCTAAACTAGTCCATTACCATTACGGGGTATTTAAGTGACTGCAATAGTTTCAATTTAGCTTTGTGTGCTAAAAATACCGTTAATAGAACCTTATTTTATTTTTAAGCCACTTAACGCTGACTATTCAAGCCTTAAAAAACCAGTTAACTCAATGCATGAACCACTTTTGTCTACACATAGGTAACTTAGGAAAAAACCTATTTTAAACAGCATCTTCAGGCATTGCTAAGAGTAGCCTTTCGCATAGATGCATTATTTGTTTCCATTTTTGTTACCTCTGTAATGCCTAAGTACTTTTGCACCAGCATGATGATAGAAATACCAAATTTTTCTGGCCACATTTAAAGAAACGAGTGGTGCCTCAAGACGTTTTGCTCTGCACTGTACCACTCCTCTTTTGTTCAGCAGGTGACAGAGATTCAAAGTATCCTTGTAACTGCTTTTATCTGCTTTGTCATGTCGTTACTAACGGGCCATCTCATTGTAGTTGTGCTGGAAAAATGCAAGAATAGGTAGTTTACTGAGTGGATATTGTAATGTTTGTCAAGCAAGCCTCATTCTGAAACTTAAAGGTTTGCTTTCTTGTTGCTAAAAAGCAAGTTTGTCCATTCATGTTGAAATTAAAAAACATCCTCTTTCTATGAATAACTATACATAACATGTAATTGCAATTACTTTTTAAAGTTAAATAGATAAAGAAAAACTGAATGGAACCAGTTTTATTCACCCAGGTCCCAGATGCAGTCTTTCCCAGTCTCTGACTATAAGTTGTTGGAATACAGGTGCAGGTGTTGTGCATGATGTTTATCCTCTTTTCTTTTCTTTTGTCACGCTAACCTGCTGTGTGTTTTGACTGAGAGAGCAACCTATGTGGGGGGTCCAGCCTGGTGTAGCTCGGTCCCACAGTAAAGCACTAGGGATTGGTCAGAGGCCATGTGATGGTGCGTGTGAACTAGGGGTCCATGAGGGAGAGGTGTCTTGCGTAGCGTACTTGTGTTTGTCATGTTTTGTAAAGCCTGCCTATTTTCCCTTTGTTGCCTCAGACAGCAGGGACAAACAGGAGAGGAAATGGAGAATCTTCCGTGACGGGAACAAGATCAGGTCAGGATGAGGAGGAAGGGCTTTTCCCCAAGGAATTGTATTACTCGCATAGGGATCTTTGGGAGAATTGGCAGCAGCCATCAGCCAGATAGTGGTAGAAATGAGTTGGCCATGATGTGAAAAGCAAGAATTTTTGCTCCGATATATAGCTGGTAGATCTTAGATATTGAATGGTGATTTCCTCTTGAGCGGCTGGAGAACTTCAACATTTATGACGTGACTTTAACAACTGCAGAATAAAGTTGATTATTTTTTTTGTCACTTCCGGGATATTTCCTCTGGGCGAACTTTTTTCACAACAGGTTAATGTGTTGATTTGCTGCTAGACTTCATTTTTCCACTACATCTGGAATAAAGTATAGAACATCCTTAACACACTGTGTTTTTAGTGTTATTCTTGTTTCGCCTCTGTAGATTCAGGCCTGGTGGTTCCCAGCATTCCCTACGAGCTTCATAAGCGTCTTCTGGGAGCTGCAGAGCGCTGGGGCCTGTCTCCTGAGCGTAGGCTGGAGATGATCGGTGTTTGCTCCAGTCAGATGGCTCTCTCATTGCTTGGTGGACCAAACAGGTAAGAAATAAAGACCTTGACTTCAGTGTAGTGTTGAAGCCTGGATGAGACACCAACCTCATGACTGGGGAGTAGAAGTGTGAAGTTGCTATGCAACACTGTACCCAGTATCTCACCTTTGTGTAGTTATGAGGACAATCCATGTCAGCCAGGATTTCCCTCATTAGAGTGCATTCTTCATGGAAACAAAGAACAATTTCCAGTTTCTATGGCAACCATCTTAACTCCTGTTTTCTACATGTGTCAAATGATTAACCTTGACCCCCCCCCCCTTCAGGGTTTGTTTTCCACTCATACTGAGTAGTCGCACTGCATTTCAAGAGCATCCTATCAGACTGAAGCAGCACTTAGTACTGCTTACCTGCTCCTTTTATTCGTGAGGAGGTCTCATTGATGATCACAGAACAACTGCACAGTGGCTCATATAACAAACAGGTTTATGTTCTCAAAGCCTTTCATCAGTTTAACACTGTGTAATACTCACTCGGCTCGAATTTACACTGTACTACCGCAAGCTTAGATCAAGTTTTACACGTGGTTTTGTACAGTAGTGTTTGAATCACAGATGCTAAGTGATGTGCCATTACTTCTCTGACTAATATCAGTCAGATCATTCTTCATTTAATTCCTTTAATACTGCTTCCAAATAGTCACTTGATTGAATGAGCAGTAATAAGAGGATGTTTAAAAACTGTGACATGGTGTAACTATCCTATCTGCTGCCACACTTATCATGAAATGAAATGAAAAATACTTCTTTGAGGGAAATTATTGAAAATCATCAGACTGATCCTGTTCTATATTTATTTGTTGATTAATTCTATTCACGTACCGCCATCAAAAGAATTCCTATAATCATGATAAAGACATTTCTGGCGATAATTTTGACTTCAGATGAGAAAGGGAACCTTTAATATTAGAATGAATTACAGCAGGAGAGTAATCTGTTCGCTTCTTGGATTGCGTGACAGCATCTTATGAAAAAGCAGTTTTTCCCATTTTCTACATACAGATAACTTTGAAGTAAAATCATCTTCTTTTGCTCTTTGATGTAGCTATGTAATTTAGGAGAAACTAGGGGTGTGAGAAAAAAATCGATTCAGTAAAATATCAATCAAAGTTTATTTGTATAGCACATTTACACAAGGGATCATCCTGACCAAAGTGCTTCACATAAAACACAACTTACAAATAAAATCAGAAATAATAAAACACAGTGACAAAACATTGTTAAAAAACAGTTAAAATGAGGTCATGAATTATTAAAAGCTGCTCTGAACAAAAATGTCTTGAGCTTGCTCTTAAAAAGTGACAGGTCACAAATGGATAGCAGTTCTGGTGGAAGTGAGTTCCACAGTCTAGGACCTGCCACGGAGAAGGAGCGATCACCCCATTTACAACGTCTGGTGCGTGGGGATCTCAACGAGGTTTTAACCTGCTGAGCGTAAAGTTCTTCTCGGCTGATGAGGCTTGAGCATCTCACGCAAAATATCGCGATTCTTTTGTTTCACGATTTTTTAAATCGATATTTAAAATGATTTATATATGTTTTTAAATCTTTACTTGTCTTGTCCAGTATTATAGCCAGTAGAATGATGGTCTGGTTACTGTGTTGTTGTTTTTTATTTTTTTTTATTTTCCCCCAAAAAATTTGAAAGATTTTTTTTTTTACTTTTTTTTCTTTTTTCTACTCGTCTTGTTCTGGGGTTAAAGAAAGCAAACTAAAAATC
>JBBBVU010000001.1:30578150-30589092 GCA_037177055.1 Atherinosoma microstoma | reverse complement strand
TTTTTTTCAGGGGCGGCAGTGCCCCAAATCACCGAGTCACTAAATTTTCTTTTATCTGGTTCCATAGTCGGACACATTGGTGGTGTGTCTTATGATGCTGACCTTTTCCCTTAGACTGTCCTCTCTGTTCACACGGTGTGGTCCAACATTTCACTGAAAGCCACAGATATAATTGGGAGTCAGTAAGTCGAGAAGCCGTCCAGCATAGTGTTGTAATAGAAATGTTTAGTTTTGAGTGAAAAGGGGGTGTAACTTACTTTAGCGCTTTAGCAGGTGTGACATTTAAAAAGGAAAAAAAAATCCCTCTGCATGCCAGACATGTGCAATTGATATGGTTTTCTCTTTTTGATATTATTTAGCAGTGTGCAGGGAACTGAGAACAACAAAAGACGACCGAATCATCCTGTCCGATAATGGACCTGGTTATTTTAGCCTCCCCTGTGCTGCACTAGGACAAGCATCGAGTTGAGGTCCATCCCCCTGCCTAGGAGAAACATTGATCCATATCTTTTCACTGATCGTGCTTTATTATAATATATATGAAGTGGTATAAGTCCAGTGTTTCACTCAAGTCCAGTGTTTCACTCAAGTGTAAATTGGGAAGATTCTGGTAAACACAAATGTTTTCAAATGAGTGAATGTGGCATTAATTATAAGAAGTTGTGTTTTATTTAAGATGTACGTTCATGAAATTCACCAAAATGTCTGACCTTCCTGCAGCATTTGCATCGTTTAGCTCCTGAGTGCTTCAAGGTAACTGTCTGAAATGTGCATACCTTTGCAAGCCATGGCAAGACTGAGAAAAGCAACATGTATGTCTGTGGTGTAATGTTACTCTGTGTAGTATTCCCATGCAGTTTAGGTAAAGAGCGTCCGCCTGCTCTGCTTAGTAGCACACCTAATCAGTTTCAATCTTTGCCCTGGGTTGTTCTCAGGGAACAAATCTTATGATGACTGTGTTATCTTGGTGCCTGTACTTGTTATCTGACATGTTAGCGTGTTGTGGTAGCTCAAAATCTATAATATCATCTGTCCAGATCTTGTTGCCTATTTTAATAACCGATTGCCTCTGCAGGTTTGACCAGTGATTAGCCTTTGTATTAGAATCTGAACAAGAATGATGACATATTTAGCATCTGAGTGGTTCTGCTTCGTATTAAAGCTCCAAAACTCTTAGAATGGCATGTGATGGTTTGGAGAGGATACTTGTTCATTTGCTCCCATGCTAGTCAATGAGTGCACAGTGCTGATGACGGCAGCTTGGGTTGTCCTTTCTGATAAATCTGGTGGTGTGAGGCCTTGGCATTCATTATCCCCAGAGGAATTGGGTGAACCAGACTGCAACATGTTAGGACTCCATTTGCCGTGTCTGTCGGGGCTAACCTGCTACCTGTATGCTAAAATCTCCAACATGACACCTTGTGTCTTGGTGCAAAGAGTGAACTCGATCATTGCGTTTGTTGTTTATGTATGTTGTAAATGATGTGTGCAAAAATGCAATAATTGCATGAAGCACACATTTTTGTGCTTTGTTCTCTCTGACAGTATATCCCCCTGATTGATGGCTAGACTGAAGTGGTCCAGTTTGACAGGGGCTGGAAGTGACAGAACAAGTCCACAGGAGTAGCTGTGTGATGGCTCTCTTCTAATTAGTGATGAGTTTATCTGGGGGTTAGAGGGTTGGTTGGGGAGGGGGCTGTCTGGCCAATCTGTAAAGCTGTGAGAAGCCGAGTTGTGTTACTGTCTCATGTTAAGCTTTGAGGCTGGCTTATGTGCTCAGCAGGGAAGTAATGGCTCCTCTGTCTGTACACTGACCATCTCATTGCACATTTGAAGCCTGTCCAAGGCCCCGCTGACCTTGACACAATGGCCGCGTTTAGCTCGTTCTTTCCCCTCCGGACTTATATCTTCGTCTTTTTTAATCAGTGAGCGCAATAACAGTGGAGGGATTTATTGGTGACCCCGGTGCACAGCTTAACACTATACTGATACTCGTGAGCAACAGGGCATCACAGATGGTATAAGATATACCCTGCAAGGTAGGCTGAATAGCACCGTTACTCTGCATAGATGCATCCAGCTTCATATACTTCATGGTTGTTTGTGTTTTTGCAGCTAGCTGTAAAAAGGATAAAAACTGAAATCGATATGAGTGTGCACACAGCTTGAAGTCTGATTAGATGCATGTACTTTCTGAATAATGCATTTTTATTGTGGATCTTGCAAGATGCAAAGTGGAAAAATCCTGCCACGGTCCACTAGTATAGGAAGAGTGATGGAAAATGAAACTGACAGTAGAGCTGCACTGCACCTGTGCTGCTTCCTCTTTTGAACCCAGTTGGATGCATCATACAGTAGTACTGTACACACTTGTGTGTGACGTGCACAATGCTTTCATTGTCTCAGCTGAGAGGTGATGAGGACACAACTGTTGTTTCTGGAGACTTCTGTTGGGGATGCGATTGATTGCCACACTCCTAAATCAGCTTATTTACTGCTATTGTAAAGCAAATTAGATACAAATAAGTTAGGCTCGCAATGAATCTTGCAATACTCTTTTATGTAAATAGATTTTCCTGTAGATTTCTGTGTTTGGTAAATAAGATGCAAGATACAATAAAAATGTCTGTTTCCAGATGGCCATTTTATGTCTTCATAAACTCTAGCTGTCTAAAACCCACAAAGTCATGTGAAAAATGAATTTTAAGGCTTTTATGTGTCGAGGCATAATGATAATCTCATTCTTATCAGGTTTTAAAATGAGGTAAATAAAACCTGAGATTAACACCAATCTTCTTGTCATTACTCCACAGAAGCTAAGCCAAAATTCAGAAGCAGTGTGAAAACCCCCTTTCTGCTTCCATTGTAATTCAGAGGGCAAGTTGCAGCCAGGTGCTGCTAATCAAATTCACTTCATAAACTGAGCATCAGCAGTTGTGACTACTTTGTAGAAGCAGAAATATTTTGCAGTTTGCTGCTCTGGAGTTTTCAGGTTTTTGGAGAAGAAGAAGAAAGAGTTTAACAATGACCCTACAGAAGCAATCATTTCTGCCCGTTATTTATGGTAAGTTTATAAAGCCATTTCCAAACAGCTTTGAGTCAATCGTTCTGGTGAAAGATGATTCTCAGACTCCACAGGCCTCATTTAGAACATTAAATGTTTAAGTCCATTATAGTACAAGTGGAAAAAAGCTAAATAATTATGGCTCATTTGTTGGGTTGTCAGGAGAAGGCCTTTTTCTTTGGGTTTTTGAAAAAACCACAAGATTTCTGGAACAATATCCTTTGGACATAAGGGGACCAAAGTGGAGATACTTGGCAATAATGCTCAACTCAACGTTAAGTGAAAACCAAACACAACATGTTAGCACAAAGTTACAAACATCTCATACCAAATGTTAAGCATAGCGGTGGAGGGGGGTGATGATATTGGCTTGCTTTGAAGTAAAAGGATCTGGACACTTTGCAGTGACGTCAACCATGAACTCCTCCTATATGTAAGGATATTGAGTCAAATGTGAAGCCATCTGTGCGACAGCTTAAGCTTCAGTGAAACTGGGTTGTGCAACAGGACGATGATCCAAAGCACAGCAGCAAATTTACACCAGATTGGTTGATAAAGAAAGGAATCAAGGTGCTGCAGTGACCCAGAAGTCCAGACCTCATCCTTACTCAAACACTGGTGGGAATTTCAGAGAACGGAGCATGCTGCAAACCTCAATGAACCGAAGCACTGTTGTGAAGAAGGGTGGACCAAAATTCCTCTATTGATGTGAGACTGTCATTCAGAGAGTGCAGACCTCCACCAAACCATTGTAATTTCTTGATTATGTAATTATGGGCATGATTTTTTTGGGGTAGAAGTTCTAATGGTAAAATTATCCCTGTCTCCCCCTGAGAAAGAATCCCTTAAACAATTCCTGGATCCAGGCAGTGATCCAGATTACCCCCAAAATTAATCAGTTGTTCCTTGTACCATTTCGGAGATTTTGTGAAAATTTCATCAAAATCTTACGATTACTTTTTGAGTTATATTGCTGACAGATGGACAGGCAGGCAGGCGGAAAGACAGGCAGGCAGGCGGAAGGACAGACGCACGCCGGCGAAAACATAACCTCCACACCTTGGTGGAAGAAGAACAAAGAGCAAAAAAAACAAAACAAAGGTCATCAAGTATTTTTTTGCTACTTCTTTATTGCTGTCTCATCTTCTGTGTGCCCCACCTGCTGTCACGTGACGCTCTTACATCCCCTCCCTCTCAAGCGGTCCCGCCGCTCTGCAGAATAGCGGTATTGTGGCTGAAATCTTGTGCACGAACTTAGCTAGGCCTCTCCATCTGGGCAGCGGCTGGACAGCTCCTTGACGAGTGGGATGGCTCTTGCCGCCACACCCTCTGTCTGGCTGCACAATGTCGGCAGTGAGGAGAGCTGCAGGCCTGACGCATGCCTCAGTGTTTGGCTGCACCCACAGAGAATTCCTGCAGGGAACCACTTGACAAAAGGAAAGTGATGATCCAACTTTTTAAACTCATCTAGAAAACTGCAATCCCAGGCAGCTTCACAGCACAAGTTCCTGATTACAGTAAGTATTTCTGTTGGACATGTAGTGGCATTCAGATTATTGACTACATCCATTCATTCAGATTGTTTTCCCCTCCTTATTTGTGTCAGTCAACTGCACTGGCGTTGCCTCTGCAGATTTTATTAACCCCATAGTTGTGTGTCTAAGAGCTGGCTCACACTATGCTGCATCCCAACCCAAGCTGCTTACTTTAAATGACAGGTCAGCTCGATGACATCAGTCTTTGTTGTGGAAGAGCTCATTTGAATTAATCAGGAAGAGGAGAAGTATTTGCTGAGGGAAACAGTTGAACACTTCCTTTTTGAGAATAGTCATGAAGAGGAGCTCAGAAACGGATGCTGTAATGCTGCTGAAACTTTTCACGTGAGCGATGCTCAATTTGAGATGTATTTTTTTGAGTTGGTTGTTAGTTAAATGTTTCAGTAACTTTTTATTATTGATTTCACACCTTGTAAGGCGTATCCAGCACTCACTTGTATTATCTGTGCCATATCTGAATGCCTCCTGTGTAGCACATCAGAGCTGCTGGTACCAAAAGGATGCTCCTAATAGATGGTTTGTTAAACTTGGTGTCTTTTCACATTTCTGTTTTCATTTAATGAGCATTATTTAGTCAAAATTTGACTCTTTAGTTGTTTATTTTTCCTCCTGAAGCAGGTTGTCCAAAACTTTGGTTATTTTTCTATGATCAGAGGATTTAGTGATACCTTACTTTTTGTTCTTTTTTGGAAATGACCAACTGATATCTGAACTATGAACACAAAATCTCCACTCAAGCATGAAGTTGGGTTTCTCCCTGGTTACTTTCAGTGTCTGATCAGTCTGCAACCTTGCACACCTGAGTCCTGATCACTGATGCGCTTCATGCTCAGGCCCGTATGGGGAAGTACAGAGAAGCAGTGCAGTTGGTGTGAAGATGAGCTTATTTTCTCCATTTAGAGAGATATTAAAGCCTGCTGACGTTATTGTGACAGGATGAATCATTGATGTTGTTGACAATGTATCCTCCCACAGCAGGGAGCCTCACGTCCTTCCTCTCCTTATTTGTTTCCTGATAAACTTCAGAGTAGTTTTTACAGGGTTGAGTCATGAGTTGCACTTCAAAGGTACAGGAAACGCCTCTGCTTTCATGATGTCACAGAGTTCAGGAAACCTAGGAGAACTGAATTGGGGATACTTTGACATTTGTTTTTCAATTGAGGAAAAATTGTACTTGATCTTCTCTGTGTGTAGAATTTCCCTCGGGCTTCTTTTTTTTGTCCTGACGTTGTTTAATGATAGCTTGAAGCAGAGGATCTGCACAGTGTGGTTACGGTTTGCAGTGGTTTCCATTAGGCCATGTTTCTGATACAAATCAGTTGATAATTTCCTGAAATGATTTCCCAAGAGTTTGGCTTATAGATGGCCTTTTAACATTTGCTTTATACATGGTAATCGGGGGAGCATAAAAATAGAGTGGTCACAGCATCATAGCTACATGCCCTGGTCACTGCTTGAGATGTTAAAAGAATTTGAAAATACTTTCTATTGTTTTTAAATATTCTGAATAAAGGTGGCAGCTGAATCTGACTTTGTCTCTGAGAACGCTAGAATAATTTTCACCAGCTGTTGCTGAGAATCATATATTTGTCTTTCAGATATTTCTTATTTGGGAGTCCTGCTACAACTGCGGGTCAGTAAGAGCACGTTCACACCAGGATAGTCTGGGGGACTTTGTGTGATTGGGTGGGGAATTCAGATGCCCTTTCATTTGGTTTGTTGTCACAATGCACTTTACTCAAGTGGACCAAACTACCTGGAAAATGTCACACAGTTGACAGCAACTGCTCATTAGCAATGTTGCTCCATGACTTCATTTGTGTCACTTCCTCTCTTTGCTCCACTGGATGATCCATTTGCTTTCACACTGCAGGATAACCACACAAGGGTTGACTTGCAAGCGAACCAGGATCCCTGGTTTTCAAGCGGACCAGAGTTTACTTCTTTGGTCAGCACCAGAGAGTGAATGTGCATTCACACCGCTCCAAACGAACCGTACTATCTGTGGAAGTGGACCAGGGATCATTTAAAGCGGACCAAATAATGCCAGTGTGAACGCGCTCTGACGCTGAGATGTTAAAAATACATAAGAATTTGGACAGTGAATGCTGTTATTATTTATTATTTTCAAAGAAATTGCAGAAGCCAGTTATGGGGCTGGGCAAATGTAAATGTAGATATAACTGCAAATACTTATGAATAAATCCTAAACGGACAGTTATACCCGTATGCATTGAAAGCATAAGTCAGTTCTATATCATGATGAAGATTAGGAGTTTTGAATTGAATGCAGTAATTTGGTAAGCACGCCTTGTTGCTTTTCTGTCTTCTATCGTTGTGCTATAGTGCGACTCTCATGTTATTTAACTGCTGGAAACTCTCAAACAATCATATAGATTAACAGTGTGATGAAGACGTGTTAATTATGTCTGGTGATTGATTATCTTATCATGTGGGTGTTTTTTTAACATTTTAACCATTAAAAAAACTGGACATAAGGCATAGTTGTACAGTGATGCAGTCAACCAAAACATAACCATAATCCTTATCCATAAGCACATCCCTGCATATGCTTGGTGGTGTTACTGTGATCTAGTGCAAATATTGTTACACTGAAGTTTAATCAGAGTATTACAGGAAAACAACAGATTAGTAACCCTTCACCACAACAGATACGTAGAGATAAAATGTGAAGATTTTATTCAGGATGAAGCTCATTTTCATAGCATCATCTTTTACACTCACATGCGGTCTCTTAACAACTCTGACTTCAGAACGCACATGTCCAGGAACTCATCAGCTATTTCTGCTGATGCGGTGGGGTTGGCTTCGAAGGAAAATAAAGCCACTCGTCTCAAGTTTCTGCTGCGCTCCTTCTTGAGTCTCCTGGGAAAACAAGAATGTCCCAACCATCTAACACAAACTAACACTCATCTTGTTTCATTAATAACTCCAAGAAATAGGATAAATGTTTGGTGGTTGATTATTTTCACGGCTAATTCCAAATATGTTTACTGAATTTAGCTTAGCAAGGCTAATGTAGTACTATGTATTATCGGTGTAATAGGAGTTCCATATTGTCATTGTGATTTTGTGTATGTTTAAGTGCCTTTGTGTTGTACATTGCTTTAAACAAGACAACACAATAATGTTCCTGGACCACTCCTGTTCACTTATGTGTCTGGTCATATCTATATGCACCAGTGCTGGTATATTTCTCAGGGCCTTTGTCATGATGCTGTATGGAATCTGGATGTTTGCTCAGTGCATCCTGTGCTGTTCCTTCCTGCTAAGTGCATCCATCCTTGTTATGAAAATGAAAATTAAGTGCTGATAAATTCACTTCAGAGAAGTCAATAAGCAATCATTTTGGTTGTCGTTTGATTAGACTTTAACTTCAACCAGCATGTAATTAATAATTCACTGGAGAAATGATCAACCTTGTTGGCATTTAATAAAATATACAGTATACTGTTGAATTTTGACTCTTTGTCATTGATATTTTTTATTACTGAAGGATGATGTTTAAACAAAACATCATAGATTTTTCCCAGTATATAGTAGAGGCCAACTTATTTATCGGCCGGCCGATATATAAGGCTGATATTTGCGTTTTTTTTCTGGAATCTGCATCGGCCAGTACGAGGGCTGATACCGCCGATACCATGGCAGTCTAAATTTACAAAATAAAGCACTTATTTCAGTGGCTACTTGTCATGTTTGTTTTCTTAGAATGCAGGCCCTCTTAGTAGTTGTTGCAAAATAACACAATAAAACGAGTCATTTTAAAATCAAACATGCATTTGTAATGTTGATTTGGATCTCTTACAGAGACTCCCATGAACATTCTTTGACATAATGCATATTTAACCCACTGAAGTTAAATTTCAAGTTTTAAGACACATGGTATGCCAAACTTGATATTTCACAACCACAATTAAATTTTTCTGAAGAAAAAAACATTCCATTGTTTTTAATATTTGTTAAATAATAAAAAATAAAAACGCATCCAATGGCACAAGAGTCTTGTCAATTATTGTGCCATCAACTATGTTTATAGGATGACTTATTAAGATGACTTATTTTAATTCTATGGTGTTGTGTTTCTTAGTCTTGAATCATATTCTGGGTATTAAAAGTATTTGTCTTCATGTATAGTATGTTTCTTGTGTATATCCATGTTCTTATTTCTTATATTGGCCGATATATCTGATATCGGCCAATATATTGGATATCGGCTTTTTGAAGTCCCCAATATCGGCATCGGCCCCAAAAATACCAATTTCGGTCGGGCTCTTCCATCTATCATCCATAACATCTCGTGTAGGTGCGAGAAATATTTTTTAACCTGCTTGTTCTCTGTCCTGCAACATGGTGCTGATATCCGTGGTCCAATCAAGATGATTAAACAAACATTATCATCTCCGTCAGGATGATCAAACACAGCTTGGAGGATACAGCTGGGGTGTGAAACCCTGGTCCTCGAAGGGGGGCTGGCCTGCCTGTTTTAGATGTTTCCCTGCTCCAACACACCTGATTCAAATGAGTACAACTTGATAAATTGTTGGATCCATTTAGTTTGAATCGGGTGTGTTGGAGCAGGAAAACTTGGAGAACAGCAGCGCCCGAGGACCAGGGATCCCCACCCCTGGGATACAGTTTAACGTCTTTTCTTCATGTGGTTTCGGTGACACACCTGTGTTCTGGGAGGTAGGCAGGTATAGGATTGGTAATTTTGACCATTCAGAGCACTGATAAAAAGCTTTTAATCAGTCTGTTCTAACAGCTGTACTCGCGTTTAAAACATCTTGTTCAAACATGCTTCTTTCAGTGTAAAAACAGCATAAGGCTGCATTCACACCTGTGATTCAGGTTAGCCATGTTTACACACAGACACAAGAATGCTTCATGTTAATATAACTGGAATTTGGGGAAAATTTCAACAAATTGTGTCATAATATGAATATCAAGATTTTGTTTTGTCATAAATTGACATCCATGCAAAAAAACAAAACGAATAAAGAATATTTTTATTTCAAAATTTAACTTTAAAGACCCACTGTATAACTTATGCTATTTTCTCAGTGTTGCGCCCCCTATCAACGGCTAATTCGGCATCCATCTTGGATCGTACCTGTACTATGAGTTCTCTCTAGACAGTAAAAAACAGTCTTTTCTCGACTCTTGTCTTATCTTTTGCTCTTCTTTGGCTCTCCTTAGTTTCCTGTCTTCCTACGATAGTCTTCAAACATTTCTTTGCTGAATCCGCCGACGTGCGTTCAAAACAACTGATTTGTTTACATTTGCGTGCTAGCATGTAACGCATGCGCAAAGCAAAACTTAGCAGGCGATGTCCCGGATGTAAAGGTTCCCTAGTGCGGTTTCTCAGCCGCGGTGCTGGGCTGCGACGGCCCTAGAAATGCACAAAATAGATGTCACTGTGCCATCAAACAAGTCCGAAAAGTCCTGAGTTTTAACGTAAAAAAACTATATAATGGGCCTTTAAAACTTTAATTCTTGTACTGAATAATCAGTTCTTTCATTGAACAACAAAAACATGAATGTTGAGTAAAATATTACTCACCCCCCCATACCTCAGTACTCCAGGGTTGAAGAAATCTTCAGTGCATGTGATCTTTTGATGTGATCCCATCACATGTACAGTGCATGTAGGGGGTGTGGCCTCAATAGTCCTGCAGTAAGCGGTGTGCTGTGAATGTGATTATAGTATAGATATTCAAGTTTGCTTGCATTAAATCTGGTTGTTTAAGCCAAGATTAAGCTACAATATATTTTCTCAACTATGTTTAAATTCCCTATCATGGGAATAAACCTTCAATTTAATACATTTGTGGTTAATTCCCAAGTTTCCAATTTTGAAAATTCCTGGAATTTAGCAACCCTAAAAGAAATGCATATTCATAATGTCTGTCAGATTAAATTATCCTTGTTGTGCAGGCCTGTTGCGTCAAATTATTTATTCTGTTTAAACATGATGCATGTAAAATAGGGGTGGGTTTAAAAAATCGATTAATTGATTTAAATAGATTCAAGTTAAATTAATTCAATATCGATTCATAAAACTAAGGATCGATTATTTTTTTTATGTCCAATTTTTTATTTATTTATTTATTTATATATTTTTTGCAGGTATGTCCATATTTTCTGATGACGTTACCCAATTTAGAGCAATTTTATTATCATGCTCCGTGTTCTATAAAAAAAAGTTACCTGAAAAATAAGTGTTAAACAATTAGCTGTAAATGAATCGAAATCGAATCGAAAAAAATCGAAATCGAATCGAAATAGACTATTGTGAATC
>JBBBVU010000001.1:30552581-30563867 GCA_037177055.1 Atherinosoma microstoma | reverse complement strand
TGCCTAGTTTCTGTCTCTTTAACTGAATCTATAATGTAAAAATATTATTTGAGCTAAAAGACAAATGGCTTGACACCGCTGTGAGGAAACGATATCTTAGGCCTACATCGGCGTGGCTGATTGGTCTGCTTGGCACTGACACCCGTGCACAGACAGTATAATTACCAAAGAAATGATCCAAATGAGGAAAGATATTTTTTAAACATGTACAAAGCTCATAGAGACGGAACAGCAGAGATCCAGAGAAACATGGTGGCGAAATGGACTCGGAATAAAAAGTTGAAAGGAGGAAGAAGGCAAGCGTCGGAAAATTTTGGATATTTTCAAATTAGCATTAGCAACAATCACGTGAGTTCACTGTTTATTAAATAAGTGAAACAGGACAGACGGCTGGTGTGTTACAAGCTGCAAACTTTTATCTGAAAGCACTAAAAGATTCTCCATGGCCCTTTTTATGTAGCTGTAATCAGTGTTTGAATTACATAGGGGCTTTTGGGGGAGACTCATTTTCGGGCGTGCACCACGACTTAGCAAGTCACATGCACGCTTGTGCATATTAATGCACATACCTCCACAGGTGGGCTGCTGCATGGAAACGTTTGGGAACCCCTCTTAAGGTTGGACTGGCTCTTATCTGTCTAAGTTGAGTTGTTTCATTTTCTAATGTTAGCTAAATCACATCAGCTGAAGTCGTTGTTGACCACTTCTTGTTTTTACTGTTGCAGTGAATATTGATGTTCATATATTATGTTGATGGTAAACTGGCATCTAAATTATTTGCTGACAAAATGAGCCAATCATGTTGTTTCAGGTTAACATGAAATGATATGAATAATGGAGTGCTGATGGGACGGGTTTATCAAGACTTTTGATGAAAGTAGGAGAGAGAAAAGCCCTGGACTGGGGCTGGTAGTTGTGTGAATGTTGGTCCATATGTAATATTGAGCTTGATAGAGTTTTGGTGGCCTGGGTGGGTGTATGACTCCCGGCCTGACCTTTTGTCCCAGTCCGGCCCCGAGTGCAGCCATGTCCAAGATGTTACAAAACACTGCCACAGGCCATCTTGTAGTTACAGCTAGATGTTCTAATCCCACATTGTTTGACCCGGGTTATATTGATATTCTGGATCTGGTGAATCCAGAAGGTTCTAAATATAGTGGGTACTGGGTGGGCTGTTGGGTCTTCAGGGTTTTTTCTCAGACGAGTCACCCTATGGCTTGGCAGAGGTCTGCGCGCTCTGAGTGCTTCTAGTTATTGATGATTTATGAGCTCAATGAGGTAGATTTCATGACATTCCCAGCCATTGTTAATCAGAAATTGTGCTATAAATAATTCTTATTTAGTTTTTTCTCAGTGGGTCAAGTCTCAGAGTTTCAAAGTAGCTTTCTATTGAAGTGTGAAATTGACAAAAGTAAATGATTTGTCATCAATAACACTAATGGCTGCCATCATTTTCCATGTCCGTGTGCCATTATGTGAAATTTAAACCTTTTTATAAAAATTCAACAATGTGAAGGAGCAGAAATATTTAGCATACAATGTGCACCACACTGTTGGTACATTACCCTGTGATATTGGTATTAGTTCACTGCGACCTCTGTATCTTTTTAGAATAACTCTATTTCCCATCACCTTTAGACAGCTTGTCATTAACAAAGCCTGGAAAGGCTGGACACACCACTACAGGATGAGCATCATCGCTTCACGCTTCCTGATTGAGTTGAACAGTCATTACTTTATTTTATGAGTTCACAGGAAGTGCTTGAATATGTGAATGGTAACAAGATCATCACGACTTCTAGCGAAGAGGATTTAGATGAGCCCAACTTTACCACTTAGATCTACATTTATCAAGATGTTGTCAGTTGCAGCAGCAGATGTGAGGCACAAAGACATATTCAGACAGTTTAAGAACAAAATTGATCCCAAAATGCCAATTATGGTAAAATTGCATAATGCATGAATCACCAAACTGTAGCAGTGAAGAAAGCTGTTAGGAGGAGCTGTGAAGACAGGGATTTCTATTCATGTGCTAGTTTGAATAAATGTCCACTTAGTTGTGACTATTAATAGGGTTCAACTGTCTGTTTCTAAATGCTAATCCTTCTTATCTTGGTGCAAATACAAATGACCAGGCTATTTTTAAGACTAACTCCAAAAAATAAAGTCTGGCAGAAGAGATGTTTCTGGCTCAACCCCAGGCTGTACACAAAATATTGATATTCCTTGAAGGAATCAAACGCTACCTTTTTAAAATTGTAATGTCTCGTCTGGTTACAAAAATAAGTCATTATGTATTCATTTAAATCACATTCTAAGAAAAATGCACAACAAATCGAGGTATGCTATAGGGCAATCTTGTGATTTATTTGCAAGTCACTATATTGAGTGGGAAGGGGGTTGTTTCTGCAGTTCTCCTTTGGATGATCATTTTCCCTTCTAAAGTCCCATCTATGCTCGCTTACGTACGTAAATAGGGACGTCTGTTTCAAACGATCTCATGCGTCGCCGTCCTCATACTTCCATGCGTCTTTTACGTTGGCACGGTTGACTCCACAAGTGAGCAGTGCTGAGTCCAGAGTTAACTCCCGCGATCCCATGTCAGTTTCAGACACCGGTTGGTGGCAGTAATACGCCAGTATATAAAGCTGTTTCCAACCACTCAACACGCCCTTAACACTCGCATAGCCTTACTTCAAAAAGCTTGCGCAATTTCTACGGTTGTTGTCCTCTGTGTCCTTGATGACATATTTTGCAGGTCGGCTTTATCTGTGCTTCCTCACTTTTAAAACAACCAAACCATTGCCAAATTATTGACTTTGTGTGTTCTTTTTTTTACCCACAATTTCTTCTGTTTTTAGCAATAAGATGGGATCTCCTTCGTCTCCGCTTTGCTGCGCAGTTTTGCTCATTTTCCCCTCTTTTTGTTCCGTTCACAGCACGCTCTTTCGCCCTCCTCAAGAGACTCACTTCTGCACAAATTGACCTGGCAGTGAAAAACGGGCATGCACTGTGACGCTTATCACCCGCGGCACCGACTGACAGGCGTCTGTCACCCTTATACCATGACACAGCATAATGAGTAAAAAATGGCCATAGTTTATCATTGATATCGACTCCCTTTTTATCGCGATGACGTTTCATCATCGTTTTATCGCTCAGCCCTAGTTTCAGCACATATACTCCACCAGTGGATCCAGTTTCATAACATCACACATATTGCAAAGCTTTCATTTTCAGGGTTTGTTGGGATGTTTCTGAGAGAAACTCTGTGGAGTTGTGACTATACAGTCTACAATGGAATTTTTTTTTTATTGAATAGTCTTTGGCCCTTAGTGAGAAGCACTTGACTGACTTAAGGAGAATGATGCTGAAGCTCTTGAATAGCTGGCGGGCATTCCTCGGTCCTGGAACGAGATAAGAATAGCACTCGCTTGTCTCTGCCCTCGCACTTCGCCAGCAAGTTTGGCTGAAGGTTTCTGAGCCACGCTTGCTCTGTCTCTGCAGTGCTGCTTTACAAATGAAGAATGGCGAAAAGGGAAAAGCGCGCATGCCCCTCTAGGTTCACCAGAGCAGCCTGGCCTGAGATATATTTGGCTCTGTCCGTTTGCATACACATCTGCGATGGTCTGCAATTAGGCTGTTTCCTGTTGCAACACAGGATATGGCAGCGCTGTGAGGCTTTGCCATAGATGCTCTCGGGGAAGATGCAAGGCAGTAGCAAGGATGTCTAAAGGAGATGCATCATTTTTATGGATCAACAATCACACAAAGCACTGAGTTACTTTATGTAAAATGGAATACAACTGATGAAGGCAACGGGGCCTTACTGATTCAGTTAGAGACGGGGTACAAGTTACAGAATGAATTTTAAGCTCAGATTTTTTTGGGCTATGAATTAGAAGTTTGTTTTTCGAGTCATTGTTTTGTATTCATCTTTTCTGACTCTGCTTCAATAGGAGCTGTTGTAATTATTAAGTCAGAGACCAGAGTACCCTCGCTCACATTCCCTTCCAACTACAGCCCCTCCTTCATACGAAGCGCTGGAAAACATGCGTCAGCTACTTCCTCCATCTCTCTCCACCCTCCTCATTTCAACTTCCTGTTCTCTCCACGGGTTGGAAGTGAGATGCTTTGAATGGAAGCTGCTGTCTGAGATGAGATGTTGTTCAGCTGCTGTTGCAACAATATGATATGCTGTCTTTTGACAATGAAAATGTCATTTTGTAAGATGGAAAAAGAAAGATAAACTTCAAAGAACCGTATGCTAGCTGCATGAAGCAATATCACATTTACTTGTCAGACACAAAGACTAAAGAGCACACAGTAAATACACACTCAAGTGCACATTGCTGAGCTCTTCAAAACAAACAAGCTTCAGGTCACTTGCATTCAACCATGCATGAACTCTTTTTAGGCACAGCTGTGCCCTCTTTTCACTCGCACTTTGTCTCTGTTCTTTCTTTCTATATTCATCTGTCTCTTCCCTCTACCACTGTATCAAAGACACCCTTTTAAAAGACTATTAAATGGCTTTAGAAACCAGATGCTCAACAGAGGGGGTTAGGATCAAACATCAGATGTCTCATTTACAGCTTCAGAGTAAAGCAGTTCTTGAAAAAAAAAAAATCATATCGGCGGAAGGACTGGAGGGTTTATTGACATTTTACAGTATGATCGGTGTCCGTGTGGTCTGATGTTATTTTATTAACCTGTTCTGTCTGTAAAGCTAATGATTATCTTATAACCTTTCCTTAACTCTGCATCTGTGACATAGACTCTTTGTTTGTAAAATCCTTGTTTCCAGCTATAAAACTTAAAAGACCTACTAACATCTGGGTTTTGTTTTCAGTGAGAAAGTGTATACTCTGCATTTATTCATTTAAACAACTACTGCAACGTAATTTCACTAAAAGGATTAACAAAGTATTTTGCATTTAATTTTATTTATTCTGGGGGCAAAATGGGTGTAGAGGTTGCTGAATGGTCCTGCAATAAACCTTTTATTAGTCATTGCTTTTCACATATTAATATTGTGCCTTATTGGCTAAAAAAATAATTATTTAAAAACCCGCCATTGTTCCTTCTCAATGTTTTCTACATGCCAAACGGAGAGGCTCAGCCCCACACTAGTGTGTGCTCATACACATCAATTCACTGTCATTGAATCTACTGACTGGCAGGATTATTGATAAGAGTGGCAACTTCCACGATGCAGGCTTGTTATGTGTAAACACAGTAAGGCAGGATCATTTCACCTCTCTTACTTCCTCCCTTGCTGACTCAGAAACACATCAGCATTGGATCATTTTCGACCCAACAAATGAACATCAATAGGCTGTTGATTGTATTCCTAATGCCTTTGTTTTGTGTGTTGCAGCTCTGATGGTACTAGCTGAACAGTGACCACTGCCTGCCCGAGGACACCTGCTGCCCAAATCCCCTCATCATGTCTGGGATCCATGTAAGTGCCAAATTTATCCGTCCCAATAACAACATATCACGGCTGTGTTCATGACACCTTGAGGGAATTTGTCCAGCTGCCTGCTGAACGTAAAGGTTCAGGGGCTTCATGTCTAAAAGATTGTGCAGCTTTGATACAGAAACAGGCTGTAGCCACAAAACATGGAAAAATGGCACATGCATAAAAATATGCACACACTTGGTCCTGCACACCTTTTCTTTCTCAAAAATCCTTATTTACCATGAACCTGGGCATGCATGGACAGGTTGGTTACCCCTGACTTGGTTACACAGAAAAATGACTATAGATTACTGTAGCACTTCCTGTCACATGTTGCTCAATCAACAATGGAAAATTGTGCTGTGAAGAAGAGGACGACATTTACAGACAGTGAGATCAAAGTGCTGTTCAGAGAGGAAACCAGAAAAAAGTGTTATCATATGTTAATGCTGCCGGCTCAGAGGGATGCACAGCTGCTGAAATTAATGATAAATAAAAATAGAAAGATTTTCAAGCGTGGTCCGACATGAGTGGGAGGGGTATGAGCGATGACTGATACAGCTGATAAAAACGCAGCGAAGCCGCCTGCTATTTTACTGCTTTACAAGTGAAAGCTCTAGTTTATGCTCATGAAGCAGGATGTAAACGGTACAAATTACTTTAAAGTCATGCTTATTGTAATTTTATTTAAAATGTAGAAACTAGGGAGTCTAGATAAGTTCAGCATGAGTCCATCTGAGTCGAACAGACTTGGAGAAAAGAGGAGAGAATAGAACATCAGTGCACCCACCATCTCCATGGCTACTGCTCCAAAGGAGACCTGTTGCGTCCTGAAACCCAACTGTGGACCGCCTCAGAGCCCAGCAGATCGGGTTCTCACAAACGCTGGAGTTGCACATTGAAATGACCGATAACAGCCTATGGAAAATATATGCAATGACTTGTAGAGGAATGATGTACCTGGGGAGAAAGGCTGGGCTATATAGCCAGATTTTTAAATATATTGAGACTTTTTCATACGCGTTTATATCGAGAGAGCTTGTTTTGAGGTAAAAGCATCTTTTCTTTTTGCATTTTTCACAACTGTATTTTTGTTACGGTCATTGAAAAGTATTTCTCATTCATTTTGTTTTAGGAACATTTCATTTAATATACAGCTGTTTTAGTTTCAGTCAGTTGTTTTAATGTACATGTGCCACTTATACTTAGTAAAAGTGTATTTAGAACTCCAGGCTGTAAATTAGAACTGTTTCTTTGGTTAGTTGACAAAAAAATTTATATCGAGATGTATATCATATATGATTCGGGTAAAAAAAATATTAAGATATGAAATTTGGTTCGTATCGCTCAGCCCTACTGGGGAGTACTGAGTAACTCCTCTAAGTATCTGGTTAAAAATACTTTCTGAGACTAAGCCTGCCAGTTCATTCATTGATTGTTTGGTTATTTCATTATTATTCTTTGCACCACATTTCCCAATATTGCTGTATAAATGCTGCATTTGTCTGGGCTTTGCTTTGTGTCTCACCTCTTGTCATTTGATCCTCGGCAGCAGTTTCAGACCCTGATGTTGTATGTTTAAGTCACAAGAACAGAGAAAGCTGAAGTCCCACCATGAAGCTGGTGATTGCCGCTGGGGTGATGATGTCTCTTATACCCTTTTATAAAATCTCTTAAAAATCTAACAGATGGATGAAAAGTGCAACTTAACTTACTGTCAGAGAAATACAGCCACAAGCCAGTAATTTACTTTCACTCATTTTACAACTGCACATGCTGTAAAACCTTTTCCCCATCAGATTTATGAATAGATTGAGTTTGTTGAGTCACCTAAATCTAACTGAAGCTTTAGTGTTTGACAGTAATTTGACAACCACAGTTTTATCTTTATACTACCAGTCTCCAGTTCACCTACTCATTTACTGAGTAACCAGTACATCGTCCATGTCCAGTGGCTTTCTGCATGTTTACAGTCAGTTGTTGGTGGTAAATTCATAATCCATTGTCACATGTTGTAAGCTGATGTGGACAACTGCAAGCTCTGTGAAAGCTTTGGGTGTGAATTATTGTTGGTTTATATAATTTGCTCTGCCTTAGGTTTTGTCTGCTACAGACAAAAATAACTCTTCTTAGAAAACTCTTTCTTCCCAACCCTTAAAAAGTCAAGTTACGACATTACTGATGCTCTCTTGGCAGTTGGCATTTCCCAACAGCAGCTGTAAGATTTCATACTTACAGCCGATGACAAAAAGAAAGAAGCTCTTCTTTGATCTGCCAAAGATTTTCTAACTGTAAGATAATTCTTTTGGTATTTACTTCATTTTAAGTTGGATTTTTCCCCTTTTGACATGCAATCCAGAGTCCATTGCACTTGTTTTGAGTTGCATTTTTAGCTGTTTGTGCAGTACCGTGTGATTTGTCATGTTACTAGTTTGCCAGCCACAGCCAGTCTTCTTATAAAGAAAGGGGAAGGGGATGAAAGAAAAAGCAAACAATAAACTGTTAAACAGAGTTTGAATGATGGTGAACATTGTTCTGTAAAGTAGTTAACTTGGAGGAGGAGCACTCTGGGAAAATATGTTACAACATTTAGAAGAATGGAAATGTATTTCTCCATCAACCCAAGGCTTCATCATCACTCTGCTTTCTTTAGCTTTTTAAAAGCTAACATTGACAATGGTTGCTTATATGACCAACATTTCACTGCTTTATACTTTATTTGTTTGTTTTTGTATTCCAGGTTGCGTATTGCACTCATATATATTCCACCAGTCACTGTACATTTACGTTATCTGGACCAAATACTTCTGAGCTGCTTCAAAAACAGTCCTCCTTATGCTAAAAGAAAAAGAAATGTCCCTACTCTGATTGGGAGCTGAGAAACGAGTGTGGTCAGCTGCAGTTCCAACGAAGCAGGAACAGAAAACAGAAAAGAATTTGAATATCAGGAATTCAGTAGTACTAATGTGGTATATGAAATCACAGAGCTAGATATGAGTCTTTTTACATAGTCTGAATGTTACTGCGATGAAACATAACAGATTTCAATTAGCGTTCTGAAAGAAAGAAAAAAAAGATAAATGTAATATAAATTGATATTTGGTCTAAAAACATTTGTTTTGGTTCATATCCATGGTGATATTAATACCCTTACGCCCTCCCATGACATTAGATGCCAAGAGACAACTATGAACTCTTCCAGTATTACCATTAACCCCACAATAACCCAGCAGCAAAACATGACTTGGAGCCCAAAGTGTTCACCCCAACCTTCAAATTCCCCACATCCTAATACAATGAGCCAGTAAAGGGAAGCCCCACACTGGAAGCTACGTGGCCAAAAGGATCTGTAGACATCATTCTGGTCTCAGGCACCAGAGGACACCCGAGGCATTGCATGTCCATGATCAAATTAGTCCGATCTGTTTTGTTGTCGGTCAGCTGCTCGTGATGCTGTACTTTCTGATCAGTGAAGAGGAAGTTGTTAAAAGATCAAAGTGGAACCTGACATTAGATTGAGTTGTGGTTTTTCTCCGCTGTGAAAGTTACTGTAGAATTTAGGGAAATTCCCTCTGAAAAACTTTATTCTAACAATTCTTCGTTTCATCTGGCCGCTGTGTTATCACCCGTGTGCACTGGTCTAAAACTCATGATCACTATTGACCGAGACTACTTTAAATAAAGCCGCTGACTCACTCACACCTGCTGCTTTGTACTCTGGCTTTGTCATTTCATCGGATTCATGTTCTTCAGGCATGATTTCGATCGCATTACTGAGCTGATCAAACAGCGCGGACTGAATACACTCAGCTTTCCTGTCAGATTAGACCTGCCAGGAAAAATAATAAGAGGCTAGCAAATTAAATGGCTGTAAAGCCTTTATCGGGGAGGGTGGTCTGCACAGATGGTTTGATCAAATTGCATTGATCACTTGATATGAGGTTATTTTATTTGACTGTTTCAGGTTCTGTTCACAGATCTAAGTTTAACGGCACATAAGAAAAACATAAAATCCCCAGATGCGTTCAGAACAAGAGCCGCTGTCCTGTCAGACTGTGGTGTTAATGATTTGTTGAATGAGCCTTGAGTTGAACTGAAAACAGATGAACTATTTCCATGTCTCCCTTTACTCTGCTCCGTGTGCTAAACTGAGCTCGTTCCTCTGTGTCCCGTGTGTTGCAGGCGCCATGGTCGACTGGCACAGAGTGTGTAGCCAAGTATAATTTCCAGACAGCAAACGAACAAGACCTGCCCTTCTGTAAAGGAGACCTGCTGACCATCATCGGAGCCACCAGGGTAAGAAAACAGGTGCCTCACAATATGCAGTTGTAGCGGTAAACTTACCAGAGCTGCCGATTGAGTTCATTTCCTCACCAGTTAGCACTGGGGATGTCTCCATTGTAGTTTCTTAGTAGGATTAATATCAAACAAATAATCACGATATTACCATTATCCCAATTTTTATGCGATTAACACAACTTATGTCTGCAAGATTTTTATTTTATCATTTTCATTTCTATCTTTTAATGCCAATGTAACAAAATATGTCAATGAAGTAAAGTAACAAAAAAGTCCCATCCCAATGAAATCACCTCTGCTTTGTAAACAGTAAATAAATACTACATATTAAGTCTATATTTCTCTCAGAGAAACTGATGGAAAAGGCTTCAGGATCTGTACGTAAACCTGGAGGGTTTTTTTCTGTATAATTCTGTAAAAATGTTTTTGAAAATTTCTTTTCAACCTTAGTAGAGAATTTTGAAACTCAGGGAAAAAACATTTAGCTAGCTTTTGACTTCCAGGTGCTATTTAGAAGTATCGCTGCCATTTGAAACCTAAATAAAACTGTAAGAGTGAAAATAAAGAAACAAGAGCGTATATCTGTAACTAAATATGGTTTCTTTTACAGGTCATGGCACACTGATGTTGTATGTCCACTCGGAGTCTTATACAGTTATAAAGTGTCAATGTTAGATTGGGTAAAAATGAATGTCATTTAACCCAATGACTGAACATTTACCTTAATAGAATAGAAACACAGAATTAAAAGTTTATTCCCCCAAAAATGTCTTCATCTCCAGTAGACTGGAGAACTGTCGTGGTCTTTTAATAGGACTTCCCAAAACGAGCATTAAACAGCTGCAGCTCAACCAGGACTAAGAGATCTGAACACACCAGTTTTAACATCTTTACTCTGGTTCCCAGTCAGTCAAAGAATAGATTTTAAAATACAACTGATAGTTTACTAATCCTAGAGAGGTTTAGACCCAGAATATATCTGTGGTATGTTCAGAGAGTATAAACCCAACAGGGCTCTTGGCTCTTAGGATTGCATTTATGTATGAAATGCTCTGTACAAATAAACTAGTCTTGCCTTTACTTTGTCATAGAAAGCTGGTGGTTATCCTGCAGGTGGGGAAATGTATTTGATGCATTTCCTGCTTTCACTGCAGCTTTTTTATGGCAGCTTTAAAGGCTGATGAGCCGTCCTCCAAAGAAATCCATCAAGGATGACTTAATCTGTTTATTTGGAGGGAATAACTGTTCCTCGGCCACATCTTCCCACTCGGCCACACCTCTTCTGCAACTTGCTCAGAACATCGATAAAACAAAACAAGCTGCTACACGTGGATGTGGTGTAACTTTGTTTTCGTTCCGTGTGCAAGTTATGCCGACCTGCCTGTGTGGTTGGGACATAATCTTCTGTGGAAAGTGACAATATTGAGAGATCTTTAGGGTCAATTAACGGTAGGCCTGTGCGGTATACCGGTTCGTACCGAATACCGGTGTATATTTTCGTTATGATATAAATTTTTCATATA
>JBBBVU010000001.1:30508450-30551426 GCA_037177055.1 Atherinosoma microstoma | reverse complement strand
GCCCGAGATTAAAGACACGTTCACGACCTGTAACAGATCTGGCTCCATAGTTTTTGAGACCTTTTTTAAAAAACCTGAAATGCAAGCAACAGAAATGCATCTTTCACATTTATGCTTAAGTTTGTGAACTAGTTGTATTCTCTTCAATCCCCCCTGCAGTGAGGGGAGAACATAGTGTTGACTTCAAATGAAGGAAATTCCATCTTTTTTATTAATTGTGTCTTCTATTATCTTTGTCGTTGTCACACGGGCCAGAACACATCGGTGTGCTACATCTAACTGATATTTCAGGCTCTTTGAAACTCCAGCAGTTTTAAAAAAAGCGGGGGGTGGGGGGGACACCCTTGCAAGAGTTGCATGCAAATGAAACGCGAGAGGAACGCCAAGCTGCTGCAGCATCAAAACCCAACTATGATATGACGAAAGCTCCAAAAAAACTGCCAAATTGATCTTGAAAGACAGGCAGAGATGTATATCAGCTCCCGCCACAGTGAAATGTCGGTGTGTCCTTGGGCAAGACACTTCACCCTCCTTGCCTCCAGTATCGGCATCGCTAGTGTATGAATGAGTATGAATGTTCGGTGGTGGTGGGAGATGCCGTAGGGGCACAGTGGCTGCCATGTTTCTGTCAGTCTGCCCCAGGGCAGCTGTAGCTACATGTAGCTTACCATCACCAAGTATGAATGAGGAGTGGAAGAATAATGGAGTCAATGTAAGCGCTTTGAGTGCCGCTAGCTATAAAGCGCTATATAAATCTAATCCATTATTATTATTATTATTAAATTGACTTTTAACCCTCTTTGTCTCTTCATCAGCTGCTGCTGAAAGCTTTGACCTTCCCTTTTGCCACCACTCATACAGTCTGTCCACACCGTTTTAAACTGTGCCACTGTGTCATCCAGCTCTGGCATGCTGCGTGTGCGTGTGCGTGTGCGTGTGCGTGTGTGTGTGTGTGTGTGTGTGCGCGTGTGTGTGCGTGCGTTTTAAAGGCCCAATGGTAACTTTACACTCGCCTTGTTAAGCTATGATGGCTTTATAAACACGGCGTCAGCATAAATAGCTACAGCCGAGTTGTTGCTCTTCGTTGATGCTCATTGTCACATTTATTGATCATGTAATTGTTCCTTTGGTCTTGCAAACTCTTCCAGTCCTCCCTCTAGTGTGTTACAGTTATTATTGTTATTTTTTCACATGTACTTGAATTATTGCCCTCATTTTCTTTGTAAGGATAGGATGCACTTCCAATTTTTTTTTATTATTATTATTATTATTATTATTATTATTTGGTTTCCATGACCTGAGGTCCTTACAGCAGCCTTTGAAATCCCTGCATTTTTAAGTTTTTCTTTAATGCTCAAACCATCACAAGTTGTTCCTCTGGAGCCAGTGGCTGTAACCCACAGGGACGTCTTCATTTAGTCATGAATCACTAACAGATGTCTCGGAGAAGACCTCTCCCTCTATCCTGGGTTACATAAGGGCTCAGCTTTGGTCTTCTGTCCCCAAGCTGGTTGATACTCGGCCACAGATAGCGTCCCGTCCGCCCTCACTGCCATCTAGACTGTCTGCTGTCCCCTTGTGGCTGAATTGCGTCATCCTAAAGAAAGACGGAGCATTCAGTCCTGCTTCCTTCCCGTCAATGTTGTATTGAACAAGTTGTTTACCACATTTTTTATCACTCGCTCTTCTTTCAATATGAAGTCATTTCTGAAAACTGCAGTCGATTTCTATGGACAAAGCAGCGAGTATGTGTGTGTGTGTGTTCACTGAGTGTCTCTGTGGCCGTCCACTCTACTTGGCGCCTGCTCTCAGATTAGTGGGAGTTAAAGACCTGCTGTCCATCGGAGAGGCTGCCTGCGCTGATCTAATCAACTCAACCCGTATTAAGCTGCTTTGCCACGAGGGTCTCCGCTGTCTCAGGGGCCGGGTATGGTGGAGGAGGAGGAGGGTTTGATGGAGGCAGCCAGGGGAAAACATGATAAATCAATTAGAGCAGTTAATTACCACCCATTGACCAGCCAACGCCTTTGGGAAGAAACCAATGTGTGGCTGCTGCTGGTCGCTAATTTGACCCGTCACACAAAGATTGGCGTAAGTCAAAGGAATACACTGCAGTGTTCTGTTAACTGAGGTAGTTCAAATGTAGAAGTAGTATTTACTGGAGAAAATATAAACACTTCACAGTTGGGTGGCAATTCATTTGCTGCAGCTACAACACAACAAAGTTATTAAGCTGTGCTTTCCATCTGTTAGCAGCTTCTTTGTGTTAACATCAGGCCTCGAAGTCAGGAACACTTAATTCTTTACAGCCCTGACCAGCGTTTCTGCTGCTTTCTTTCTTTTCTTTTTTTAAACCGCGGCATGTGGTGAAAAGTCGATTCATGTCTTAGTCTCCCTGACCTCAGTAGGGAATGGGTTACCCAGCTTGTCCCACTCCCTGCCTCGTCTGAGCAGTTTTTTGCATTTTCCTGTTATTGCAGTGCCTGCATGTCAGTTTCCGACTCTGCCCCCAGACTTCTTGTGGGTGTGGGTGTGTGCGCGCCATATTTCCTGTTGTTTGGGTCCAGGTACATTCTCACTGTTACTCCCTGAGACGAGCCCCCACCCGCTCAGGCTGAGCAGACTGGAAGTGCTGCTGCCGGCTTCCCATTATCAGCCTTCTCTCGTTTTTCACTTCTCATTTCAGGGAAAAATTGTGAATCTCTCTGTGTGGTGGAAATTGCAAATGTGACCATCTGTGTGATCTTATTTAAAGATATGAGGGATTTTAGCCTGTTGGCTCCTCTTCCAAATGTTTTCCTTGTTAAAAAGAAAAAAGAGGACATAAGACTCCATCACTGCTGCATTCGCATCAACGTGTGGCCACTCACAGCTGTTGCTGCCCGTGTCCCCTGCCTGTCCTTCATGTCTCTGCTCTCCCCCCTCTCTCCAGCTGGTTTCATGGGAAGATAACTCGTGAGCAGGCAGAGCGGCTCCTCTACCCTCCAGAGACGGGTCTGTTCCTGGTGAGGGAGAGCACCAACTATCCTGGTGACTACACCCTGTGCGTTAGCTGCGATGGCAAGGTGGAGCACTACCGCATCATCTACCACAACGGCAAACTCACCATCGACGAAGAGGAGTACTTTGAGAATCTCATGCAGCTGGTGGAGGTGAGGGGGGACTAAAAGCCAGTCATCATTTCTAGAGGAACAGAATTTTTATCTGTGTTCAGGCCGATATATCGCGGCCGATATTTGCATTTTTCCTGGTACCGCATCGGCCGATACAAGGGCCGATATCAGCTGATATAGACCATCGGCCCACTGAAGTTAAATTTCAACTTTTAAGACGCATGGTATGTGAAACTTGATGTTTCACAACAAAGATTTCATTGTTTTTAATATTTGTTGAATAATGTAGATAAAACATGAAAACACATCCAGTGGCACAAGGGTCTTGTCAATTGTTGTGCCATCAACAATGTTCATAGGATGACATAGGATATGGTTAATGGACTGGACTTGTATAGCGCTTTTCTAGGCAAATATGTCTCTTTCTAGTCATGGACCACTCAAAGCACTTTGACACTATATGTTCATTCACACACATTCATACAGCACCTATATTGGAACATACTTGGTGCTTTTTGTAAGCATTCATATACCTGATAGGCACATCGGGAGGCAACGTAGGATTCAGTGTCTTGCCCAAGGACACTGGGTATTATAAGTATTTGTTATCATGTACAGTATGTATCTTGTGTATATCCATGTTCTTATTTCATTGATCAGCTTTTTAAAGCCCCCAATATTTCGGTTTTGGTATCGGGCCCCAAAAATTCCATATCGGTCGGGCTCTAATAATTTCTTCTCTCATTTTAATCCACGTGGCACCATTTGGAGTGGCAGCTGTAAAGAAGAATGTGCCACTCTTAAACATTATAACCCTCTGTGTCGAGTTAAACTTGCAGACTTGCCGCTTGTTAGAAAGCGAAGTTGCTTCCTGCTGCATGTCACTAGCCTCTTTCATATGTGAACACACTGCTGTCCCTCTTTGGTAATGGACACATGTCAAAATAGAGGTGACTTGGCGCTTCATCAGTGTGTGCTTACACACATCATCTGTCAGTTCTGTGATGTCGGTTTGGTCGGTGTAAGCAACCACACGAGAACGGCCTGTAGCACCTCTGTTATTACCCCCTTTGCCGGATCAGAGGCGTATCAACTTTAACCACAAAAATGTCCAAAATAAATGTCTGAACAATGAATCAACCGCTTAATGTTCTGGTTAAATGTCAGCTTGTATTTAAACTCCCCTCTTTATTGTACTGTTCACATTTATACATCATCAGACCGAGATGACACCTAGATTAATGAGACGTTGACGTTTTTAAATGTTGGTATACCCACTACTGTTGGTGGCTTTTGTTTAAATAAATAGTTTGAAATGAAGGAATTACCATTTCATGATTCTACCTAATTTCCCCACATACACAATATGATATCTGTAGCTAGAAGTTTTCAGATTTTCCATAAATTTCACCTGAAAGTTGAGCATCCCTAACCTTTTGTGAATACTGTATGACACTAATGCTAAGGCCTTTCACTCCCAGCGTAGGGCCTCTTTGATCAAATGATTTAGGACAATAAAGGCCAGTTTCCACCGGTAGGTCTGGGTCAGTACGGGACAGTTTGGCTCAGTCAACCCTGATCTCTTCCACAGCCAACTGTGCTTTTACCCATTAGGCGGCGTGTCAGCCGGATAGCGGTAGATAGGTCTGCTCCATAATAGTGTGACATCAGAGCAACGTAGCGCCTTACTTGCATTACAACGAAGAAGAATGTGACAGAAGCTAAGGAGGAGAATGGTGGACATCCAGCAGTTTGTGTTCTCTCTTTTTGGCATGTGGTTTTAAACGACAAAAAATCTACTTTATATTTAAACACGGCGATGTTGCCACTTTGTTCTTATTGCTGAGTCGTACAGGAAATAATAACACTTTTGACCAGTCAACGGATTGCAGTGTGTCAAGCCTCTACCCTTTTGGGTCGGATCGGTTAGATTGACGGAAGGGCGGGTCGGACGGGACAGTCTTGCATTCGTCCCATTTTTGTCTGTGGAAACACAAAAAAATGCGTACCAACCCGTACACTTTAATGCAAACCGAGCTTTTAGGGTCAATTATTATCAGTTCCCAAAGATTGGAGCACCCATCAAATATAAATCCTCTCAGAGCTCTTTGCATTGTGATCGTGGCCTTCTATGTGGTAGAAAAAGATCCCTAAATACCTTTGAATAAGTAGTTTTTTTAGGTTTAGATGGTTCTTCTCACCATCTTATTGTAGACTGTAGACTTATTACAATAATCCTCTCTGAGTTTGTCTGGATAAAATGTGTAAGGCAGCAAATAAGTTTTAATCTGCGTTTATTTATTTTCATCACTATCTTCCAAATTCAAATAGTCTAAATGCCGCTTTAATGGATAAAATTAAGTTATGCCATATCCTGAGGATGATTAATTATGCAGCAGCATGGTTGCATAACTTTATAAGCACAAGGCCTCACACACACACTGAGTATCCACATGGACTTCCCCTAAAAAAAAATAAAAAAAAGCCAGACTCATGTGCATGTTCAAAAAGCTGTCTGATCCTCATTCCCTGACTGTTATCTGAAAGCAGGTTCAGAGGAAGGACAGAGAAAAAGACAGGGGACATGGTGGCAGAGAAAGAAAGAGGCCTTTTATCCTCTCAGATAAAGAGTGTAGCTAGATTGGCGGCTATCACACTTTTAATTGGGCCTCATCTTTTTACCCCGCGGGGCGTTGGAAGTGGACGCCAGGAATGTGCCAGCTGGCACAGAGACCGTCGACATCCCTGGTGCATTCTTGTTATCAGCCACCCACAATCTCTATCTCTCCAGCCCTCTTTCGTTCACACCCTCCAGGCTCGGTTATGGCTCCACTTCCTCTCTCCACATCCCTCCCTCTGTCTCTCCCTCTCTTTGTGTTCCCTCGTGGCTACCTGGCATATTGCTTTCTGTCCTCCTCTCTTATCCATCTCTCTTTCTTCTGCTGTCTCATATTCTCTCTCTCTCTCACTTTTTTCGCTATCTCTATCATGTAGCCTGTCTGCATTCCCCTGTAAATAGCCTACGATAGGATTCCTCACATTCTTGTGTGTTTTTCTGTCTCGCTCACTGTCCCTCTGATATGACGACGTTGGTCACAGCAGGTTTCCCAGAGATTTATGCATACACACATGGCATATACTCACACTGTTACAGACTGTTGCAGACTTGCTTTCCGGCAGCCATCACACCCACAGTGATATTCTGCCCGTGATAAAAACCAAAGATAGCTGCTTGTGGTGTAATTGCACAATGGAAAGTTGTCTGTTATGCACTCATTGTGTATTTTTACTATGCTGATTGCAGCCTTCTGTGTTTACTACATATCTGACCATCTTTATTTTGCCAAGGCAATTGTGGTACCAAAAATACATTTTCACGTTAAACTGACTATTAACAGCAGTATTGCTATTTTACTGTTATTAATTAAAAAGATCATCGCCGCATGTGCACTGATAAATACAATAGTTTTATTATAGACAGAAGCAGAATGTAATTGAAATGCATGCATTTGTGTATATGAGGCGGCTGGTTTATGTGTGTGGCTCGACTCTGTGCTGAATTATTCAGAGGACATCCTTCCTGCACAATGCTACCCCCTGGTGGTTGTAATAGTAACTTGCAGTCTGTGTGATCTGTACTTGTGTAAAGCGGCCTTTAATGAAGGAGCTTCTGCTTTTCCACTGATTTATCATCAAGCCTGCAAAGTTCCTTCTTTAAAGCAAGAGAGGCTACATTAATATCTAATATCTAATCTGATTTCATGATGAGCAGATCCTCAATTTGTTTAGTTAGTTGTGTCTGGATGTAGAGTCAGATGCACTGACCTCTTTCACCCCCACACACTCCTCTGCTGCTGGTTCCCACAGCTTCACACCTCCCAGCAGAGGAACCACTCTACAATCAGATGCCCTAGTATGACATGATGTGAACACAGTCAGTCTCCCGCAGAGCCCTGCAGATGCTTTGGGTTTAGGTGACTTTTTACCTCTGCTACGGCAGAGGTCGTGTATTCGGCGGTGTTGGTTTGTCTGTCTGTTAGCAACATAACTCAATAAGTTATAGACGGATTTGGATAAAAAATTTCTGGAAACCTCAGAAATGGAAAAAGGAATAAGTGATTAGATTTTTGGGGTGATCCGGATCACCGCCTGGATCCAGGAATTAAAAAAAAAAAAGATTCTATACTATGACACTACTGGGGATATACCAGGGATAATTTTGCTATTAAAACTTCAACAAGAAAATAATTCCTACAATTATTGGCAAAAACCAAAACTTCCCATGTCATGGTGGACATCTGCACTCTGAGTTCTTCTAGTTGATGATGAAAACATTTTGTTTGCACAATTTTTTGCAGTGTAATTCTAAGCTGCAGCTCGGTTGTTCATCTTGCTTAACTCCACACATTTATCTTGAAAGAACGGAGCTACAGTCACTGTAAATGTGTGACTTTCATGTTTGCATTACATTAAAGTTACAAACATAGCGTGTCCACCAGACACTCCCCTCTTCAGAAGACCGAAGCAGCTCTTAAACTTCAGTTGGAAAAACTTGCCCAGATTGTCCTTAGGGTAAAAGGCTGCACATCCTCTCAACGTTACCCCCCTCTTTATCTCATCTTTTTATATGGAAATGAGGCATAGATTCTACTATCCCCCAAGACAAACCTCTGCCTCCAACACTGATGCATGTTGATAACGGTTAAAACCACCATGCTGAGTCTCTTTGAAAGGATTCTCCTCACATCAAATATTACAACAATCTTCTTTTCTTCGCCACCTTCATGATCTTCTGTAGAGTGTTCCTGGAAACATCAGCCTTGCTTTTGTTTTGCATATCAAAAGCTTGTATACTGATTTGCCAGTGTGGATTCATTTCTGAATACCAGCTCCACAGATGGGAGAGGACGGTGAATATACCAGACTTTCAGATGATAGACGATTGAAAGAGTGAACCTGGATCTTTGTTGTTTTCAAATATTTAATTTTCCCGAACTCTCTCTCTCCGCAGCACTACACCAAAGACGCTGATGGCCTTTGTACCAGGCTGATTAAACCCAAGCTGATGGAGGGGACTGTGGCGGCGCAGGACGAGTTCTCCAGGAGTAAGGGCACACTGAGCTCATTACACTGCTCTACAGGGACTCTGCAACCAAGGCCCACAAGGACATTTGTGCACTGACACGTACACACAGTGTATAAATAAAGCCTACATCTCCTTTAAGGTTGTGCTATCATCACCAGCTTAATAGCATTAGTCAGCAGAGGGTGATTAATCTTGTGTGTGGAAACAACTGCTGGGCTTCACCAGCACTCAAGGTCAATCCGGATCACCCTCTTCCTCCTCTTCCTCCTCCTGTTTTCTTCGCTCTGCATGTTCCCATCTGACCCGACTGCGTACTCTGCAAGAAAAATGAGGGATGAAAGATTCATCACTCTAAAAGTAGAACTCCTTCTTTGACGTGAAGTAAAGTGTCATTAAAGTGAAAGTGAATATTTGAATCTGTTTTCTGAAGAACTAGTCAGCTGTTCTGGTCTGTCAGACTTGCAGCAGGATTTCTAAGTGGACCTGTGTCTCCTCTTGGCAGGTGGCTGGGCCTTGAACAGAAAGGAGCTGAAACTCCTCCAGACCATCGGTAAAGGGGAGTTCGGAGGTAAGGAACTGTTTCATTCCGTAATCCGACTAACTTAAAATCGCCTCGGAAGATGTCCCATAACATGGAGTATAACTTTTTTTCCCTGTCTCTTTCAGATGTGATGGTGGGAGACTACAGAGGGACCAAGGTGGCAGTCAAGTGCATCAAAAATGACGCAACAGCGCAGGCTTTCGTCGCCGAGGCCTCCGTCATGACGTAAGATCCAGCCGTTGGCTTATCCTCATCTTGCTGGCTGGAGTGGAGGAGAATTGAGAATATTTTCTGAATGCTGACTGTCTATTTGACCACTTGTGTGTGTGTTTGTACAGGCAACTGAGGCACAACAACCTGGTCCAGTTGCTAGGTGTTATTGTCGAAGAGAGGGGCAGTCTCTACATCGTCACAGAGTACATGGCTAAGGTCAGTCTCATGCATCATTCTCATCTGCCACTTTTTTTTTCATTGTTGTCTCGTGATGCAGACTCCTCCATCAATCCATCCATTTGAACTGGGACAATCTTTATATCCATGTATTTATAATTAAAGGTATATTTATCATTCTCGATGTGGACAGTCCAACTTAGATGGTTCATTTCAGTCTATCATTTTTGAGCTGTTAGTTATTCTGTATCTGTGGCCATTCAGTCTATTCTTAGATAATGTGTAAACTTGAAAGCTTTCTTCAGAGTAGCGTGTCTAAATAGCATGATTTTGACATGTGGTTAACTTTACATGCTCACATTTTTTCCTCTGTTTCAAAATGGTTTGGTTGTGGTTTTGGTTACAGAAATCGGCTTATCAGCGACCGTAAAGCACTTTACAATCGCATCATATTTTGTTTTGGTTTTTTTGGGGGTTTAATAAATCAGTCCCTTCAGGAGTTGGTGGTGTTTTTTTTGTGATTGTTGGGATGTAAAACACCTGATTTTGCAGCAGCTTTTGTGAAAAGTTGGAAAGGTTTTAGGTTTTTTTTTTGTTTTGTTTTTTCTCGTAAAAGCACCTGACATGTATTTTGGATATCATTCATCATATTCCAATGTTCCTTATTGAAATAAGCAGACTGCCCTTTAGGCTGCAACTTATTGTTCAATATATATATATATCTTTTTTTTTACTCTTTCAGCATTTACAGCAGGTCTTGGACTCACAGTTCAGATATCCTCTGGAGGTGTTCCTCTGTAGAAAAATGTTTGTCAGTTGACATCTTTTGTTTTTCTTCCACCACAATGTTGCAGCAGTACAAAACCGCTTGCCTCCACTTTCATGGTCAACACTGGGACAGTAGTTTTTATCCTCTGTGGCCTTTATTAGACTGCTGGTTGACAAGAAAGTGGGTCATAGAGAGAGAGGGAGGGGAGTGTAACAAACAGCAACGGGCCCCAGTCAAAAGGCGGACCGACTGCTTTGAGAAGCTGTAGCCTCTGTATTTGAGGCAGCCGCGACGCTCAACCAGCGGTGCTACATCCCTCCTCTAACACCGGGGCGATTTTAGACGGCAGATGTGATGCGTTTCTCTCGCACACATCAGCACTTTAATTATCAGAAACATGGAAGTAAATTTGGTGATGTACATATATGAGGTAACATGGAGGACAAGACAAAATTACAAGGACATGCAGAACTTGTGAGAATTGTCCCAGTTTGCGTTAACGGTTGCAATCACAACATTATGAATTCCTAGAGGGACTTACGAGTTTATCATGTTTTAGTTGTAAACATATAAGCAGGGAAATTTCTAAAAAAATCCCACCAGTCCCACCACTCTCACCAGTTTGTTGTTCACCACAAAAAGCTACTGCATGTAACACAGTCCTATGTTTGGGTTTTCCAGGGCAGCCTTGTGGACTACCTGCGCTCCAGAGGACGGACCGTTCTCGGTGGGGACTGCTTACTCAAGTTCTCCCTGTGAGTCCCGTTTTCCCAATTCACACGACAGAAGTTAAAGCAGAACAAATCGTCTCGGGGCCAGAAACGGGAGTTAAAACCCGTCTAGCTGCTCGGCTGGAAACAAACATTGTTCGGGTTTTTTCTTTGATAGTTTTAAAGTTGTCATTTGTTTTTGATTAAACAGTAATAACACTCATGCTGCCTTCAAGCATGTGATGATAAATGTGAGTGTAGAGGATCAGTGGGTGGTAATATATGCATCTACTCTGCGGTGTTTCGTGTTTCATTTTCAGCAGGAACTGTGCAGCACTTAACTGAACTGATTAGAGAAGTGCAAGTGAAGAGAGTTTTACCTGCGTGACATGAAACTAGTAAAAGCAACTGATTTAACAGAAGAAGTTGTTTTGGTTTTTTCCTCGCAGAGCGACATTTTCTGGTGCCACCGTTGTCATTTTTCTCTGTTAATAGTTGATAAAATGACATTAACACGTAAAGGAACACGTGCTCGTCTGTGAAAAGTTCCCAGCTTAGTCGCCCTCCCCTCACTCATCATCTCACCTCTCCCATCAGCGACGTGTGTGAAGCCATGGAGTACCTGGAGGCCAACAACTTTGTCCACAGAGATCTGGCAGCTCGTAACGTGCTGGTGTCTGACGACAACATCGCCAAGGTCAGCGACTTCGGCCTCACCAAAGAGGCCTCCTCCATACAGGACACTGCCAAGCTGCCCGTCAAGTGGACCTCTCCTGAAGCACTAAGAGAGAAGGTGAGAGGAGGAAGAGGACTGATGGGTTCTTGAGGAATGGAGTTGGGAGTCTCATCTTCATTTTGTTGTCATGCTAACATGTGCAAGGTTATGAAAAAAAAAAAGAACCCTGTCCTACATTCACGTTGAATGTTTGCAGCCACATGCACACACTCGCCCACTGCATGCTGAATTTGAATTTCCACTGGCTTTACACATGAGATGCAACTTTTTCTGCTCCGGGCAGCAGCTGCACTACCACGCTGTGGAACGGCTGGTAATTGTGTCAGCTGTATTTGCTCATTGGAGCTTCTGAAATGGGATCAGAACCAGACCCAGTTCGGATGGCCGGGCTGGATTCTAACTCTCTTTGTGCTCAGTTTGTGAAATCTCTTGTTTGTTTTTTTTGTCCCAACAGCGGTTTTCCACCAAGTCGGACGTGTGGAGTTATGGAATCTTACTTTGGGAGATTTACTCCTTTGGGCGCGTGCCTTACCCTAGAATTGTGAGTAGCTTTTCTGGCTTTCTGCAGCTCCCGCCAGCAGATGGCAGGCTTCAGTGTTTATTTTTCCTCCACATGAGAGGAATGTCTGGTTCCCTTAGAGCTCACCACAAAATAATTAGTTCATCCCATTAACTGCTGGAGCAGGTGACGAAAATGCGATTATTTCTGCACGCATCAGCTCCTTTCTCATTTTAACTTCCATGTTGGGTTATTTGTTGTTGTGAAGAATAACCTTTAACTTGTCACATGACTTGTTGATGAAAAAGGCTCTAAGTGTGGCTCCGTGTGTGTGTCCCAGCCTCTGAAAGACGTGGTGCCGCGGGTAGAGAAGGGATACAAGATGGACGCCCCCGACGGCTGCCCGCCCGTGGTGTACGACCTGATGAAGCAGTGCTGGACCCTGGACGCCGTGATGCGGCCCTCCTTCCGCATGCTGAGGGAGAAGCTGCAGCATATCAGAGCCAAGGAGCTCTACCTGTGAAGAGGCGGTGCAGATGCCGGGGAGGGGGGGGGGACGTCAAAGGGGAGAGGAGAGGGGCAATACGCAGCTTCGGCACAGATGGATACTAGGAGGAGGAGGAGAGGGACCACAGCACCCTCCTGCTTGCCCAGCCTGTTGACTTGTGGGACTGCCATATTGTGCCCCCCTCCCCAGACCCGAGACGTCCACCAGCCGTCCTCTGCCTCCACACTAAGACTGTTTTTCTGTTTGTGTTGTATAATTTTTGCCAGACAACTTCCTCTTCTCTGGATGGGCCACTACCCCTTTCCTCCCTCTCCTCCCTTTCTCCCCATCACCTGGTCTAAGCTGCTTTTATTCCTCCACCTCAGTGATCCCTCTTTCTTCTTCTTGTTTCTACCCCTCATCCTCCTCCTCCTGAAACATGGCATTAACTGGAGGGGGGGCGGGCCTTTTCCTCCATGTTTGTCAGGTGCTCTTATTTCTTCACCCCAAGCCCTCTTTTATCATTCCTGGATTCCCACATAATCATGTGGCTCTGCATGCCTTTCATTCCATCCTTCCTTCGCTCCTCGCCTCCCCCCTCGGCCGTGTTGTCAGGTGTGGGGCCTTCGCTCTGTGCCAAAGTGCCTCCAGTCTACAGAGCGCCAGACTTCCCTCCAACTCTTCTTTTAATTGGACCGTTGAGGTTTCTTTTTTTTTTTTTATTACTTTTTTTTAATTTAAAAAAGGCAATTTTTTTTATTGCTTTCTCTTTTTTTCAGGAAGTTTATTTTTCTTTCCTTTTTTTAATTATTATTATTATTACAACTGTCTTCCCCACCTCCATCATCTCCACATCAGTTGGTTTTTGTTGTTTTTGGTTTTGTTTCCCCTCCCAAGTGTCCACGAAGAGCACATGAACAGGAAGTGAGGGGATTTGGGGCCCAGTTTTAATTTTCGCAGCCAAAAAGAGTGGCATGTGGCGGCGGCGTTGGTGGGGGGGGGATTATAACAGGAGAAGATGGGGGGGAGAGGCAGTTCACAAACATGGTTGATTCATCATATGTGAGCTTGTTTTTATATCAAAATATATTTAAAGGATTACGAAAAAAGGAAAAAAAAAAAGGAACAAGGAAAAAAGCTGACTGGGACATAACCGAAGAGAAAAGGAGGAATTTGAGAAGCCGGGACTGTCTTGGCCTTCCAGATGTTGGGTGTCTCTGAACTCTGGGGGTGGGGTGGTGCATGCTGTGTGTGAGAGGCCTTGGGTTCAACTGTCAGTGCTTTCAATGTTAATTGTTTTATTATGCTATCATGATTATGAATAAATCATTCCATCTGAACAGTCTGGGAACACCTGCATCATTATATCCACCTCTGCGTGAATGTAAACCACAGAAGTGTTTGTGAGATGACGAGCGATGACGTATCGAACGAGCACCTCCCCTCTGTGTGTGTGTGTGTGTCGGTATGTGCGCGTTTATATGAATTTTTTTTTAACGTTGACTAGTGGAGCCTTAAAGATTTTCCTTTCATTAAACGTAGTACAATGCAAAGGTTTTGAGTTGCTCCTCATTAACATATGCAGTGATTTACCAGAAGTCCATATTTGGCATGAACATCTTATTTCTGCAGCACAGTGAACCCTATCAGGCAAACTTTCCTGCCATTTCCTTAAGTCGTCTTCACACATAGTTCTCCAGGCCTCTTGATGGACTTTTCTTCCTTGGATGCCTTTTGTTCCATTTTCTTGATTTCAAGATGGTTCCACACTGCTTCAATAATCCCTCCATCAGAACCGTTGCCACTCATTTTCAGTCCAGTTCATGTGACGTTTGGGTTTATAATAATACATTTTATATTGCTCTAGACCAAAAATGGTAAATTAAAAAAAAAGATGAAGCATAAGGTTCAAATGATTAAATCAATCTTATGAGAGAAAACTAATGGTGAGTAAAAAAAGGGTTTAAAAGCTGACCAATAAGAAAGTCATCTGAAAATATTCTGCTGAAAAGAAATGTCTTAAGTCTTTTTTTCTTTTAAACTGGTGAGGAAGAAGGTAGACCTGAAGGAGATGGGAAGCGAGTGGAGAATGGGTGTAATATGTTCATATTTCTGACTCTCATCAGGATCCAAGCTGCAGAGTTCTGGATGTCTTGGAGTCTCTGTGGACTCTTGTTTAGAGACCCAGATGAGAAATGTGTTGCAATAGTCAAGTCTGTAAGACGTCAGTAAGTGGTTGAGTAAAGCCATTTATTGTCAAACAACTCTGTTTACTCTTCAAATCATAATGACAACAGAAACTACCCAGATGACCCGGATCAAAAGTTTAGGAAAGGAATATAAAAAGATATCCAAGGAATTGAGAAAGCCATCAGTATGGTTCAAAATCTATTAAGTGGAGAATGAGGGATTCTGTTTAAACCAAACCATAGTAGGTAGACCATCACCAAATGGAAAGACTTCAAGCTGTCTAAAGGGGAAATATTAAGAACTGGGGTGTGTAAACTTTTGAACTGGGTCATTTGGGTCGTTTTTGTTATGATTTAAAAAGAGTAAATACAGTTTTTCTCGTCATTCATATTCTCTGAAAAATTTAAACTTATGAGCCCAACTGTATCGGTGAGATATGACTGGAACCAACCGAGGGCAGTTCCAGTGAGTCCAGTGGTTTGTGGAAGCCAGTTGAGTCGTATGCTGTGGTGCCGCAGAGCAGAAACCAAACTTATGGTCAGCCTTTTTCTCCCCGTTTCCTTTCCTTAAGAACGGCTTCTTGACAACCACCCTTCCATGGAGACCATTTCTCATGGTTTTAGTGAATGGTAGATGGATCAACTGAAGGTCTAGATGCATCTCTCGGATCCTTCATCAGGTCTTTGCTGGATTATTTTTCTTAATTTTTAAGAAAATTACTTTTATCACAGTTAGTAGTTTTTTAGGTCTACTGTTTCTTCTAGTTTCCTCTCTTTTTTGCCAAGTTACAGCGATTAGCTATTTGGGAATCAACATGTTGGTGCTGAAATACTATTTTATGCCTGCCAGCCTGTTTCTTAAATTTTTTTGTGTGGATATAACTGAAGAAATAGGAACAAATTATGTGTTTTTGCTACAGGCTGCAAATAAAATGCCTAAAAATACCTTTTTAAATGTCTGAATTGTCAGTTATGCAGCAACACATAACAGACACGTTGCTGTATTTTCTGTTTTGTTTCTTTTATATTAATTTCACCTTTCTGTTAAGGTTTTTTTTTTTTACTGCTAACTCTGACTTAAATCCCCCGGGGGCTCACAGCTCCACTTTCCTCCACTTGATCCTGCTCTAGGAGGTGGTTGTCAAAACATACAGATCAGTTCCCTGTGATGTAGAACCAAGTCAGCAAGCAGGAAAATAAATGTTACGGGTTTAATTAAATGGGAATATTTTCTCATTTTCTTTAAATCTACTTTCTCTGGGCTTTGCCTTCATTTCTATAAAATGCTGCATAATTCCTAGCCTCGACAAATCATCTCAAACAACCTGAGAAGAGAAAGTTGACCTCAGATGAGACCATTTACTGCTCCAGGAACATGTGACCAGGATCACAAGATAAACTTAGTATGCAAGTGCTCTATGGCTGCATCTATAAATATTCCTGTGATCCATTGTAATAGCAGAAGTGCTAAAACAGGTGATGGATCGTCAGTGCAGCCTTAAAGGTGTGAAGAAGTAGTTCCAAGTGAACAGCAATCCTCCAGTTTCACTGTGTCCATGTGAGTCTTGTGCTTCCACTTTAAGCTCGTTGCAGTCTCATCTCCTCTGCCTGCATCCTCTGCCGCTGTTGCACCAAACAGTTGTTTGAGCCCTAATTTCATGTGAATCCCATGAATTTTAATGGCAGTGACAGGGCGGTAACAATGGGCTGGTTACATAAGCAACGCAGTTTCAGCTCGTGGCTAAAGCTCTGCCACTGTCAGGACCTATCACGCCAGCTCCCATTTACCATGATGCCACGGCTGCACGAGATGGGCCTGTTGCAGAGGTCCCTTCCTCCTCCTGCTCTTCCTTCCTTCCTCTTCAAACCTAAATCAGTTTGTCTCCTTAGCTCACTGGCAAAAAGTACAGTTCATTAGACAAGTGGGAATTGTATTTATCTTTTTATTTATTTGAATGCCAGCTGGCTGCTGAATGGAGCAAAACTGAGCGTTGATGAAGGCGGCGCTCAACACAACAGACACGAGACATTTCACATTACAAGACAAAGGTCAGAGTTTGGAGGCAGCTGCATTCGCAAATGACTTTTAGTTTTTTTGTGAGCGAGCGGCTGCTGTCACAACTCATGTTTCTCCACACCATCTTCCTCCATCTAGTTGTATCTTGTGTAACTTTTATATTCATTTTTTTTCTAAATATTCTAATATGTAAAGCCCAACTTGACGGGAGCTTGTGGTGACACACACGGCTCCCACATCTGGATGCCTCACACTTCCTTTCACACTTAAGTAATCCTGACAACCGCACAGCTTCGCGCTCTTAAGAGGCACAAGCAGGAGGATTGATGTCTTAATCAGCTTTCGATAAGTTATGGATCCATGCAACTGACAGCAGCCAGGCTGAACTCTACCAGAAACTAATTAGCTCCTGAATTAATCTGATTACACCAACACCAGTCCGAGGAAGACGCCGAGGGCTACGGGTGTTGTTGTGGAGTTTGCATGTGCGAACCCCCCCCCCCCAACCCTTCTTCTGCCTCGCACATCAAGCGGGACCTGACGGATTTACACGTGTGACAGAATGAGGGTGAGCTGGAGAGGTGGGGTGATGCCTCAGGTCTTCTCTGTATGCTGTTCCTCTGTCACATGATGGCAGATTTCTTGAAGCCACCAAACTGTGTGCTGTGTCTGGCATGGATTACTGGGCATTAAGAGTATTTTAAAATCAGGGCTTTCAGTGGGGCTGTTCATGGATAGAATAAACATCCTTCTGGCAGCTAAATTTAAGCAAGAAAGTGTAAGTCCCCAAATGTGCACCTGTTATATCAAAGGCACTTGTCTGTGAGGCAACAGACTGCAGGGGTGGAAGTGTGGAATTACTGGCTCTGAGGGGTGTATTTACACTGCTCAGGCACTGTCACTAAGAGTGGGAGTTCTTCATTTCCAGCCTGTTTCAGTGACGGTGAGCAGGCATTGAGATGACAGAAATGATATTGACATTATCAGGCCAACTGGGTGCTTTTTAACATGCCTGTGGCTTCAGTGACATTTTTCTGCATGTTTCACTGTATGTCCTCACACGTTTACCACTTTGCTGAGTTTGCTTTGTCCAAAAAAATGTACTATTTGTTTCCCGCAGTTGTGATGAACTTTCGCCCTTTGTTGGATGATGCATGCTGCATGACGATGCATGATGCATTATGGAGTCATCACAACTCGAGTATGTTCATTCATTTTTTTTGTGATTATAAGAAATATCTTCCTAAGCTGACTGAAAACAAATAATGTTATTTCAAACAATGGAAAGGGGAATCTGAAACATCATCCAAAAGGGTAATTTAACTCGAACGGAGATAAAAGATGCTGATGTTTCCAGTCTAAAAACAAGTACAAACAAAGTAGATACATACAGTACAGCAGATCATTGCACATGCTGGGAAGCACCAACTCTAACATGTAGCATACAGAAATCAAAGGGAGAAACTCGGCTAAAAGTCTACCAAGCATTGGCATCCAAACAAAATGCAGTTAAAACCCTAAGCAATTTTATAGGAATGGAACAAGAACATGAAAAGAGCACTGTCCACTTCAGAGCTTCTGCTAAGTTCTCCACTTCAAACAAACAACACAGACAAGGTGTCTTATAAAGCAGAGACTCTGCTGATTACAACGATGTCTGTTTCATCACTCGGTGATTTAAAAACTGTGAATGAATAGCAAAGAAAAATGATCACGTCATAAGTCATGTCTTATTCCAGCTTAAAAAAATCTTAGTCTCCATGAAAATGAAGGAAGTTTTATAATACATCATCTGATTACAGCCCTTGTAGCTGTGATAAAATACTTGATTTATTTTGTGTATGTCATTTCAGACGGGACGCAAAAAAATAAAAGCCTTGTGAAGAAGAAGTAAAAAAAAAAAAAAAGGAAACCAATATGTCATCAAAATAGAAAATGCTCAACAAAAGAAACAAAATCAGGCAGAAACAGGAGTTAGTGCTTATGAATAATAAATAAATTCAGATAAATGAAATAGGATTTACATACAGAGTAACTAATGCAAACCATCACTGAGACCTAATAGAAGAACACAATGTAAACATGAGCTACAGAAAAGTGATATCTAACGATGAAACGCCATCTGGTTCAGAGAAGATGCCAGAACCTTTGGTAGCGCAGACTGAAGATGACAGATTTCCACCATCATTGATGATATTGGGTTGATATGAAATTTAGGGACCGTAAGAAGTGGCAGTCATTACCTCTACGTGGAAACTTTCTCCTTACATCAATCAAACACTTTTAAAAATGAGTCATTTTTCAAGTTGGTTATACATCTGACCACAGAGCAAAGAGTAGGTCTTTCCTGAAGAAAAGTTTCATTGGCTACGGTGGAATTTGAAAGAGAAATGGTCCATGACCAGGCTCCATCCTCAAAAGCTGATCTGTCAGCTTCTATATGAGAAAGTGGGAACCTGATTGGTTAAAAAGATTGTTTTTCATTAATGAAGTTTACACCTCAAAGATTTCAATCTGCCATGAAAGCCAGAGGAGCTGCAACAAAGTGTATTTAATTACAATAATTTTATTATTTTGGTTCATGAATCCATTTTTTTTCTCCATGACTGAGTTCCATCACTTTTTTCTTCTACTTGATCTGAAACCAAAAACCAAAACCAAAAAACAGCCAAAAATTACAATTGAGCAATTTTTTAAAATATATATTTCACTTCCAAAAGTGGTGATTCCATCATTTTAGTAATAGGGGTTGCAGCAGCCTGAGTCACTGTGACATCATGGCTCCAATCTGCCACGTTCATGTTGACGTACTTCTTTGCAGTGTCGGGTTTCTGTTGAGTGCCGCATTGAGGCCTAGCAGGAATCTCAGCTCAGTGCATTTTTCATATCTGACCGCAGGAGGCATGAACTCGGAAACGGAGCTACTGATGAGCACTGCCAACGACAGTTCATGCACTGCAGAACAGAAGGGAGTGTGTTCTCAGATGTCTCAGAGCATCAACAGGGCAACGTCTGCTGGAGGAGGAGAGCTGGAGCTAGGAATTAGATACAGGCATAATAAGGCTGTCATAAGGCTTTTCCTCTACTTTTCAAAGGTTTATTTTTTGTGCTGATAGGTGAGGAGGTTATCTTTTTATCTGCAATGCAAGAAGGAAAATAAAAGGTATTTCAAGGGAAATAATTTGATTTCTGTTGGTCAAGCTCCGCTCAAACGGACCTCCTGCGACCACTTTGGTAATCAGAAGTATTCAAAGTACAAGACTAAATGAGAAGCTGGCCGTCACTTAGATGTGAGAACTATTAAAAAGTGAAGACATCTTTTTGACAGTCTCCTGGCAGGAAGTCGCAGTCAAATTCATATCTTTAACCATGTCTGCATGACATTTGCTACGTTGTACTAACCACTGGGGTTTAGTTGAAGATGTATTATTTAGATAAAATATTCAAACCTCCTGCTGCTGAGAATGATTATTTTCTAAAATATCTAGGCTGAAATTACCTCCCATTTGTTCTCAAATGCAATTTTTTTGTATTTCCTGTAATATATCTGCATCAAGCTTGGAAACAAAACGACAACAAAAAGTACAAATTGGGGTTGGATTGTAAAAACCGCTGACAAAAAAAAATAAAACAAAGCTGAAAATCACAGCATCACTAAATCTATCAAATGGAAAGATTGCCATCCACCAAACAATTGGCGATGGAAAAGTTCACCAAAAAACATGTGAGAGACTCCCTAAACATATGGATGAAGGTTCTCTGGTCAGACGAGACTAAGATTGAAGTTTTTGGAAAATGCTATGTCAGGCACAAACCCAACATCGTCCTCACATTGAAGCACCGTGGTGGCAGCATCATGCTGTGGGGATGTTTTTTCATCGGCTGGACATGGACAGTTTGTCAGAATTGAAGGAGTGATAGACTGTGGCTAAAATTTTTGAGGAAAACCTTTTTAAATCTTGAAGAGATCTGAGATCAGGAAGGAGGTTCACCTTCCAGAAGGGCAGGGAGACTAATACTCCTAAAACAACACACCTGAATCAGATTGATGGGTCAACATGCTTGGGCAGCACTTGACAACAAGCTGTTGAGGAGAGACATTTAATTTGAATCAGGTGTGTTGGAGCAGGGAAACTTCTAAAACCTGCAGGACTGCAGCCCTCAAGGACCAGAGCTGGACACCCCTGGTCCAGTCAAAGCCATGACATCCACCCAACTGAGACTGCGTCACAACTAAAACCAGCACAGCCCATCCAGTTTGAAGGAACTGGAGCAATTTTTATTTGACGAATGGGCAAAAATCCCAGTGGTTGGATGGGCAATTTAATCCACTTGAATAACCAATGATGACACAAAAAAAAAATGTGCAGCCCCTTTAATAATTGTTAAGCTTCTGGATTCAGGAGATCTTACTGGTTCCTGTGGACGTGAGTCCATCCAGTGGTTGCTGTTTGGACCAAAGTGGTGAGTGATGCTGACATCCACCCAATCAAACTAGTTGATTCATGATGATGCAGGAGGCTGGAGGCACCCCAACTACATTCCCAATCACACATTCCCTGACCAATCATTGGTATATATTGTTGTTTATGAGATTTTATGATTGCCATGGCAACATGCAAAGCTTTTTTTGCTGTATGATGTTCATATTCATAGCATATTGTCCTGGATTAATAAAGGTCTGAAGTCCTGCTGCTAATCAAAGCTCAGGCTCTGGCCTCTGGGGTTTTTGGAGGCTCAGTGCTGGAGTCAGATAAGACACAGGAACTGGTCCGACACCGGTTCCAGCTGGTGAGAGCACAGCAGTGATGTAATGACAGACCCAGGGTGTGTTGCCTTTTTGATTCACATCCTCATTGTGTCTCACCGTGAGAGTCTGTGAGATCCCACAGTCTGAGGCAGACTGGAGGAGGAGGATAACAACCACAACAGAGGTGCAGCCATGTTGGCTGAACTGCTTGTAAACAGTTCCTGCAACAGCAGCCCACTCACAGCACCTCCTCTTTAAATAACCCAATAGTTGCCCTGCAGTGTTGGCTGACATGTTCATTTGACTTTGTGAAATATCAAGGTTCCACGAGTCGTAGAGAACATGTTTTCTGCACTGCTTGTCAGCGTGAATCAGCATTTTGCTCTTGACATTTCACCTCCTTCTGCCCCAGGCTGGTAGCCAGCCGGAGGTGGGGCAATGCCAACACAAATCCAGAGTAGGAGTGCATGAAGGGCCCTGTGGCCCCTAAGAGGACCCACCATAATAATGCAACTCAACATTCGAAGTTTCATCCCTAAATTATTCTCATAGTTGTACAAAATTTGCACAAAAAAAAGAGGTGAGTTCCTGTATCATGTAAATCTTCTGTATGAGAGTGTTAGTGTTGTGTCAGGAAATGCTGGTGTGAGTGTTTTTTACGACATCTAAACCAGCTGTCACATCAACACTGACTAAGCATGATACATTATACTCCACCAACAAGAAGGGAGACAGCAGAGTTTCTAAAATTGTACTTTGTGCCATCCCAGCTCTCTGTCTGAGCCGGTAAACACCTCCGAGCTGAGTTTACAGACGCCGCCTCGCAGGAATTGAAGTTCAAATAGTTTTCACAGAAGGCTCGCTGCCATTTGGAGACGCTAGTGTGCAAAGTTTGTTGGTTCAGCTTGAAGGACTCTACTCTTCCCCTCCTGACAGCCTGGTGCCTGGCAGATGATGTGAGGTCTGATGAATCCTCGCAGCGTGAGTCAGAGTTAGTGTGACATTTGTTGTCATTCAGAAGTAGGAGTTTGCTATCGTTTTATCTTTTTTCTTCTTTTCAGAAGAGTAGTGGCCTGGGTGGTAAGCTGCCTGATGACGATGATGATGATGTATTTGTGTACCATTAACACTGAGTGCATGAACCCAACATCTTTCTATACAAAGCCATGAAAAAAACCCAACTAAGTAATCATAAAAATCCAACACATATCCAGGAATTCACTGTAGCTACAAACACTCACACGCTCCTATTGACATACACAGTGTGAATGTTATAAGGAAGTAATGATAAACTCCAGAGGAGAGAAAGTCTGAACATTTCCTGTCTCAGAAGAAAAAAATTAACGTTCTTGTCTTTTGGGGTTTCCTTCATCATAAATCACCCAGGCTTTGTTTAGGCGACTTAGCAAGCGTCCACCGAGGACAGAGTATAAACGGTTGTGACACATGAGGAACTGCAGCCAACCGCAACTAATGTTAAGGTTCACAAATGCCTCAGAGACAAATAAAGCCGTACAGTCAAAGGCTTGTAACAAGTGTATGTGAACATACCTCGCGGACGTCAACGTGGGTTGCTCAAAGACATCAACTCACTCCTGAAGCAACGAGAAAATATGAAAATGTTCTTGGTTGCATTTAGGTGACATGTGGGCTACTGTAGATTGCTCTCCATTTGATTATAATTACAAGAAACATTTTCAAGGAGGAGCTGCTGGCTTTCTAAGTTCCCAGAACTCCACCCATGTTGCCCCCCAAGCACCCATGGGGATGACCACACACACCGGCTGAGCTTTGCTCCTGCAGCCTGGCAAAGAGGTCAGGGAGACGAGACACAGATGAGGGCTGAAAGCCTGTTCAGTGCTGCTTGCCAGATCCTCCTAGAAACACAGGAGCTAATAAACGCAGCCAGAAGTCAATGTGTGGCTCAGCAGCTGCAGCTCCACAAAGTGAAAGGGGGGGGGGGGGACAAGGATGGCGCTCCAAGTGCAACAAAAGAAAGCAGGATTGCTTTACATATTACAAGGAAGACATTATTCCACATTTATGCAGCCTGTGTGTGTCCCTGTGTTCTCCTGTTTTCTTTGAGAGTGATGTAACAGCCTCTCTACCGTGGGCAGGAATGACTCCGGGCTGCTCCGAGCACATTCACATTAATTAAGTTGATGCATCGTGGCAACTCACATGTGAGCAGACATGTATAATCACATAGCCGCAGCAAAGCAAGCTGTTAGCGAGCACCCTTGTTCTCCATGCCTGCTAATAACAAGACAATGTAAAGCATTTTTTGGTATAATTTTGCTCAGGGAACAAAATTAATATTAATATGGATGACTCCCCTGCTCCTTTTGTCCTGTTTAGGTCTAACAGGAACTGCTCTTAGGGCAATGCTTGACCCTTTGAATTTGCTCCTTTGTGCTCTCAATTTGATGGATCACTGCCTCTGTGGCTTAGGACTGATGATGTGCTCCTGTGCTGGTTGCTGGGCCTCATACTGTACATTATTGCTGCTTTATTAAAAGAGGCTTTGTGTGGAACCTGTGATGATGTGATCATTTGAAAGCATCTATTTATAATTGTGTCGCTGGTCGTCATAGCAAGCTAGCCCCACCACTGCCTCGTTCATCAATGTCTGTGTGTATTTCTGTAACTCTGCGCATGATCTGTCTGGTGAGATGTGTGATTGCATGAATCAAGTTGTCTTCACTGTTTTGGGGCTGCAGTGATTACCTGCTGTTATTTAGTAGCAGCATTTTGAGAATATCCTGTTCCCATCCTGATTATCTTGAACTAAAACAGACGTTAATCCATTAAGATTGGATGAAACTTATTGGTATTCCATGTTCATTTGAGAAAATATCTGTTTCTATAGAATTAGCATACGATCGCAGATTCATTTATTAAATTTATTATGAGTTCATTTATTCTAACCTGCTCATAACTGTGCAGTCTGAAATTTTTTAAGTTCTTGAATCTTGCACCTTTTAGGGATAGCTTGAAAGCCTGTTTCCATATCTCGGTTATGAGATACTAAGGTCATGTTTACACCATTTTTCTGTGCATTTCCACCTTTTGTCCACACACAAACACTGTTTGGGGGTACTGAAACCAACTCTTAGGAAAACGCCTTCCCGGGTGAAGATTTTCAGAGTATCTGGGTGTGACGTTTATGTGTGCACAGGATAACCAGCATTTTTGGCTTGCAGCTTCAGATTGTTGCTGTTAATTCCTTTGCTTACATGGCAAGGGGAGCGAAGACTGTGCCGGCACGAATCTTCATAACAGAACTTTTACGTTTGCATGTAAATAAATAGTTAAACTCCGATTCTACAAAAGAACAAAGAGGTCACAACGTGTTATTGAGGACATGGCTAAATAAAACAACACACCCACAACATAAATTTGCGGGAAGCCGTAGTTTTTTTTTTTTTGTTGTTTATTTAATCCACACTGATTGACCAATATGGCTTTGGAGGAGGTGGCTAAATTGCAACCATTTTGTTTGACATGCTCATGACCGTGTTTAAATTGTGTCTGTGTGCTCAAGTGGACAGAGATTTTTTTTTGGAAAAGATGCAACGTGGACGTGTTTTCTCTGGGAGAATGTAGGAGGGAAAAACTCAGTTGAGTACTTTTTCAGAATTTGGGTAAATAAAGTTTGGATTCTAAGACATTAAATCAGAATTTGGAGAAACTAAGGGCGCATTCACACTGCAGCTGTTTGGTCCACTTTAAACAGACCATGGTCCCTTTCCACGGATAGTAGGATTCGTTTGGACATTCGTGTGAACACCAACTTTGATGTGGACCAAAGAAGACTGGTCGTCTTGAAAGTCGGGGAGGTCTCAGTTCACTTGCAAGCGGACTATCCAGTGGACCAAAAAGGAAGTGACGCATGTCAACCGTGATAAATGCATCAAGAAAAAGAAGAAGGAAGTGATGTAAAGTATTGTTTGGGAGGAAAAACAAAGCCAACAGCGTGTGTTAGAAGCATGTTGTATGTTCTGCACACCACAGTAAAATTAGGAGTATCATGTAGCTTCATTGTTTACTTGCGGTGAAGGAACCGGCGGAACCACCAGCCTTATGGTGATTGGACCACCAGTTTCACCTGAGCCCCTGTCGGTCCTCTTTCAGTCCTAGCCCATCGATGAGCCTGGTTTTCTTCTTCCTGCTTTTTCATTGTTAATCAGTTGTTTTGGGGGAGTAGTTGTTTAAACTATGGATGTTGTCCAGGCCGTTTGGAGCGCTGGAGTTAAGTACATTTTGAAGGTGTTCGATTTTTCGGAAATCCCCACCCAATCTAATGGAGTCCACCAGAAGTCAGAATTTTGATTTGTCATCAGGATCATGGCAGAAATGGGTTTCCATAGAGCAGCTCTCCTCCAATGTGATTGGTTGAAAAGTGTAACATCTTATGTCTAACTGTGCTTCATGAGACAGTAAAGATGACATCAGTCCGCCGATAAGTCTTATGTAAGAATAGCAAGCAGATTTTGCTGCTCTAACCGCCTGAAGCCACATTTACGTCACCGTTATCATGTTCCAGCAGCCGTTTTACTCCACTATAATCCCTCCGGAAGAGTAAAATTATGTTTAAGCTTCAGAATAGACAATAGACGGTTAGAATCGATGCCCCAATCCACTCAAATTTTGACCGGGGTCTCACTAGACTGACTACAGTTGAGCTGGCATTAGATCTGTATTAGCAGTGTGTTTAGCTTCAATATTTCCCCACTGTGATGAGATCCGTCTTCAAAGGCTCGCCTCCGACCAAGCGGGATTACTCATCAGCCCCCCAAACACATGCGTGGGCAGCCATGTCATGACTGGCTCACGTGGCTACCAAGAATGTTCTTTTTAACTCTTTCTCAAAGGCATCACAATGTTAGACGTGGCAATGGCAAGAAGTTGGAAAAAAAGAATGCGGATGAGAAAGGTCTCCCCTCTTCCATCATCTTGAATAACATCTGACAAGACAGGCTGTGAAAACAACGCTGTCAATCACATTTCATACAGCAGCTCTGAGCCTTAAAGCAGTCTGCCCTCCATCTTTCTGGTCCATCAGAACCATCTGACAGAGGAGATGCAACCACATCAAATCCCCTCTGCTCCACTGTGACTAGTGTATATACGATGCTGTTTTAGATGACGTGCTGCTCCTGGAGTCAGCACTGAAACTGTAAGTTAACCAAAGTGATCAAAGTGACTTTGTACTAGCACCTGTTTGATCAAAAAGCTCCTCAGTGGCAAACTCTCACTATTTTTATTCCTCTGTGAGTAAATTATACTTTGAACCATGCTTTCAAAACATTGTTCCAGCTAATTTAACCAAAGTGTCTTGTTTTTTGTTGCTGTGTTTAAATAATTCATGCGCCTCCTGAGATGATTCAGCCAGGTGTGCAAGTGACAGGTCACATGCTTTGCAGAGACAAGCCGTGACGGATGCTTTCTTCTAAGCTCAGGGGGAAAATCTCCTGCAGCCTACGAGTCACATGGCACGGAGGCCATGATCGCTTTGGCAAGATGCATGACGTCCAGCAATGCTAATGTCGTCAGGCAGCCTGTCACATAAATCCTGCATCCTCTGTCCAGCCTCCAGAGGTTTGATGGCTCTACCGTTTGGCCCTGACTTCTCAGACATCGACGGCCTGCCTTAAGAGCTAACCTTACCTTCACCTTCAAGTCGTGGCACGTGCAGAGATGCTCTGATTGAGCCAGAGTTAATTGAATTGGGTGAGCAAAGTTCTAATATGGAGGAAGGAAAGGAGGAGACATTCGCGCTCCAGCGGGATGAAGCTGATGAGTTTGCCTTTGGGGTGTGGGCTTGATTCAGTAGAGCATATGAGCTGGCCTCATGCTCTTTGGGGGTTGAGCACAGACATTTACCAATACGCAGGGTCTTATATAACTCCTCTTTGTGTTGTAGTAGGCGAGTAACCTGGCTCACATGTTAAACTGCATCCAGTGTGCTTTATTTTCATGAAACAAATGTGCTCATAGATAATTAAGTCAGAAAAAAAAGCAAACAAACAAAAAAACATACAATTTTAGTTCAAATTTGTTTTGCTTTTGTAAGATTAAAGTTTTAATAGCGTCATGGTGAAAAGCTCAGTGGTTTGCTTTGAACAGCATATGGTGACAGTGGGAAGAAAAAGAAACTTTAAACAGAAACAGACTGATCTTAAGATAAATTGTGAAATACCTTCACTGGTCCACCACATAAAACAGCGATTTCACAAGGGAGGCTAAAAAAATTATACATCTGATCTTTTCTACAGAGCCCGTTTGTTATGGAATGATATGAGTGCCACAATAAAGAATTAATCTAGAAAAGAATAAGAAAATAAATGAGAAAATATATAGAGTAATACATCAAACAAATAAAGATATTTTTATATTCTTTTGGCGATTTATTTTCACTTAATTATATTTTATTCTTTTTCATTTCTCTTTCCTTATTCATTTTCATATATATTTCCCTCTTCATTTCCCTAAATCTATCCTTATTTATTTCCCTATATATATCCTTATTCATTCCCCTATATATATTCTTATTTATTTATTTCTATATTTTCTTATATATATCCTTATTCTTTTCCCTTTATATTTCCTTATTCATTCATATATGAAAATGAATAAGGAAAATAAATGAAAAAGAATAGAATAATATAATTAAGTAAAAATAAATAGCTAAAAGAATATAAAAATATCTTTATTTGTTTTATGTATTAGTCTATATATTTCCTTATTTATTTTCTTATTCTTTTCCAGATTTATTCTTAATTTGTGACACTCTTATCATTCCATGGTTTGGAGACATCAGAGCCAAAACACTTCAGTACGAAGTCGTGGGCATGAATTATTTACATGTTAGTTATGTGTGGATAGTAATAGCAAAAACTGTGACCACAACATGATTGGCGAGTTCCTATATGGCTGCAACACGCATCGAACATGGATCATTTTGATGTAATTTAATGTTATAATTATGGGATGAATTATGATGATGGAGCTGAACTTACTGAGTTCATGTAAATGAATAGTTTTCTACAAAACAACAAACAGAGAAGGGACACCAGTTACACCATGCAATGGCAGCTCCAGTGTGTTTTTGTTCCCAAAAAACTCCAATGTAACAGTATCAATAACGTGTAACCATAACTTGATTATCTTACTGCATACATTAGTAATCTGTGGCTACACAATGAAGTATCTTTTCTTCTGATGTCACCAGATGGACTCCATAGATTTCCTCGCAAGGATGCAGCTGGAATATTTATTCTTTGATGTCCTGTGTCGCCACACATCTTTCTATTTAATCATGTATGCTTTCCACATCTTCCTTGAGTCTACTTTGTAACAAACACTGTCAGAGGTTGGAGGGGATGGTGGAAGATGCTTATTTTGGACTTTTCTGGAGTGATGTACAAGAAATTAGTCCCACAATGATTTGAAGAGTCATTTTACTTTTCTACTGCACTCTAACCTACATATGGTTGTTTTCATGCCTTATCAAACTGTTAGAATTGAAGTACATACTTAGATCTAAAAATCTACATGGTTACAGTTTACACATTTTTTCATTCACATGCCAAGAGTGTCATGTCAGCTGAAAGCTGCCCAACAGAAAACAACAGTCCAGGAATGCATTACCGTCTCACAATGTACAACCATAGATGGTAGGCTCAGAATTTGGTAGAAACAACAAGAAAGAATGGATCCATCCTGCTATGTATCAAGGTGGTATAATAATGTGGAAAATATTTTCTTGGCACAATTTGAGCCCCTTAGTGCCAACAAGGCATCGTTTAAACGCCACAGCCTACTCGAGTATTGTTGGTGGCCATGTCCATCCCTTTATGACCACAGTGTAGCATCTTCTGATGGCTATTTCCAGCAGGATAATGCACCATGTCACAAAGCTCAGATCATCTCCAGCTGCTTTCTTGAACATCAAAATGAGTTTATTGTACTCCAATGGCCTCCACAGTCACCAGATCTCAATCCAGTAAAGCAGCTTTGGGATGTGGTGGAACGGGAGCTACCAGCACATCCCTGGTGGGTGTAGAGGAATGGTCCACTGGTGGAAAAATCTGTAGCAACTGTGTGATGCTATCATGTCAATATGGAGCAAAATCTCTGGGAACGTTTCCAACAACTTGCTGAATCTTGCCATGAAGCATTAAGGTAGTTCTGGAGGGAAAAATGGTTCCAAGCTGGTACTAGCAAGGTATACCTAGTAAAGTGGCTTGTGAGTGCACACTGACTGGCCCCAGGCACACATTTGGATATTTTATTTGTCATACCCTCAGTGTGTTCATATTTGCCTCTTCTTTCCCTCTATAGTCACTAAATGGGCTCGGAACTCATCACTTAATGAAAGATAAATTAATTTACTGAAATCCTCCACAAAAAATAACATCCAATAAAATATTAAAACTATTAAATGAGATTTTGACGCAAGCCCTCTCTGAATGAATCCTCTTTAAGATGCTCATCATTTTATTACAGCATGATTAAACAAACTACCACAAAGTAATTGCTGTGAGTGCACAGGGGCCCTCAGGGCGCTTGAGAGTTTGCCTTGGGTCTGTCAGCTTTATTCCCAGAATAAAGCTGAATCAGATTGTTTCCGGTGAAAAAAAAAACAGACGGATCCCTTTTTACTCTCCCTTGTCATCTTTTAAGGGTGAGAAATTCTTCCGCAACGAAGCAGAAATTATATTTTAAAAGTAAAAACAAACGCAAGAACATGCAGAACTGTGTCTGCACGGATAAATGTAAGTATCAGAGAAATGAAGCTCGCTGAGCTTCTGTTTCTCTGATGTTCTGACGCATTTGACAAATAATTTCTTTAGAAAACAACAGCCGCTGATAGATTTGTCAGTCGGTTTGTAATCTGTGTCCATAGTCTGCTGTTTTTCTGAATGCTCTTCACAGAACCTGAGCAGACAGAGGAACAGAGGAAGTGACAGGATGAGGACGACAAGCCCCACCTCCACATGCACACGGACACACACTGACTCATACTCCCTCCTCACATGGCGAGCAACGCAGCCTCTAAAAACCAGTGTGTGTCATGTGTGCATTCGGTGTTTACAGATACGAGGCCTCTAAGGATGACTAGAATTCAGAGGCAGCGATGTGTGAGGGCTGAGATCAGATGAGGTCATCAGGGATGCAGAGCGTGTGTCGTGCAGTGGCCCTGTGAGAAGTCAGCTGTGTGTTTATGAGAGAGGTACAACGAGGGGAGAGGATGCCCTTAGTCGCAGCATATGTCAGGATGCTGACAATTTTGCTGATCTGCTGACAGTAGAAGGGGGAAAAAAACACTGGGGTCAAAATTCAGCACACTATAAACGACGAGGATGCGTGAAATCATGAGCTTCTGCTGCTTTAACACTCATGTTTGCTCACATAGGCCTCTTCCACCCCCACTACAGTTCATCACAACTCCATGAAGCCTCATGTTTGCGGCGGTTCAGCTGTCGTCTGATCATTTGTGTCCACTGGGACCATGTTAAACATCTACGCTCACATGCTTCCACTGAATGGACAGAAGAGAGTCTGCACGCTAAGGCAAGCAAATACACAGTCAGGGAGTACATTTTAGCAGAAGCTGGGTCAGTGTGGCAGACAGAGAGGGCTAAAGAGGACGTGGACTGCTTGTCTTTATCATACAGATCCTAAAAAAAAATTTAAAAAACGCCCCAAAAATCCACCTAATTACTTTCAATCCTGAGGCAGACACTTTGTTCTCAGCCAGAGCTTTTTTCGCTTTGCATCCTTTGAATTCACCCATTTTTGCAAAACCGGCCAGAATAGCTATGAGCCAGAGAGCAGGCTTTCTGAGGTCAGACAGTGGGAGTTGCTGCTCCTAGTGTAAACAGACTGTGTTTATTTCGAACGTACGAACAAGCTCAGTTCTGCAGTGATTCAACTTCACGTGACTGAGCTGGGAAACGTCATCTTTTTAGGGAGCTACAGGAGCTGGAGAGAGGCGGGTGTTGGGTACTGGGGGTCATAACTTCTGTCATAACTTCTCATTGTGCTGGTGGGGGAGGGAAGGACAAAAAGATGCATGTTGCTGGCATGGCGGTCAACAAGGGGAGACGGCACAATCTGTGTGTGTTATGTTAGGCAGCAGACAAATATGTGAGTATCCTCTGAACATCAACACCCTTCTAGCCGCTGTTTCCAGCGTCCAGCGTCGCTAGATGCAGGAAGATGGTTCCGTCAGTACATGTGTTCAAGATGAAGAATGTGTAACACACTGGAAGCAGATGGAGTTCAAGGCTTCGGGCAGAGCTCACGGTCACAACGAGATGATAAGATGTATAGAGAAGATATGCCATGATGCATCATGAGAGATATAAATTGTGCACACTGTTGTGTACTTACACTGTGTAATGAACCTTTTGAGAATTGTTGTCCTGGGGGTTTGCTGAACATATTTCAAAATAAACCACCGCACCAATCAAGATTAGTCACAGTAATGTAGTTAAGAATCGAGGCTGCTTTAGGTTTCAGTGGTTATAATGGAGCAACATCTGGTAAGATGCAAACATAAATGCAAACAGATGCAATGAAAAAGAAGCTAGAGAGATTCCTGATTGAGTCAGAGCCCCAGGAAGAGCATGTTGGGTTTTTATACCTTGGAATTATACTACAAAAGGTTCTGCAGTCCTTCTGATCCATAGGAAAATCTGGTGTGTAATGCGACACTATTGCTCTATAGGCTACTTTCTGGCTCAGCGCAGTACCCAACGGTTGCAGCAGCTCTGCACATCTTTGATAGGTGAAGCCATGACTACACGTGATTATTGTTGTCTACGACTTTAAAGGTGCAGAATGTTTATAATTTGTAAAGAAAGAAGAAATAAACACCAAAGAAACATTAGAAACTTTAGCATGGATTTTTTATTAGGCTGTCTATAAGATAAATAAGTTCAGACACTGGGATTTTTGCCCATTACTCAAAGCGGAACTGTTCCAGCTCCATCAAGCAAACAGATTCTCAATCAGATTGAAGTCAGGCATTGATTAGGCCATTCCAACAGAACTATTTAGCACAGTCAAGCATGCCTTCAGTTCTGAATTTGCCATGTCTAGCTAATGAAAAACATCCCCCCAACATAAAGCTGTAACCATCATGCCTCACTGTGGGATGGTGTCCTCGTGATGATGAGGGGTGTTAGGTTTGAGCATTTGGTTTCCCAAATGCCTTTTGTTGGATGCCTTCTTGTTTTTGTCTGTAAGTAAGGCTTTTTCTGATCATTCTTCCATGAAGCTTAGCTTTGTGGAATCTATGGATGAAAGAAATCTAATGGATAGAAAATCCAATATCTGTCATGAGGGTTGCCTTCTCTGCTACCTTTCTAATTAAGATCCTTTTTGCAAGATCCATCTGTTTTGTTTTTATTTTATTTTTGGTCTACCCCTTCTTGGCAGCTCTGTTCTGGTGTCTTTTTTGCCCATTGGATTTGATTCCCATGGATTTAAAATGGTTCTTTGTGAGATAAACAGAGCATTTGATGTTTTCTTTTTATTTCTTAACACTAATCTGTATTTAATCTGCATTGCCCCTCACCTGTTTGGTAAATTGGTAGTTAGGGGTCCACACTTATGAGACATGTTTATGTATAGCTTTGTTAATTTCAATGAAGCTCTTATCAGTCAGTCACCCACACTCAAACAGCACTTCTTTCGACTATTTACGCTTCACTTCCATACATCCAAAGCTGCTTCTTCTCTATAAACACGTACTGTATCCGGGCCTGTGTGGGGTTCAGTGTCTGTCAATCACACTTAAACATGAGGATATACTAAGGATCAAATTGTCTACTTTCCAGTTGGAAGATGACCGCTCTCCCAGTCACGGCCCGCCACTCCTCGGCCTTCATTGTACCGCTTGTTTGGTTGTGCTGCTACTGCATCTTGTGGTTCCATTTTATTTGTGACAAACACACTGACACATTTACATAATGTGCTAAAATGAAGTATAACTTTAGCAAAGATACATCCTGGACAACTGGATACTGTGTACCATTATGCTTTGTGCTTCGTTACTGGGCAGGCTTTGGGAAGTCATACATCACTGTTTTTTATGCTACTGCTAAATGGTCATCCCTGTAGATACACGCAGGTGTTTGCATTGGCTGATGTTCATGTACAAAACCCCTCTTGATGTAGTTCCTCTATATCTCTTTATCTACATGTCTGAGAACCAGAATCTATGGTTTTCACTCTTATTCTGGTCAACAGATGGTGGTCCTGAGAGTGAGAACAAATCAAATATCTCCTTCCACTTGGAATAATATACAAGCTGATATAAGATGAACAAAACAGATCACTCTGAGTGAGTTTAAGTCACTTGAGAGGGAAACTCCCTTGGCAATGTAACCGTCTTTACACTTATTTGCATAATCTCATGCTGTTTTTCATGTACCCAGTGGCGGCTGATATTTCTGTTTTACTTTTGTGTTCAATGGTTGATGTCGGTCTGTTTGCTTTGGGTTTCATTGACTTTTGTGTCTGCTGACATCTTGGCCAGATCAATAGATTTCTAATCTCAGAGAGATTTTATCTATGTTTTTTTTTCTTATTTTTTACTGGTTACCTGTGTTATTTTTCCTTTTTTTTATGTGTTTTCTATGTTAGCTCCCCCAGGAGCTTCCCTGTGTTTAGTACACCTGTTTCGGGGTTGATCTTGGTCTCCTGAGCATCGGAATACGGTCGTTGAGGCTTCACTGGCGGTCGCGGTCCTGCAGGTTGGTTTGTATTTGATTTTGAGGTTTTCTTTTCTTTTAAGCACGTTATTTGATTTGCATGATTTTTTTAAATAAAAAGGTTTGATTACCCTGTGGGCTGTGGCTGAGGTGAAGGGATTGGCCTTGGTTCGGCTCCGTTGTTGGTGGCCAGGATCCTCCTCCAACAGGTGTTTTTGTAATTGTCACGAATAGTTTTATTGTTGCATTGATGTTTTTATTACAGGGAAGCCTTTTCTAGTGTCTTTTATCTATTATTTGATAAAGTTGTGATCCTGAAGGGACCTTAAAACATTCTTTGCTCATCATTTTGCCACAAAGTGTCGTCCTGGTTTTGTATTGACCTTTTACATCTTACCTGAGCACTAAGAGGCCTTGTCACGGGCTGGTCACATAATGAGAAAATGAAATAAAAAAATTAAAAAAATAGTCAGAGTGTGCAAAATTACCCAGCAATGATGGTTTTTAAGTGACGTCTAGCTTGCTGGCTAACATTAGCTAGTTAGCTACTGCTTTGATATGTGTTTGAGCTTTTGTGTTGTTGGCTTATTATGTGGCTTGTATCAATAGTTGCTGCTTAATTGATGAGAATTTGGAGGGTTTGGAGATCAGGTCAGCTCCTTTGGCTCCTGGTTGAGCAGTTTCTCAGCAGTTTTTGTGACGTAGCGGGGCACTTGCCTTGCTGTGGGTTGCTAGCTGCTATCTGGGTGTGCTGTTGTCATTTGGGATGCACCATGTTTAAATTAGTAGGTGTCAAGCTAACATCAACATGAATACAACTGTCCATGTTATCAAAACTAAAGTATTCAGACAGCACCTAGCTAAACATTGCTAACTAGCATCAGTGCAAACACAGATATCTGCAAAAGCTTTTTCCCAGATTCTGTGTACATTATCAACAATGCAACAGAGGACATTAGGATAAAGAAAATCCCTTGAAGCTACATCTAAATCTCACAGCAGTGTCATAAAGTTTTTGGAGAAATGAAAAACTTCCTCTTAAAACCTCCACATACACACACAAGCATTGGATTATACACAGTAATTATTATTAAGTCACAAATGTCAGGAAACAATATTTAGTCTAAATGGCTTTTGGTATTAAAAAACCTTTATCACTCCTCATTGCCGTCTTTTTGCTGACCTTCATCACATCTCCACTCACTTCAACTGTTTTTTTTTCCTTTTTTCTTTCTTCACTCTTCTTCCTTCCCAGTCTGCATTATCTCAACCTCCTCCCGTCTGTTCACCCTAACGCTGCTGTTTGTTTGCAGCTATTCATGAAAGAGAATTTTCTAGTTTTCTCATTCCACTTAAGCTCAGCCTGCACTAACCCATTGTGCTCTGATGTTCCTCTCAGGCAAGAGGTCTAAATCAGGCAAGGGAGACGAAGGAGGGAGGGAGGATGGTAGGGATTTGAAGGAGGGGAAAGAAGGAGTGGTGGAGGAGTGAGGAATGGGGCTGGGTGGTTAAAAAAGAAAGGATAGACAGGCAGAGAGTAAAGCAAGTGTGCAAAGCAGTGAAGGAGAGGTGGAAAAAGAAGTATGAGGTTACCGAAAAGCGAATGAAGAGATAACAGCGCCTGAGCGGGCTCAGCAGCCAGCCATTCACTCATAATATGAACTTGTATGACATGTGAGCTTCCATCTCCCATTTTTCTAAAATATTTCTAATTAAATGACTATTTTCTCTTATATAACATGCAAATATCTCCATTTTTATTTGTCCAGCACACCGATTATATCACTGATTGTCTCACTGTGCAGCGACTTTGCAGCCCAGCGGGTACAAGCATGGCAGTAAAGCTGCTACACTCCCAAGGTTTAAACCCACCAGAGCTACTTATACTAATACAAGTTCATGCTTCTGAATGCACAGAAGTGGAGCATGCCAATGTTAATATTAGTCCGCGCATACATGGAAGATACGAGCTCCATTTGATGTAGGCCCGTTCTTTAAAGTGGCGTTAACAGGTTTGGCAGAGGTTTAGCAGGAAATAAAGCGGTCTTAATGCACAGTATGTGGATTAAACAACACTCGTTCAAGTACAGAAATGTAGCTGACTCCAGAGTCAAACGCTGATATGTGTGAGTTTCTGTGTGTAAATGAGCATATGCACTGTAGTTTGCAGGTAAATCTGAATAAATGACAAGGTGATTAACGGCATAAGTGGTTTGAAGACCACACTGTTGAACTTGCAGGGTACAATACAACCACTTACCCAGATATTGCACATGTATGAGACTAATAATTCCCAAATCACTCGGGAGAATATGTCACTATGAGAGCCTCCAATCGGTGGAGACTTGCTTCAGAGATTAGCTTACATTCACGAGAGCAAGTGATGGATGGGGTGTAGGTGTTGGGTGAAGTCAAGGTCAGGGCTACGTGTAGGCATTTAATCAGAAGAGTGTCATGTTGAAAGAGGAAAAAATCTCTCACTAAAACGTTGACACAAAGCAGCACGCACACATATTTTCATTCATAGAAACAATTAAAACTGCTCATTCCAGCCATTAACAAATCCAATCCCTAAATACTTCTGATGTCATTTACTGGGAGAAAAAAACCCACAACTGAAACCTTTAACCAAAATGTGTAATATTAAGGTCTCTCAGAGGCAAGTATCCCCCCTATACTGTCATACTGGCATATGACGTAGAGCTTAAAGCCTACACTTTACAGCAAACCAGAATGTATTAGTTCTCCTTTTTGCTGCCTGAAAAAAATTAGCATAATTTGGATCTGGGGACTTATTCCAGTTCCACCCCTTTCAACCTCTGAATGTATGCATTTTATGATGTAAAATGTAAAATGACAGCATTGTGGTCAATCGGTTGGATTTTGTCTGAACCGATGAAATAATTGTTGTTACATGTTCAGATTGGGGATGGGTGATGACAATGTTGTGAATTGCCTAATCTAATTATCACAGAAGGTTGTGCTCAGCTGTTGGTCGGGGATGAGACTGATGTTTCTCTCTCCTCAGTGAGAGTCGGGAGTTCCGTCCGGAGCCCATGTGCGACGATTTCGGCTGGAGGTGAAACCAATTACCCTGATCCATATTATAACTTAATGAACTAGGAAAAGTACTGATGCTTAAGAATTACATTTATTACAGAATTTAGGGAGCTACAGAAATTGCAAAGGCGGGTGGCTGGAGAGAAGTGAAGTTTCTCTGATAAAGCATTCAGTTTTGGCCCTCCTAGCTCTACCCCCTACGTCACTCACATGTGGTCTGGTGTCAGATAACAGCTGCCACCCATGACCAGAATTTTCCACAAAACCAACATTTGTCCTTTCGAAATGTTTCCATTAGTTTATGGTACTTTTATCTTTCATATTGATACAGAGATTTTTTGCAGCTTTCTGCTGTACTTTCACATGTGGAACTATACACTACAAAAGTGTGTAAGGCTCTACTTAAAGGCCCACTATATAACTTATGCAATTTTCTCAGTGACTCGCCCCCTATCGACGGCTAATTCGGCATCCATCTTGGATCCTACCTGTAGTGTGAGCTCTCTCCAGCAAGTAAAAAACAGTCTTTTCTCGACTCTTATCTTATCTCTTGCTCTTCTTTGGCTCTCCTTAGTTTCCTGTCTTCCTCTGATAATGTCTTCAAACATTTCTTTGCTGAATCTGCCGACGTGCATTCAAAACGACTGGTTTGTTTACATTCGCATGCTAGCGTGTAACGCATGTGCAAAGCGAAACTTAGCAGGCGGCGTCCCGGATGTAAAAGTTCTACAGTGCGGTTTGTCATCCGCGGGGCGGTGCTGGGCTGCGACGGCCCTAGAAATGCACTGAATAGACTGTGCCATCAAACGAGTCTGGAAAGCCGAGTTTTAAAGTCAAAAAGTTATATAATGGGCCTTTAAAGAGGCCTTTGAGAATACCTTAAAGTAGCACTATGTAACTTTCTTTCCTAAAAAATATGTGTTTCAGACTCATTTTGATGGCAGTGACATTGTTAATGTACATTTATAGCAGCGTCCCAAGGCTGAGAAACAGAACTTCCCAACTTTTTTTCACTGATTCAGCAAAGGAACGCTAGAGGACATTATCAGAGGAAGAGAGAAAAAGAATGAGACAGAGTGAGATATAAGACAAGATTCAACAATGGACTGACTTTTACTGGCTGGAAAGAGCTCGGTAAAGGTAGGATACAAAATGGATGTTACATTCGCCGTTAGGGGGCACCTCCCTGAGAAAATCCAAACTTCAGTAGTGCTTCTTTAATATATTTTTTGAAGGCAAAATGAAACATGAGTAAAACTCATAAACATAAATACCTGAAAGAAATGCTTTTAAGATTACGTAGAAGATATATTGATGAGTAAATATAAAATGAAAATATATTTTTAAAATGAATGAAAGTACTGAAAATAATTAGACTAATAATTAATATAAATGTAATTAATTGAAAGAACATAGAGCTCAAGAACATGCTTTAAACCAGTAAAATATTAAAACACACCAGCATCATCATGACATATTACATGCTGCCATAATCACGGAAGACAGGAAAGGAATATAAAGGGGCTGATTTTTACACATAATCTAATTGCCTAAACTAGTGTATTGATCCCTATCTTAGATCCCTCAGAGTGTTTTTGTCTGACTTGTTTTTAAAAATATTTTTTTATCTTTTCATTTGGCCTTTCTCCATAAAAGTTCTGTTGGCTACACAAAATAGGTTGAAGAATCCAGAAGCAGAGCCAGAGACACAGCGGAAGGAAAATGAAAATGGTTTTCTGAGAAATTCACAAACCAACATAAAAAAACTGTCTTTGCAAAGAAGATGTACTAAACATTACTAAACAGAGGACAGACCAAAAAAAAAAAAAGGCTTCTTCTGGAGTGTGCTGTGCTTTGCTGTCTCAGTCTGGCATCATGAGAAAGACATAACACCATTTTTTAAGAAACTGCTTCATAACAGTGTACAAACAACACCTAACTTTGAGGATGTCTCATTTCCTGATCTGAATGCTGTTTTGGAAGCAGCTGCAGACCATTTTGAGATCTTTTTTTTCACACTCAACTTCACAACCTATTTCGGTTTCATTTCTCTGAACATTTGTGTTTCATCTTTCTCACTTCTGATCTGCGCATTTTAATGCCGTGATTTCTGTCACAGAATGTGTTTCTTGGCAGCTTTTTTTTCTTTTTCACGCTTTCAACCATGCCAATGTTTAGCTCAATAATAATCCCAGTCTGGCGTCCTCTTTTCAGTTACTGCTTTTTCTAATGAATGTGTTTTGTGTCTGTTGAAAGAGATTTAGAGACCACTGTTGCTGGATGAGCATCAAAGCGAAAGAAAACTGCTCATTTGTAAAGTTATACAGGAGAAATAAACATGTCATTTCATAATCGAGTCAATAAATGAAATAAATCTTCATTTGTCAGTATATATCTTCTAAAACACACATAAATTAGTCCTCTGCTTTTAACCCAATATGCAAGTATGCTATTTTTCCAGTGCCCAGCAGATGTTAAGGTGCTTGCCACTAGGCTACCACTCCTCAAACAGTACAACAACTACAGAATAGATGGCCATAACAGCGATGCTTAGATCATAGGATAATGATGTAATCTGTCATATCTTTAAACCAACAGAAGAAAAAAATGAAGATATTTCCTTAACTCTCCTGCTATGTTGCAGGTCAAATTGCCACATTTCAAAGTTTAAAAATCTAAAAAAAAAAGAAGGGTCTACTTGGCTTCATAAGTGTAATCAACACATAAAGTGAAAATCTTTAATTTCACATATTTGAAACCAGAACTGATCTCCAATCATGTAAGTAAAACAGAAGAGGGAGATGAAGATGCCTCTGAAGATAAAGACCATCTTAGGGTGTCAGTGGCTCGGGTGTTCGAGCAGCTGCTCCGATAACTGGGGGAATCAAATTCCTCCTCATCACAGTCAGTTGCTGTGTCCCTGGGGAAGACTCTTCACCCACCTTCCCTAGAGTGTCTGCAACATTGGTGTATACATGTTTTGTGATGGACGGAGAGACGGTTGGCGTGGACTACCTGCCTCGTTTCTGTCGGTCTGCAGCTGTGGCTACACCTGTAGTTTACCACAACCAGTGTGAATGTGGAGAGAATAAATAATGGATTCAACGTAGAGTAACATGAAACGTGTTGTATAAATTTAGTCCATTATTATCATTATCCTGAGGTGAACTTGAGTCTGATGATTTATGAATGATCCTCCTTTAGTCATGATCTGGTAGAGGTTAAAACACCACCGCACTAAATATTGATTGAATTGAGTTTATAATGAGACATAATTAATAGTTAGTGGGCTTTTTCCTGGTTTACTTTTGGATACGTAAACATGCCCTGGGTCAAACTGACCCGGAAACATTATTGTTGTTCTTGAAAAATTTCCGTAACAGGAGGTTTACGCTTATATGAAAGCAGAATAAGACATATATCCTCTCTCAGCCTTTGTGGGACCTACACATGCAGATTATGTGCACGCTTTGAGAGACGCAGGTTGTATTCTCAAAGGTTTTATGATACTCGTCTCTGGGAACCCTGCCTGCCTTCTTAAACAGTGGAGGGGAACAGACTTAAGTCCACTTCTCTTCTAGGTGCTTGAAACTTTGGGGGGGGGGGGGGATCATATTTCAAAGTAACATCTCTTTCCAAAAACTGTGTCCCAGTTATCCTGGATAATCCACAGATTTCCCTGTCAAGTTTCCATCTGAACTACTTTCTAATGAAGAAGCATCCCCTCTGAAAGCAGTTGGCAGCGAGTTCTGTGGATTTACCGGTGAAACTGAGGTACAGTTTCTGGAAAGAGATGGTTCATTAATATTTTTTTATGTAATATTTTATTTGTAAGCATCACAAATGACTTTCCATCTGCTTCCCCTTGTACTAGATTGGAGGCAGAAAAAAACAAGAAGGAGACATCTCTCTATCTCGTAACCTGGGCAAATAACATCCAAATCTTCTCCATGAGTAAAATTATGCACATTAGCTTCAACGCAGCTTTAAAACATGAAGTTTAAATGGTTTCATTCTCTAAATCAAAGCCATTAAATGCATCTCATGTGGAAGTGCTTGATGTTAGCTGGGGGGACAGTTGCAATGCTGCCATGTGGTGTGGTTCAACACCTCGTGGACAGCCTGCAGGGCATCAAACCATGTGTGCTGGGGCGACTCTCTGGCCACCGTATGGAGCCACGTTGCTGTGACCCCACCTGTCGGTTCCATCTCCGGTCAGCCCCTGATGCAGGTGGACACTAAATACAAATGTCTGCTAAGTCTTTTCCTGATACATAAAAGAAAAGAATAAAGAAAGAGTGCTTTCTCACAGAGCATGCAGAGTGCCTTTCACTTCTAATGTGATTAGTGTGATATTTTATCATCTCACAAGGGGATAGGGGGGTGCACCGCACACACTCACACGTACACACTGCCTTTCTTTAAACAGGCCTCCTACTGACTTGCTAATGGCATCATCTCCTCCTGTGTGAATTTAAGAACTCCCTGAATGTGGGTATTGTTTGCCGCAGGGTACATTCGTTTGATGAGTCTAATTCCTTGTCTGCAGAAACAAAGGTGTAACACACGGCTGCTGAGGATCAGCGGGCATGAGTGATGGTGTACATAAGCCCATCTCTCACCCAATCCCACACAGCCTCCTAATCCTGGAAGATCAAGTGTAACCAGGCTGGAAGTGGGACTGGGCGGAAGCCACCATGATGTTGACTCACACTGCGATCGCTCCTGGCTCACAACACCACAGCACGTCACGCCCGTCTAACCTTTTGTTGTTGCTGCCTCCAATTTTACTGGTATTTGCATCCAAGCAGATATTTGCTGTCTCACATGAACAATGTGAATTATTAAAAATCCTTTTTTAAATTTTATTTTACATCAGCTGGCTTTTTTTTCGTGCTATTTAGTGAGAGATATTGGATTTTGGAGCAGAAAAAATGTGACTGCATATGCTTAACACAGATGTTTGCAGAGGAGGACAATGTGTCAGGTCTATGTGCAACCATGCTTATTGCATGCATTTAAAGTAAGCATCTGTGTGAAAGCTTTGTATGTAAATTTACTTCGTGCACGCTTTACAGAAACCTGAAATGTTTGTTTTCTCCATACAGCGAGAGGCTTCAATCGAAGCTGAGTAGGCTGTAACATGAACTGAGCACAGGCAGGAGCCAGGGAGCATGAATGTGAGCCTATTTATAAATCAGGCAATGTGACTAATATTTTTTTTTCTCTGCATTTGACTGTGAAGGTATCATGTCAATGTCATGTGCTCGTGACAGAAAAACAGCCGACTGGATCCTCCTTCCCCTTCCTGTCCTCATGTTACAAGTAAAGGGGGGGTAAAAAAATTCTCTCATAATCTCCCGATTTATGTGAAATACTCTGAAGCCCACAATATTTGGATGAAGAATACTACCAAGATACACATAATGAATGCACAATGCACATGATTTGCAAAAAGATGGGTGAGCATCCCTCTGTGCGTTCATACATCCACTGATACTGATACTGATACTGATCTGCATCACTGGCCTAATGTAAAGTACCTTTTGATATGCCCTTGAATATTTCGCTCACCCAAGCACAATACTCGCATCTACATTGCATCTCCTTTGTCCCGCTGACTTTATGGGCAGTTTCATTTGAATGTCATGACCTGTAAGGTGAGTGAGCTGCTTGTGTAGCTCATCTGTTCTTGCACAAAAGATCTTACAGTATTTAAAAAAAGATTTTTACCCTTAAATCTACAAGTCAGACAGCTTAGCACACTGCAATACCACTCTAAAAGTGTTATCAGTATCCCATTCATCCAATAAACATGAGCCTGTGTCACGGGTGGTAGGACTATTATTTTGTTTATTGTGTTTATTTGGTTTTGTTTGGTTATTTATGTTTGTGAACTTC
>JBBBVU010000001.1:30463228-30508045 GCA_037177055.1 Atherinosoma microstoma | reverse complement strand
AATGTTTTACAAATCAGTACATTATCAAGCCTTAAAATCAGGTAAATACAACCTTAGTTGAGCAACAGAATGTATCACAAGTGTATATGCAACAAAAACTAAACCAAAATACAAACACAACGTGTGGAAAGTTGAAAGAGCAGCATGTAGCTAAATTAAAGATAAATATGTATGTAAATAATTAAAAACTGCTTCTATCGGTATCTAATCACTATACTAAAATAACTGTTATGCATTTATACTCTCAGAATGAGCCATTTATATCTACTTGCTGTGAGTTCACATGCATGGAAGCTGCCCTTTTTGTGCCACCTTTTTTACCATGGTGTCTCTGAATGGACAAATAACTGTGTGTGTGAAGCGATGACCTTCTGAGCTTTGAAAGTGCAGTACCTGCTTTGTTTGATAGGTGCTATGGAACCATTTGGGATAAGTAACACCTTAAAAGGACCATGGAAGAAGACGGTACACATGCATACAATTTTAAAGTAGTTACCTGTAGTGCAGTCACGGACAATAAAGTATTATCTTATCTTATTCACTCGTAGATGAAATCATGTTTATATCTGGAAGAATTTTGGCCACTGACAGCCATGTCCATTCACAACTGTATTTAGCATTTCTATGCCCATATGTACCACTAGATGTCTGTAATTCTTACACACTGTACCTTTAAGCCCACCTTTACTGCTTCTATGGGAATTAAAATGAAGTGGCAACAAGGTGCTGCTAAACAAACGCACCTGATTAAGTGATCATCAGCGACTTAGAGCTTCTTTACAAAAGCAGATGTTTTGGCAGTTTGGTGTTCAGGAGCATTCAGGTGTGTGTTAATACAATGCCAAGTGTTGTGGAAAGAAAACCACTTTCCTAAGACAACACAAGCAAAGTGAGACTGGAAATCCAACACTTATCCTTTGAGTTTATTTGAGCTTATACACCAAATAAGGAAACATTCTGGCACTATTATAGCAAGGAGGCACAGAGGTTTTGATTTCAGGACAATGGTACATCTGTTTATTTCACTTTTCAATCATTCAGCCTTGTCTTTTGCTTACACACATTACAACTTATTATAAGGTAGATTTAGACACCAAAATGTACCTGGGGTTAAAGAAAAAAAAATCACAGCTCTGTTAGTTACACTTTGCTTTTTCTGCTAGTAGTAGTTTCTTTGTTTTCCAAGAAAATGCAACACCTGGTAACACCTGCAGAATAGTATAACAGAGACAAAGTTGTCTGTCCTATCATCTTCCTGAATCTCTCTTATATGAATAAACATTCTACACATCCTCCTGAAGCAAGCTAATACCATCCTCTAAGCCATATGCCGCTTAACCAACCTTGGATCTAGACCCTTGACTGCCTCAGAGCGTCAGATATTCTATGAGTTTGGGGGGTTTGTGTGACTAAATTCCACTGCAATTAAAGGATTTTCAAACATGTAACCTAAGATGCAACCTCAGGAGGGAAATATAAGTATGCAACCATAAATTGACATGATTTTCCTGTAACCTTGTCCAATGCTTAATCAAAATCTTGAATAGATCAGGTTTTCTGTAAGTTTGTTTAAAAAAAAAGAAAAGAATAAATTTAAACAATTAGAATATGTGTTATATAAAATGAGTCTTCAAAAGAGAAATATTAGTATAAACCCATGAATTTTAATATTATCTTCATCTATCCAAACTTCAGTTGCTAACAGCCCAGATAGAAAAAAAGTGTTTGGCCCAAATTTGTGCCTTGACTTATTGCGTTGAATAGATGTGAGTGTGGTTGCCAAAACTCAGCCACATGAGCACCACATGTGGCCCACAAGGGGCCCACAACTTGCCGTAAGGAAGGCTTCCCATAGTAGGACCACTTCTGGCCCACAAAATGCTTGCCATAATCCACATCCAAGCCAAAAACTCACATCTGGACCACATGTGGTCCACAGGAGACTTGCTATGATCCAAGCTAGGCTGGCCACTCATATCAGGTCCACTTCTGGCCCACATAACACTTGACAGTGCCGTTACTAAGCCATTAGTAGGCTAGATTCAGCCCAAACATGCCTGTTATCTGGATATGATAATAGTGCATCACAAAAAATGTCAGATACCAGCTCTATTTGGCTTACTTGCCAGTAAACACCTCTGTTTTCGCTATTTAGAGCAGGTAGATTGTTATTAAAGCTCTGCTGCCACATGTCATCATGTAGCCCGCTACGCTGAAATGCATGTGTTTAATATACATCATCTTGGATTAAAGCTTCTGGCTGTACCTGCTAAAGCACCTGTAGTCCGGGTTTAGTGATAATCCATAAAAAAGTGATTGGAAACTGGGCTTGGTGTGAATATCAAAAGCAAAAGCAAATAAGTTGATGCTAAAAGATGCTGGTTAGGCACATTCTCTCCTTTTATTCAATTTCACAGAGATTATAGTTTTGATCTCATTCACCGCGTTATGTTTCAATCTATTCACCGGTGGCAGCTTTGAAGTTGGAGGGAGATTTCTTTTTCTTTTTTTTAAAGCGAGGCAGGTATAGGCTAACAGGGCCTCGCTAAGCCTGTGACAAAGACATTGAGACGCGCTCTGTCTCTCCTGATCCACAGGGACTGGAAAAGTAGGCCAGGCTCGATGTCAGACTGCTGGGAGGATCAGGACGCTGAAGTTGTTGCCTTGTGATCAAAGTTGTTTTTCACACTTTGGTTTTCAAGACTCTTGCAGAGATAGAGATTTAAAATATTCCTCACACACACATAAATGTAGGTCATGTTTTAACATGCTCTCCAGCTAAACACTGTGTCATCTGCAGTGTCACCCAGACGCACACAGTCTAATGAGCATAAGACACTGACATTCGGATCCCACTTGTGGGATGCATCGACTAGAGTCACAGCAAGAGTATCATGCAACTGGAGACCCCATTTGTAGGCTAAATGTTGAGCTCCATCAGTACACACTATTTCACTTTTCTCCCATGTTTTGAATAGAAGCATATTCATATGCGTTTAGTGAAGAGACTCATCATTTATAAATGATTAAGGCATGAAGGTAAACACATGTCCTTGTATGACAGACAATCAGTTTGACTAATTTGCAATTAGGACGCTTTATCTGTGTGTTCTCTGTGTGTGTTGACAAATTCTTCATGTGGCTCCAGCGGCTGCATGACCCCAAGAAAAGAAAGGGGCACCAAAACAGCCAGGAGAAACTGGGGCTCGTCACGTGTTCTTTGTCACCTCCGGAGTTCTGTCTGAGTCCATCGCGAGCTATAATCAGACGGCGAATCACGGGATCCCGTGCAGCCCACGATGCAGGGCGCGCGCACTCCCAGTCCGGCGGTGCCTGGGATTGGGTGGAGGGAGTGGTGGCTGCGGACGGAGTCACAGGATTGGTAGAGTTCAGCGCCAAACTTGTTGACTCATAACTGAGCTGCTCCTCTCCATCCTCCTCGGCGCGGAGCTGTCCAGGGCCAGTGGTTCTGAAACTGCCAGCTTCCGACGCGCCCATCGGAAGAAATTTCCAAATCACAAGGCTTCGATTGCACCCCCCCTCCCCCCTCACCAATTAGCCTTTTGAAAGTTACAGTCTCTTTTGTGGGAGACCTCAAAACGTCTGGCTTAAACGCCACTTGGCTGACATCTATCCATCTATCGCCACCGCTCTATCCAAGAGCGCATCGAGCCTTCAACTTCAGTCGATCAAAGCGAGGACTCTTCGGTTCGCAGCAATGGCTTTCATGGTGAAACACATGGTGGGCGGACAGCTGAAGAACCTGACGGGCGGACTGGCGGAGGAGAAACCTGAAGCGGAGAAAACAGACGCCGCCGCGCAGGGGATGACTCAAGAGGAATTTGAACAATACCAGCAACAGTTAGAGGAGGAAAAGTAAGGCAATGGTTTAAGTTTTTGATTTCGTGACAGTGAACTTGTGATTAAGAAACGACTGAATTTGTCAGTAAAAGCAATTTAATCGCGGCTTGTTTAAACTGTGTCTTTATATGTAAACAACGGAGAGCTCTCAACTCGCTCCGCGCATTTTTACGCATCAGTGCAAGCGCTCTACACACAGCTGCTCCTCTCGCCCAGGGAGCTCTACGTCTCGTAGCTTCGGCAAAAAAAATCTGAATCTGAAGCGATATTTTAAATTTGGGGTTCATAGAATCACTCTTTCATCCAAATGTTCATGGGGAATTGTGCCCAGGGCGTAAAATGTTCCCTATTGCTGTGCGCGCGGCTGAATAATGAATCAGGCAAATAAATAAAGTGGTGATTATCAGAGGGCAAACAACCATCATTAATTCAGATGTTTATTTAGATGTTTCTCTTCTGTGTTTTTTGCTTTGTTTTTTTGCCAGATGCATCATCCAAATGGTTGTTGGAGCCTGATTTATATTTAGTTGAATTATTCATGTTTTCAGATGTGAATCCAGTGATTTTATTATTCTTTTTCCCCCCACTTAAATCACACTATTTCACATAACAGAGGTTTTTTTTTTTACATGATTTGCATACTCATGTTTCTTTTTTTACATCTTCAGAGCACTTAAGGACACAAGTGAACAACAAGGTCGTTTGGCACAGTTCCTCCTGCAGACAGAAGCTCACTTTTGATTAGTGTGATCCTTCCCCAGAGCAGGACTCTCCATATTAGATGATCACTACTGGCTAAATAATCACTTTTCATAGATAAACAATGTTAGATAATGTTTAAGGTCAGAAAACAAAAGAAAATAGGGCTGCATATTATTTGCTCTCATGAAGTGGTCCAGTTTGGTTGCGTCTCTGGCTCACTCGCATCATAACCTAACACCTTTGATGAACAATTTAACCCAAACTGTCTCATGGTAGCGTGCAATATTTGAGGAATGAGTAGGAGGTGAAGTCCTGACGCTGACAGCATTAACACTCAGCTCAACCCACTGAGCTCTGCTGGAGGCACGTTCTTCCGTCACAACGTGACCTTCAGTGGAAAAGATCTATTAGTCAGAGGTGCTAAACATGAGCGTAGATCATCGAGAAGTCCGTTCTGCTCAGATTAAAGCAGAATAAGGTTCTTTGGGGGGGGGGTTGCTCACAGTGGTGTGTCACATGTAGACATTTTATCACCCTCAGCACCCAGGCCACAGTGACAACCCTGGTCATCTGATGCCCTTGAGAGAGAGGAAGACACAAAGCTGCTCACTGACTGCAAGTGAACGCTGTGTGGCCCCTTGGTGTTTGGCCCGCTCATGTTAATCCAAAGTGAACTCCAGATCACACGGGCAGAACCAAGGATGCTGCATCTCTATAAAATAACCTTCCTCTGACACAAAAGGTGCAAACACACTGCTTTAGTCCTCCAGTTTCACCCTGGAAGACTAAATCTGGTTCAACTTCTCTCTGTGAAGATTGGCTCTAATGAAAAAGATCTGCTTCCTCCTGCTAATAGAACCTGCTGTATTTCACTGACTGTAACAAAACTGTTTTTGTTGTCACTGCGATCATGTCACGTTTTACCCCAGGATATCTATTCAGCATTGTGTTATGTTGGTTCACAATGTCTGAGGCATTTAAGCAAATTTAGCAGTTTTTGGGGGTGAAGTATGATGATGCTTTCAGATCATCCCAGTGATGTGATGTGAAGAAAGCCATGACAGCTGCCTGCCCTCTGCTGGAGGCAGCACACACTCATTGATGGATTGCTTATGAGATTGACTTTGAAGAGACAAATGACAACTAGTAGAATTCAGTTCTGGATATTTTCCCCCAACATGTGATATACATGTTGGATTTGATACATTTGGTGGGCCATATTTAAAGTGGACAGTCTAAGAAATCTGAGTTCTTGCATTACTTTTACAAGAGGCCTCAGATCTTCATTAGCTGGTTAGGGCTAGCTTAGGTTAGGTCATGAATACTATGACTCCTTAAACCTTATTCCTACAGTCAGCAACCCTGCGCTCTTCTGAGCAGCCACGTAAGGCTCATACAAAACTTAGTAGGACTTAATTGAATTATTTCTACAACCATAGCAGAAAAAACCTTTGACTAAAGGAGGTATTTATGAGGCTACAATGAAGACACATTTATGCAAACATGACCGACATGAGGAAATCGTCCCAGCATCATAGCTTTACAAATGAACCTCTGTACAGGCCTGGTGCATTTTAGAAACCAGTACTGCATACTGAAGAAGATGAAATAAAGCTTTGGGCTACGATAAGCAAAGCTATGTATGAAGAGAAAAGGCGACCACGTTTCATGGAACAAACACGTCTCCAGCTGTTCAGCACATGTGGAATGATCATGGTTTGGCCAAGGAAAGGAAGGAAATTTGTAGAAGACATAATTGATTCGACTCCAATACAGCTCTCAATGTAAACATTTCACCAGCAGATGGAAAGATGAAAACAGGATGGAATCTGTAATAGGATGAATGAATGATCCCCAAATTTCGCAATGGGCTACCTTGTTAACCAGCTTATATATCATGAGAAATCTATGGTTAGAAGAGAAGATGCACACAAGGAGGCTCTACAACTAGAAGCTGTTTGCATGAAGAAGGGGCAAAATCCCTCAAACAGTGACTGAAAGGCTCAACTGGCAACAAAAAGTGTCTGTGATACTCATCAAAAGTAGAGTGACCATAAAAGGTGCTCAAACTTGTGTTACTAAATCTGGAAATGATGGAATTGAAAAAGATATCTGTGAAATATCACAGAAATGTTTCATCGTTAACTGGATGCCTTCAGGAAACCACACCCTCTTTCTCTGAGATAGTTTTAACACTAACAGGAATTTAGACTGTGGTGGCCAAACCTTCATATCCCAGCTTATCTATCTGATTGATTATCTATTAATCAATCAGATTTTATCAATCAATCAATCAAATGTTATTCATTTAGCACTTTTTAAACAAAAGAGTAGCACAAAGTGCTTCAAATAATAACAGCAATAACTAAATACCAAATTAAAATCATTTCAACATTAAATCAATAAATAAAGATAAGGCCTCACATACCCAAGTATAACCTAACCTAATTAAAAACACACACAGAATCATTATCTCTCACACACTCATACAGATAAAGCATACAACCCTTCATCCACAATCCCATTTTCCACAGACAAACTCCAATCCCTAATATTAAGCTTGATGCTGCTGTGAGGAAGCGATATATATCTTGGGGATCTGTCCACACCAAGAGCCACCCCACCCATGACCACAGAGGCCGGCCACCACTGTGGTCCTGGGAACCCACCCAGATCATGGCCGGCCGGGTCCCACACTGCAACCATTAGGATGCAGTGTGGGACCCCATCAACCACCCAGACAAGGGTGATCACCATGGCCTGCAGACTGAACTTCATATCAAGTCTGTTTAAACCAGGGGAGTTCAGGCGTCACATACAGCACAGTTTGATCCTGTGCGCCGGACCGGGAAAAAAAACAATGGATGATAAAAGCTCTACATTTTTTCCTTTATTGTAGCCCAAAGAAGTACTAGTACATTATCAAGATGTTTGCATTTAATAAAAATATCCTTTCAGAAAACATTAAGAACAACCTGAAATTTCTGGAGAAACAAAAATGCAACATTCTGTCTCACTTTATCATTTAATATTCAGGGCCGCACAGTGGTGTGTGGTTAGCACCGCAGCCTCACAGCAAGAAGGTTGCTGGTTTGAGCCTTGGCAGGGGAGGGGTCAGAGCAGGGACTTTTCTGTGCAGAGTTTGCATGTTCTCCTTGTGTATACGTGGGTTCTCTCACAGTCCAAAGATTAATTGATCACTCTAAATTCTCTCTAGGAGTGAGTGTGAATGGTTGTTTGTCTCTCTGCGATGGACTGGTGACCTGTCCAGGGTGTACCCTGCCTCTCACCTGCTAACTGCTGGGATAGGCTCCAGCCCCCTGTGACCCTGAATTAGACTAAACAGTACAATAAATGAATGAATATAACAAAAAACATTTTTTTTAATATAGATTTATTTAAGAATTTTGATTAATTATTAATTTATAAATGTGGAAAAAATGATAATTTTTCTATTTTTAAAATCATCAATTTTATACACTTTTTAAAATCTTCATGATTATTCTATATTCTATATTCTATATTCATTTATTTATGTCATTTTCATTTAATGTACATATTTACACATAGTGTAAATGTACACAGTTGTTTGACCCCCCTGGTTTAAACCATTTGGAAACTTGCAACAGTTCAACAAACACACAACTGTGCAATCATCCTGAAACACTGATTACTTCTTTATGTTATTTAAAGGAAAATGGGAAATTGCTGCCGCAGTTTGTTGAAACGTGGGGGGGAAAAAAGACAAAAACCGAGGTGATACAGTTCTTATTAACTTTAAGTCAGAATTTGGTGTGAGCACTTTAATTCTCCAACATAGTCTGAACCCTCTTAGACCAGCTTCATTGTCATTTACTGAAGTGATCTTCACTAATAGTTCTGCAGCCTTCTTTGGATGTTGGCTGCCTTTTGTTCTGTTCTCAGTTATGATCCTGCACTGCTCCAATAATGTTGAGGTCAGGGCTCTGGGATGATTCATCACCACATAAAACCCACTGCCTCTGATATTCAGTCCAGTTCTTGTGTCATTTGTAATATCTCAGCCTTTCCTCCCTGTTTCCGAGGTTCTTGACAGCCACCCTGCCATGGAGATGGTATTTCTTACGGACATCACTTTTACTGTTCATCTGCTTTATAATCTTTTATAGACCCACTGCACACCATGTTGAAATATGCCAAATTTTTGGTGCAAAAATGCAACTTCATGCCAGTCAAACTGTTATTTTTGGTATTTTCTTCTGAAAAAAAAAATGTGTTTGCTGGAGACTGATAGTCAAAAAGTTATCTGTTATTTGAGGGAATAGCACTGGTTCATCCCTTGAGCTAGGGGATTTTTTTTATGCTTGACGGATTCTTGTCAATGTTAAGTGCTTTACCAAACAGAAAGATGGCTCTGGAAATGGCCAGGTGTAAAGATTGGGCTGAAAATGAGTCATAAAGCATCCAATGTCCCAAGAGAAACTTTGTAAGTCTTTCAGAGAGTCTGGAAAACTATTGCTTGGGACCATTTAAAAAGATTGCAAAAAGACAAAAGATCCTGGCTCCTTGGGAAGCAAAGTATGAAGAAATTTGGGGTGGCTCAACTCTTTTGCACAGTGATATAAGATTGGTTGACAGCTTTAAAAGTGTGGTAGTGAGTCAGCAGTTTGTAGGTCACCCCTTGTGGTCCACATGCCATTTGGACTAAAATCCCTCAGAGGAGTGCTGGATAGACGGAAAGCTGCATCTGGGGCTCCCAAACATAAGCTGAACATCTCTTTGCTTTTACCCCACGGCATCACTGCTGCTGCTCCACCTTCTGTTGGCTTCATACCCTGTTGTTAAGGACACGTGGTAATGCTAGCCTCCAAGGCCTCTGTGGTCCAGATCCAGCAGGACTGGAGTCTTATAACGGATACAAATGCACATTGAAATCAAGAACAAATCTTCATTTTATTAGATTTATTATGAGTTGTTTTGTATCAACTTTACATTTATGGATCTTAGAGTAAAAAAAAAAAAGAGAAAAAAATAATTTTCATTGAAAACACAGATTAAACTGATTTCGCCTCCTGTCTTGCAGACAAGAAAGAGAAGCTAATTTCGCCCAGAAGAAAGCTGAGAGAGCCACAGTTAGAAGCCATTTCCGTGATAAGTATAGACTACCAAAGGTAAGACGTTCATAAATAACTTTGCTTTTCTAAAGAAAGAACCTCATGAAACATTATTTTATTCTCTGAGGTGTGCTGACGTGTTTATATCCCCATTTCCCTGTGTTTCTGCTCCTCAGAACGAGCTTGATGAGACCCAGATCCAGCAGGCGGGGGATGACGTGGTGTTACCCACAGAGCTGGCCAAAATGATCGCCGAGGACAACCAGGAGGAAGCACACAAGCAGTCGATGCTGGGCCAGCTGACCAACATCCAGAACGTGGACATGGACCAGCTGAAAGACAAAGCCCAAGCCACACTGGAAGACCTCAAAAAGCAGACGGAAAACTGCAGTCTCATGTGATCCAGCCAGCTTCGAGTCTCGGGAGATCGGTTATACTTGTGCAAATATTTTTCAGAGGCAGAGCTGCTCTGGGTGTAGACATTTTCTCATTGCTTTAGAGGAATGTCAGTTGGCACTGTCGCATAATTACAGTTTGTTTTTGTTTTTTTTTGTGGTGCAAAGTTCGACCAAACCCTATGACATCTCGGGCTTGTCCTACTAAACATTCAAAATCATTCTGAATCCTGAGGGCCCTGAATGTCATTCACATTTTTACAGATATCATCAAGCTGCTCGCTGGAGAGAAACCGTGGCACATCCCACTCAGATATCACAGATAACATTATTTCTGCCATCTGAGCAACTCCTCCTCTGAGTAAAAGTTTGTCCAGTATATCAGATCCTCCATTCTCCAAGCTCCCTTGCTCTCTGCACCCACGTGACCAGTGATAACACAATATGGTTCTGCAGCAGAGGCCGTGGCGGTGTGTTTTCTTTGTACAACACACAGCAGCTGATACCACTGATGAACATGTGCACTTTCAATAAGAGGGGATCACTGTGATCAGCTGCTTGGTTGGAATGAAAACACACATGCCCAAGGCTTACACTGGTTCATGTGTTATGTTAAATTTGGGAAATTTAGTTGTCTATTCAGGGTAAAATACAATGAAACCGCTCATGGTGGGGTTGTTTCTATTTCTCATACAAAAAGCACAAAAGCTCCAGAAGCTGGCAATATTGCTTTAGAACAACAATAAGGTTGATCTTTGTCTAAAGTAGTCTTAATCTTTTCCAACATGTCACCATGAAGACTTTTTTTTAAATTTTTTTTTTTTTAGCTTATAGCTTTTTCTGTACTTCAGTGTGCCTTGGACATCAAGGTTGTCTTCTTTCAAGTTCCACGTTCCAATACTGAAAGCCACTTTTTAGACTTGCAGCAATTTGTAGGTTGTAATTATGTACATGTAAGTGTGTGCAGTAACAGTGCTCCCAAATTTAACCTAGCATCCATATTGAGTATATAGTGAGTTAATCTGTGCATATGCTGCATTAAGAGGGTATAAAACAGAAAAAAAAACAAAAGCTGCTCTGATAAGGGGAAAAAAAGGAAATGCTTTAGGAGTTGTATGCCAAAGCCTTTGCTGAAAACGCTCCGACTAATATAGAGGAAATGGCACATGTATGTCAAATTGTGTAACTGCAGTGTGTGTATTAATGCAACTACCGAGTCCACATGCAAGTGTTTATGTTGTGTGAAGTGTAAAGCTACGTGCCGTCTGCAGCAGGTTTGCTCCTCAGCAACTGGCTGGATCTTGTAGTGTCGTCACCCGTCACACCATCTTCACCTTGTGCTCCATCTCATCTGCCCCATCATCTTGGTAGTGCCGTTTCGTGCTGGTGGATTTCGTGTTGTTTAGCCGATTGTGAAATATCAAGTGGTGTCTTTGTGAGAAAAAAAAAGAGAAAAAAATCCCCCCATCCTGAATCTGGGAGTGCTCATCATAGTTTTATTGAGCACACAGTCAGTGAAGGCTCGTTGCAGTGTTCTGCCTCCGTTGTGAAGGCGGTTAAGATGGGATGCTGTTGATGTTGTGCTACTTTCATATAAAATGCTTATTTAATTTCTTTTTTTTAATCTCTCTCTCTTTTCTTTTCTTTTTTTTTTAACTGTATTTAATTTCTGAAGCAGTGGTGCTGAGGTGGATGTCTGCTTGGATCTCACAAAACTGAGTTTTTTATGACTATATTAGGGAGTTTTTATTAAAATGAGGTCACTTTTGTTATATAATTCCAGAAGATTAAGTCATTTTCTTTCTGTAGGTGTCACCCCAGTACCGAATGAAAAATAAGGCGACACATATGTGATAGGTGGACAGTAATATATCAATAATATGATGGAGAGGGAAAAGTTGCAATAAGTCCTTTTCTAATAGAGCTAATAAAAGCTGTCATCTATGATCATGAGATGATATCAATAGGTGGAAGTGAAGCCATAAATCAAAGCTCTTTGATTAGTATGAGTGTGTGTAACTGGAAATAATAAGTCAGTAATAATATTGATAAGACACAAGTGTAATTTCTGTGCTGTTAACCTGTGGAACAGATTTTTCAGGAAATGGTTGCCATGACGAGCAGCTTCTTCTTGTTCTTTGGCTGTTTCTTTGTTTCTCTGTATCTCTGTCACTCTGTCTTAGAGTACTTCAGTGATTTTTTTTTCAAGTTTAAACTGCAATAAACTTATTTTTATGATAACAGTTTCTTTTTCCTTTTATGAGACGTCTACACAGAGCAGTCTTTTATGCACGGTCTTAAATCTGCAGCAGCTTGAACAGCAGGTGGAGACAAAAATACACTCTTGACTATAGAATTACACTCACTGTGGAGACCAGGAAAGCCAAATAGTCCACATTTATAACTGTGGACTGTATGAAACCCAGATAATTCATGCTGAGTCTCTTCAACTTCGTTTCGTTTGTTAGAATACGCATGTTTCAACATTTCATGTCTGCAGCAGATTCCTAAAAAAGTTGAGACAGTGAGACATTTAACATGTAAAGTTGCCATTTCTTCTCACAGTACTGATAAAAAAAAGACATCTGACACTGAAGACAGCAAGAGATATTTCAGGTGCTATTTAGTACTGCAAACACACCTTAAAGTGTTCAAATCTCTCCACACTTTCACTACTGAGGATAGGTCAGGAGTGTAAGTGGCCAAATCCAACATCCATGCGGCGCCTTTCTTTTTCAGCCATGCCTTTTTCATATGAATGTGGTCTTGCATTGTCTTTTTGAAAAATGTATGGATGTATCTGGACAAGTCATATGCTGCCCTAAATTCTCACTTTTCTGCATTAATGCTGCCATCACAAAATGGGAATGAGCTTTTATGATGGTCCTGATGCTGCCACAGTGTCTGGCTTAAGACAGTCTAACTGTCCTTTTCGTCTTTAGTCCAGGGAACATATTCTTTCCAAAAAAGAAGATCTTAAATCACTGGTCATTCCACAATACACATTTCCACAGAGGGATGCACCGTCCCAGATGCCTCCAAGCCCAGAGAAGTTGATGGCACAAGATTTTTTCTTGTTCTTTGGTGAAAATTTAAGCTGTATTCATGGATGGTGCTCTTGACCAAAGTTTCCTTAACTTACCTCATGCCCATGTGGTTATGATCAGTTATTGATTAATTTTCATGATGCCATGCTGTCAGAGGGCCAGCTTGCACTCAAGCTCTTAATCTAATTAATTCTTCCACATTTCTTAAATGGTTGAATGCTATAAATGCAATTCTATTAATTACAGGTTTATTTGTAAATTCATGGCTTTTCAGTCCACTTCAATCCAACTCATTCTTGTCCAATTATAATCCAATTAAAATAAATCCATTATAATTTATATTTACTGTGTTCATTTAAGCCAATTAATATAAAATAATTTGCATAGCTCAATACTTCTCAAAGAGAAGTATTGAATCTTCTCATGCTGAGCATGCACAGGGAGGGCAGCTGTAAACAGTGGAGAGGGAAAAAACCTGTCAGCAGAAGCAGTGGAGAGGACAAGACAGAAGGATCAACAAGCACTATAACTTAAGCCAGGGATACCTACTGAGAAAGAAAAACAGAAGCAAATTAATGACAACAATAATTTCATATATGTATACATGGAAAATAATGAGTCCTTTGTGTATTCATTAGACACTTAAAATATGCAAATCTATTCCAGTCTTTCTTACAGAACCATTGTAATCAAACATTTCAATGACATGTCCATCAAAGACTCCAGTTCAAATCACATCATTATTACCAGCTCTAAATGATCCCTTCCAACTTTTTAAAAATATGTTGCTGGTTTGAAATGCAAAAACAAATGTCATTTTTTTTTTAAGTATTAAAGTTTATGAGATAAAACACAAGATATCTAATGTTTTTGCATTAGTTATTGCTTCAATTGTAATCCATCTGTCTCGTGGCGTTTGTGCAAAACTGGCACAGCCTCCTGTAGCAAGCCCTCCCCGCAACAACAACAAAAAGTTAGTTACCATTTCAATGGCAGGGAAGCCTGAGCTATTGCTAGTTTTCAAGTGTAGTGAGAAAGGGAATAGCTGTAAAATATATTGATGCTGAACCTCTTTCTATTGGTAGGCCGCAGTGCGTGAACAATCTCCAGGCTGGAAAGACACAGGGCCACTGCATGGCCAATCTGACACAATTAGGGTGAAACGGGCCAGAAAATACTATTCTCTCCCATTCTCCTCTATCAATCGGGGCTTAAAAAACTTTGCAGAATGGGGGGCTGAGGGGAGAGGGAGGAAAGAGTGACAATTAGCGAGGACCTGTAAGGGGGGCGAAGTAACGTAGAGGCAGTTATCTCTCTGCTCTGGGGAAGCATATTTGGGTTTTTTTCTGAGCGCTGAAAGTCGAAGCAGTGAAGTTGCAGATGTGAGCTTCTTGTAAAGGAATGCACTTTGCAAGCTCCCCCTCTGCGTGTCCCCCCCTCCCCTCTCTCTTACTTGTGTTTTGCTAAAAAGGACCACACAGACCCTCGGTTTCATGCAAGGAAAATTATAAACACTTTCATCCAGGCCATCTCTCATATACTGAGAGGATTTGTGCGGAGAGCTGTTCTGCTGTAGGCCTGGAAATGGCTCTCACGGCTGACTCGTCAATGGCGACCAATCGGTAACCAGGGAGAGGGGGGAGACTTTTTCCTTTCTTTTTTTTCTTCTTTTTTTTCAGCATAGGGAGGGGTGTTGTGGGGTAATGCTCGGCGGACCGTGAAGCGTAACAGCCAGAAGAGGGACAAAGACGCACATAGCGGGACTGAATGCAACAGAGAGAAACCTCTCCCAAAAAACCCAAACTTTGGAATGCGCGGATGGATGTAAAAAGTAGTGTCGCTAGGAAGAGTCGAGGCAAGCAATGGCAAGAAATATGACTTTAATTGTGGGAATCCGAGTTGAGGACTAAAAAACTGTGCGGGTTCACTTTTGGATATCCCCGTGGCGCGTTTCGGTGGACATGGTGCACTTTGGAGCGGACATGCTTCCAGAGATGAGCGTTTCTTTTTCGCAGCCGCTTGTGGTGGATTCATTGAATCAGATCCTGACTTCTACTGTTGCGAAGACCACCAACGGGAGGCAAACCCCAGCCGAAGTGCAAGTTTGTGGAATATTTGAGAGAGAAAAAAAAGAGGCTGCGCTGGTGATGGACTCCTATGAGCTTCAGGCTTAAGTTTTTCAAAAAATCGTTTAAATCCCAATGAGTTGGTGGAGAAAGTGCTCGTCACAGAACTACAATCCCATCCAAGCATGAAATGTTGGTGCAGCGCCCTGGCACTTCTCCCGTGGGTGCTGGTGGTTTTAGATGCCCAACTGATCTGCTGGCAGGCGCTCCTTCGGTGCCACGACGAGCCCGAGTGCGAGCTCGCTTACAGGCAGTACTTAGCAGCATGTGAGGGGAACATCCGAGACACGAGGAGGCAGTGCCCGAGCCACTGCATTAGCGCGCTGATAAGGTTGAATCACACCCGAAGCGGGCCAGACTTGGAGAGCTGCGACTGCGCCCAGGACCAGGACTGCCTTAGCGTCAAGCGGGCCATCGAGCCGTGCCTCCCGCGCAGACACCCCAGCGACGCCGGAGGGATCGGGTGCATGGAGGCCCGACAGCGCTGCGAAGAGGACAGCAACTGCCACACCTCCCTCACGGCCTACTTGTCATACTGCGGGCAGCTGTTCAACGGCAGGAAGTGCTCCTCCAAATGTAAAGCCACCATTCAGCAGATGCTCTTCATCCCGAACGGCATGCTGCTGAACCGCTGTGTTTGCGATGGGGTGGAGAGGCCTTTCTGTGAAGTGGTCAAGGAGAACATGAGTAAACTTTGCTCCATTGGAGACCACAGCGTTATATCAGACCAGCCTGACGTTGATGACATCTATGAGGATGAGGACTATGATCCCAAATTTAACAAGGAAGAGGTTTACACAGACAATTCCTCTGCTTCCCAGAGGTTATCCAGCTGCATGATGCTCCTGTTTCTTTGGATATTACTCTGATTTTAATAGGTGCTCGGAACATTTACTGGATTCATCCGTGAAAACACAAAGCCCCCCTTGGATTAAAATGAGAACCTTTGCCAGTGAAAGACTTCAGGATGTGTACTTCTGGGTCTGTTTGTATTCTCTTTGTAGCTGCATGGAGACAGAGAGCACTGTAATGGCTAGTGCTGACTTTCCACAACCCTGCAGTTTGCATAGTTATTCTTCTTGAACACTAGAAGAAAGAGGGGAACTCCTCTTTCCAGAGACTTCACTGCGAGAGAAAGCTTGTTGTCAAAAAGGTCAAAATATATAAATATATTTTAAGGTGAGAGGAAATGACCCAAACCAGACTGTGTCGCGGGGTCTGGACGTTTTGTGTACCCTTTAACAGCTCCTGTTTATTTGCTTTGGTTTCAATGCTACTTGAAGTGTGGCTTTATTAAGACCTTAGACAAACATGGGACCCATCCAGTCTCTGTTTGCTCTGCTCTCCATTTCAGTGGCCTTTGCATTGTTGCAGCAACCACACTTCAAATATTTGTGGGAACAGTCAGAGGACAGGCAAGGGTGTGGGATCAAGTACTCAAATTAACTGAAGCGCCTCTCCAGCACTCAGTCTTGCTCCCCTCCCCCATTTGAGATTGTTTTATTGAACTTTTCCTGAGACAGCCCCACCCCTCTTTTCCTCCCCCTTCCAAAAGACCCCCTGACTTCATTATTACTTTCACGCTGCAGAAACACTCCACCAAAAGCTGTCAGCTGTTGGTGTGAATATGTCGTAACTGCAGGTCTGTCAACTAAAACGGCAAGTCTCACCTGCTTTGTTTTCTTTCTGCTTCACACATCCCCAAACTCATTGAACAAAATCTTTTTGGATCACAAGAAGCATCAGTCCAATCAGTAAGCAGGGCAGTTGTTAAAAACAGTTTATTTTGTCACACAATTGTAGTTGAGGCAGCATGAAAGTGTGTTCTAGTCTTTTCACCAAGTTTATTTGCTCTAAATAACACACACATAAAGCTCTGACTGATGGTATCAGAGATTCAGTCACTTGCACACATTCATCATGAAGTACATTGCCTTAGTGACTTTCATTGTGCGTTCACCTCAAAGCTAATGTTACATATATGAATGTCTGCACCCATAGTTCAGTCTGAGGCCTTCTTCCACCACTCTGTGTTAAGTTTTTTTTTTTCAAAGCAAAAAAAGTGCATTTTGATCACTTGTATTAAGCTGCCAGTTTTGTCTTTGCCACTTGAAGTCTTGAACAATGTTGTTTTATGTTAAATTATGAAGCTAGAATATGAAGAATGTGTATATATTTTACTTTCATATTCAGTAAGATGAGTTGCTTAAATGCAGTTAATATAAACACAAATGTAGCTCAGATTCACTTCAGAAAAACAGACACGATTTTCAGGTTTTTTTAAATGTCTTTTTTATCTCTATGTGAGAAAATAGCAGTAATTACTCTGGAGAGGGTTTTTCATATTGGAAGGGTGAGTTTTATAATAAAATGTTTCTGACGTAAAGCTGTGTTATGATGTGTTTTATGTATGATTTAACAAAGAAGAGCTTATAACCTAATTAAGTCGGATTTAAATCACATCACTTTTTGTGTACATTTGTTTGCACGTGAACCAAACGTCTGGTGAGGATTTATGACCCTGTGAATATAAAGTATGGAGAAGGGTGTTTGTTTTACTGTTTTATAAAGTTAAATGCTCTGCATCTAAATGAAAAACTGGGCATATCAGAACTTTGCCGGGTAATTTCTAAAAAGATCATTTTCAGGTTTTTGTTTTTTCACATTTTTTTAGATGAACACCATAAAATGTGGCAACTCGAGTCAGCTCAGAGACCACAGCATCTGGTTGTTTTCACTGTCTTAATATTTAAGGGATTAGATCAGGGTAACTGAAACCTGTTGAGGAATTTTAAGTGTGTAGTCTTTCCTCAGTCCATTTTCTGTGGAAATAAACGGCAAATTAGGAGCTAAAATCCAACAGTTTCTCCTGTAAGTGTTCGAATGAACTGTCAGTGTACTCGCTCTTTGCTCATGGCTTAAAAAAAATACCGTGCTGATTCAGAGCAACCACCATTTGGGTTCCATTTGGTACCTCGCTGAGGTATTTACAAGTCATTAGCAAATTGTAAAAGAGTCACTTGGAGCTGCACACCTGCTCTGTAAATGCTCAAATTGTACAAATAAGCAATGGCAAAAGAAATTTAACAGACTTGCGAGAACTACAGTGCACTTCAAGTCTTCATCCACCCCTCATTTCTTTATACGTTGCTTCCGAGACTTGTAATAGTTTAGACAGTTCTCCAAGCTTTCTGAGGATATCTCAAAGTTTTTCCTTTGGACACTGGCTGCTTTCTTTAATTCTCATTTTCAGCTATAACCATTTTCAGAATGTATTTTTTGTTAGTTTGTTAAGCCATTTAATAGCGACCTATAAATCATTCAAGCATAAGAAGGCAGCTAACTTAAGGGATGAACTAGTGTTGTGTTTACACGTCACCAGCAGGTCTGGATACATCATTTGTCCCAGTTTCTTTAGAAACGGCTACAAAAAAAAGCTAAAGAAAACAGAGCTGACAGGCATGAAATTGTAAAAATTGCACCAACAAGGTGATTCCTACAAAGTTAGAAAGCCTAAAAGACCCAATATCTCAACATGGTGTGTTGTGTCCTCAAAAAAAGTTAGGAAACCAGACAAGTGGAGGCCCTAAAATTATTTATCTACAGCAGATGGATGGTATCTGAAGGTGGTGTTCTTCAGAAATATAGGAACAATGACCTGACAAAGGTACATGGACCTTTAGTTGATCCATTTACTGTTGGCTGAAGCCTCCTCAGAAATGGTCTCCATGGAAGGGTTGGTTGTCAGGAAAGGAAAGGAAACAGATAGAAAAAGGCTGAAGAATCCCAAATGGCTCAAGAACTGGGTTAAAAATCAGATGCAACAGGTCTGATGGAGGGATAAATCTTCCCAAGAGTCTGGATCTCAACATTATCAAAGCAGTGTGGGGTCATCTTGACAAAGAATAGAAGAAAAGCCAAACCAAAGACGAGCTTTGAAATGCCCTTTGAGAAGTCTGGAGAACTATTCGTGAAGACTGCTTAAAGAAACGACAAGAATACTTATTAAAGAGGATCCGGTATGGGTTGAGGAATAAAGGTTTTCAAACTAAATATTGATGTGCAAGTTCATTTGAATTGTACAAACACTGTTTTTGCCTTCTGCGCTGTATTACCAATTATGTTTGCTCACATTTCAGTAAATTGCTGCAGCTACTCCCCGTTTTCCAGGCAATATGTAAAGAAATGAGGAGCTGTACATTACTGTACATGTCGATGAACAAACAGAAGTTTGTTATGAGTTAACAGGTGGCACATTTCCGTAAGGTCTCCAAGCCTTAGACAAACTTTTCCTGTTTTTTTCATTAACCACAGGAATGCTCCTGCACTTCCAGCTGTGTAGGTTCATAACAACGAAGAGATGGAGAAACAAAGTGTCCAACAGCTACAGTATAACTTGTTTTCCTCCAGTTCACTCAGGCTGTCTTCAGTCCGGCCCGTCTTAATCATTGCCATACATCCTAAGGTTCTCCAAAACACCCCCCCTTTTAAATCCCCCCCCCCAAACTCCCCTCTCCACCCCTTCCACCCAATTCTGGGAGCAAAATCAAAACAAACATGAGCTGAGCAGCCTTGGGGAGTTGAGTGTTTTGAGTGGGGTGGGGGGTTACAGAGGCAGCAGTGTGCTGGAGCCCATTTTCTAAATTATCTTTATTCAACATTTCTTTGAAACAACCCTCAGCCTGCCACCCCCACTCTGGAGACCTACACTCTTCCCTTCACAGTTCCAAAGTGGGAGTGACCCTGGATTTAGGAGGCTCTTGTCTTGCATTGGTACAATGTTCCATTCATGGCGGCCATCGAGCCACAGTGAATGGCTGACCTGCCCTCTGTGCAGGGGGATCCTGGAGTCAAGGGCATCGAGCCCCTTTGGGTCTGGAATTAAGTGACCCCCCCCCCTCTTTATAAGAGTACTGATGCCATCTCTCATCAACATCTCTAATAAAGAGGGGTCATTTTGTTGATCTCAGATAAACAGAAACTGGAGCTGCAGCAAAATGGAGGCTAATCAAGCCACAACGCCATAGGCTGTGGTACAGAGGAGAAAAAAAAAGGGGTGATGTTAAGGAGGATGGGGAGATGGGTTAAGTTTTCCATCTCAAATCTCCCTGTCTGGGCCACATTACTGTAAGGATATTTAAAACGCTTTTTGCAGGGGGAGGGGGGAAATATAAATTGGCAGAACTCCCAGAAACAAGCAACAAAGAAATCACTGGGGTTACGAAGTTTCTCTGGCAGCAGTACGCTCATGTCGTGATTAAAGCAAAGAAGCTGAGCCAACGCTTACGGGTACTCGGAGCCAATGAGAGCCACGTCCACAGCACAGCCACAAACACGTCACCTGATGCTTCTCCATCCTGTTGTTTCGGGACTCGGGGCCGAGCTGCTCTCCGTTCTACAAAGACCGGCTGTGAGGGATCTACAACGGGCGAGCCAGGTGGATGCGATTAACCAGACAGCAAGGTAGCAAACAAAGAGTAGAGAAGGGCCAAAAAATACACCAAATTCAGAGTTTATGAAGACTTCAAAAACATTTGCTGAAGAATGCAGGTTTCTGAGATGGGACTCAATTAATCTAAAACAAAAAAAAATGCTAAAAACTCTGAATGTGCTTAAACATTTGTACCAAGAACAGGTGAAATTTCCAAAGGAAAGGTGTGCCAAGTGTGTAGGATCTTTTTCCAAAGAGACAAGGCCACCATTGCCGACAGAAATGCTTCAAGAGAAGAGTCTGAGTACAAAGAAAATTGTGTATTTTAATGTATTTATTATACATTTACAAAACATTGCAAAACCCTGACTGAAGGGTCAAAAAACTTTCCCATGATGCCACCATCATGATTGTCAAAAGAACTTAAGACATCCATCCATATTCTTTACTGCTTATTCCAGTTCAGGGTCGCAGGGAGAACTTTAGACAGAAAGATGGCCATAATTTAATCGTGTTTAACAAATATGGACATTTTCTGTTTCATCTAGGAATCATACATGCTCTCATTTTTCCTCTCTGCCCTCTTCTTTCCTCTCCATAATCAGCTCTTTCTTTAGTGTCCCCCTAAATGATGATGGTGATGACGACGAATCAGTGGAGTCCATCCCAGTAAGGCAACTAAATTTTCCCTTATGTTTCAAAATACAAGCAAGTTTCCATCACCAGTTTAGATTCATGTTAAAAGGATGTGACAAGGAAAAGGCCAATGGAAACAGTGAGAATAAACATGAGGAAGATGTGTTGTGCATTGGTGGGAAAGATGCAACTTTGTGACAAGTGTAATAAGCCGTTTCTGGTCTAAGCTGGCAAACAATGAACTCTTATTTCTAATTAGAATTAACAAACCCACCGATTAAAGTAATTCCTGAAGAACAGCTCTCTGTTTTCCTCTGGATGTCTAGTACCCCCCCCAGTAATGCCAATTCCTCTTCAACTGAATCCCAGCAACTACTGCCCCCCAACATCAATACATCCCAGTTTATTTGCTTCAAACCAGTTAATGAAAATGTATTTGATTTAACTTTCCCAAAATATGGCTTCAGATTTACTTATTTAGTGAATGGAAACCCAGTTTATGTGTGTTCACTTCATGCTGTTGGGAAAAAGGCCTGAAAAAGATACACAATACCTTTTTATTCATTACAGGTTGCAAGTTTATTTTTCATTAAATTTGACACCTCCATGTTGTCCCTTAATAAATACATTATAAAACAGCTGTCAAATCAAAATTAAAAAAAAGAAACGATACAGCAAAGTGGAATTTTTGCCAGCGGACTTCAAGCTCTGCCCTCAAAATAAAGCTCCCTTTTGGAAAACTCCAGCACTTTATCTGCCATGATGTAATTACAGTGCTACAACAGTGTGCCACTAACTTGCAGTTTTCTACATTTTCACAGCAGCCTTGTTGTAAAGGCTTTTGGAAGCGCATGATGACTCAGAGCGTCCGTCAGATACAGAGCCGATGCCAAACCTAAGACCAGTGTAAATAAGGCAGAGGTCCCACTCCTCTAATGGTGGTGAGGACTCCATCAGTAGAGAGAGCATGGTGAGCCTGTGGTGGACCCACAGTAAAGGCAGTAGAGGAGATTAGGGGGGTATGTGGTAGCTTAAACACAAATATAATGTATTCACAAGCCTCAGACTGAAAATAATACAGTTATGAACTGCTATGAGTTTTATTCACATTTCATTGGATTCACAGTTTTTAAACACTGGAAATACTGTTGTTGCCCTGTGCTCCACTAAAATGCAGCAGTCTCAGTTTAACTCATTTACCATGACTGTGTGGCATTGTCATACAAGCTGTCCAGCATTTACATATCAATGGTGTGTCGGGAGGAGGAGATCGAGGCTAACCGCCCCAACAATGCAGTTTACAGAGCCGGGAACTTTCACATTCACCAGTATCCGAACCCAAAATTCAAAAGCTACTTTCAGCATTTTACCAGCCAACGTTTTCTTCTTTTTCTTACTTTTCTTTTTCCTCCCTGAAAAATAATAAACTGAAGCTCTTTACCTGCCAATTCATCTAGTAGAAAAACTTTCCACCAACAGCCAAAACACTGACCGCATTTGGCTGGCAAGTGCAGCATCCCACCCAGTCTGTGTACTCAGTTGGTTAGGATGTGGTGTGATTCTGGGCCGGTGAGGTGAAAGCTCTGTGTCCAACCTGAACACTGACAGACAGTCCGTGGGACATTCCAGGCTTCTCATGGTGGCCGCTGCACTCACTGCAAACAGCAGGCTGAGGAGACAGACATGACTCATGTTACTCTCTCATCATTATAAGCACATTTCAAATAAATCATTAAGTTTGAGTAATTCATCTCTGTGGGATCAGTTATCACATCTGTCATCCACAAAGACAGATGGATTGGAGTAAATAATATTTGACAGATTTATTTGTTGAAGTCATTTCAACTAGATAATTAAGTGAAAGTTTAGCTAACATTCTAGAATGTTAGCTAAATACCCCCAATTTATGTTAAATCCACTGATTAAATCCACTGACTGATTTCCTCTTTTACATACTTAAAAATGTCCAAGAAGAGCACTTAACATCAGACAAACCTGTGTCCAAACTTTGAACTGGTTCTGAATGTATTGCACTATTCTAGACTAACACCATCTGCAGTTGTTTGACTAGAACAAAATACGACACAAAGTATCTTTTTAAAAAACACTATCAAAATATACAGGAACACAAAGTACATTTTCAGAGAGAACCAACTGATAATAATACATTGCTCTGAAACTTTTCCTGTCCTCATGTGACCCTCCAGCGCATTTAGGTATTTGTAAAGACCCACTTACACCAGGCGTTTGCATCTGTTGGCATCTGGTCCTGCATCAATAATTCTACAGCAGTCACTGGTATTTATCGGCTCAGGTAAGAGAACATCTAGATGCACATGCTAATCTTTCATTTGAATAAAGGGTGCTGTAGGTGAGGCTTCGAGAGTAGCCTTTTTTCCTTATAGAAACACATATTTACTAATCATAAACACATCTTAAATGAAGGTCTGAACACCGACATCAACTAGAACTCTGGTCCATCACAGCCTGCAAGATACAGTGTAATGCCATGCCTTGCCTTTGTGTTGTCATAGCTACAGGCTTGACTTCTGGGAGGTAGTGGGATACTAAACCGACAAGTTGTAGCCCTCAGCACACTGAGGGTAATTACACTCGTTTTGGCAATGAGAAAGGATTAATCATCTTGTTTTTAAGATGTAACCATGTTTAAACAAAACCCACTGAAACGCTGCTTTTGGTGTAAAAACAGCATCACACTGGTAAAAAAAAAAAAAAAAAAACTAGTAACGCCCACTAAAATCTGGCTTTTGACTGCAATGTGAAAATGAATCGGCAATCTGTCCCACATCAAGTGACCCTGCAGTAGTCATGGGTACAGCCTCTAGCTCTGATTGGCATTGAGGAAAAAAGTAACACCCTGCTATAGATTCTAACTCACAATGAGGGTGCTGCAGTTGGAACACAGTTGGGGCACCACTCACCTTTTTAATTACGGAATCACTAACCAACATTAGGCTACAGCAACAATTTGTGGACAAAAAAGACATGGCTGTATCCATTCATATAAACTCCATAGTAAGTGACTTTATTACTTTGTAATCTATCACAACAATTCTAGTCTCTGTGATCAGCTTGACTATAATAAGATTTTTTAAAGATTTGGAAATTGTTATCAGTCACCTGACAAATAGATAAGGATTAAAAAGGAATTGCTGAACTACACAAAAGGATCTTCACACCTTTAAGTTTAAGGTTCAGTACCTCTGCTTCTGTCTTTCATCAGCTTCATTATATTGACTCTTGGGATGATAATATCTTTTAATCTCTTGTGTGAACTTTTTTTTTTTGCTTCCCTAATGTTTCCCAGAATTTGTCACAATATTCAGCCTGCTTCCCCTGATCACAGTGTGTCACCAGGCCTTTCTGCCATGATACATTTACACTAGAGGATTCACTGCTGGCAGAATGGTTTGACAGACTATAAATTTGTGTGGATGTGCGTCATTTTCAGTTATTCCAAAAATGGGGTTTTACGTCATCTTAATTATTTTGTTTGTTACCAAAATATCATTGTGAAACCATATGGAAACTGTACCACAAACATTTGCATTGAAAATAACGTATACTAAATACTCTCCTCGCAATAAATTACGAGGCTGAAAGGGGAGTAAGCCGCCATTTTCCATGTGTTGCTACAGGAATTGAACATTTAAGCAGCTTTCTTCCTAATGCATTTACAGTACTACTCTTTTTTTCAATGTGAATTATGAGCCACGGAAATACTCGTGGCTGGAATTTGAAGTCTGCGCCCCCTTTAGGTACTTACACTGGCCGTGCATGCAATGTCAGCTTACAAGTATGTTAGGGTTCAGCGCTTCAGCGTTGTAAATGGGAAAAAGCAAAACAGAGCCTGCAGCTCAGTTCGAAATGTAAATTGTCTGGAGCTTACAGTGCAATGGGTCTCATCACTTTACTGCTTATGTTGGTGTAGTCTAAGGTCACCAGACAGACTTGGGCGTTGCTGTGACCCTCTCTACTACAGCTGCTGTTGGATTAGTGCCAGCTGGGATGGCTGACTGTAGCGTGGTTTTATTAAAACAACAGCAGAAGGATGAGAAGCCGCATTCTTCATGAAAGTTGAGCAGCCACTACAGTTGTTGGTTCCCTTCCCCCAACTCCCACCCCCCTCTCTAAATTCATAATTCCCCTGGAATTTCTGCTGAGAACAGGATATTGTCTGGGCTTTGGGTATCCAATATCCATCAAGAAGCTGGGTCCAGAAAATACAGTAAATTAGGCTTTGTGTATACATGTTACCACCAGAGAAATTCAAGTATATTAAATCTGAACATTATATTAATGATCCATGGATGCTCCAACTCTGCTTGTTTTCAATGTGCTAAATGTGTGAAATGCATGTGTGAGCTGTTGTTGTTTCTGGTGTTTGTGTCTCAAGACGTGAATCTTTTCTTGCATTTTTCTTGAGCCCCACTTTCACAACGTAGGCTTTACAAGAGAACCGAGCTTCCCAGAGCTGCACTGAAACCAAATCAAAGAGGCTGGCAGCCCTGCAGGGTGGCCAGCACAGCAAGAGGATGGCTCATATTTTACTAGTGGAAAAAACCTGTGAAAGGACATTTCATTGCAACTTTGGGCATCCATTCCTTGCTGAACTCCCTCAGCTGCATTCCTCTACCAACCCTCTATGTTATTGGTAATCAGGACAAGTTGCAAGGTTAAAAAAAAACCCACAGTCTTGCAGACAAAGAAAGGGATTACTGAACCCAGTAGAGAAACTCACAGCTTCTGACAGAATCTGCGACAGATTCTCGATCCAGAGACACATCCATCTGAGTCTCCTGCATCTGAAATAAAAAACACAAAAAGCATCTTGAGATCAGCGTCAGCACTTTATTTGCTTTAATTTCCTACAATCTAAAAGGAATTAACAATAATAAGCATATGATCTTCTGGCATATCAAACATGTTGTCAGTTTCAGGTTGTGCATCTAAAATATAGGAGAATATACAATATGCTTCACCTTAATGTGCTTTTTGAGGTATTCAGCTCTGGTCATGAGGCCTTTTATCTGTTGAGAGACATAAAAGTTCAATCAACACTTGTACCTTTAAATACATGTGGGGAAAAATCCAAATTTATGATCAAACTGATCATCTTTGCTGACCTTGCTCTAGTTTCTGTAAACAGCTCATATGGTACACATGTGCAAGTAGTAACTCCTGTCATCAGAAGCTTGAGGGTGCTCTTTGCTGCGGGAATCAGTCCCTTGGTGATCGTGAAGGTTCTTGGCTGCACCTTTTACCTGGCTGCATCAACACCCCGTTTCTATATAAAGTGAGCCCTCCTGGTTATTACTAAATCTGAAGCTCATAATGACAGGAGACTGACATTAATGTCTTCCATAATTTTCTTTTAAAACTCCAATCGGTGGTAAATAATCATTCTGACCGCAGGTTCTTAGTATCAAGCTCTGACCCCAATTTGATGTAGACACAGAACTTTATACGCAATCCCTTTAATCACCAAGAACAATAAATCTGGAAGAAATCTACGTGGGTGAGCAAAGAACATGAGGCATATTGATAACCTCATGGTTGTCATGGTACATATAGCCGGCCCAGACAGAGGCTAAGGACACCTGGATCTTTGGTTCTGTCTACATCAACATACCCCAGATACATCAACGCTACGGCTCACATATGAGAAGCCGACATAATGAACTACGACTCTGAAAGGCGAAAGTGTGCTCGGCAGTAGAAGTGAGCACACATTGAGGCCAGCCGTGGCAACATGTGTTGGCTGTTTTGAGTTCTCACATACACACGTGCTTTCAATTTAATCCCCCAACCCCGCCTCCCAATGCTGAGTTAGATTATTACAACCGCATCTGAATTTACTTAAGACAAGCACCCATAAAAACTTCAAATAGGGAGGTCTATGAGGCCCACTCAGTGCACCCCCCCCCCCTTCTCTGGGTTTGTTGGTGAAAAGCTGTTGTGTGTTGCTGGTTCAGTTGCTGGATAAACAATGCACACAAAGAAAAGACCCTGGGGAGTTAATGGCAGACACGCACAAGTCCTCTTAAGGTATCAACTTACTGTAAAATACAGATGCTTGTATTTATATTCACTTTTCTGTTCAGCAACAATTAGCGTCGTTACAAGATTAAAACCCATTCAAGAAGGTTGACGTTATAGATCAAAAGTGTGCACAGTGTGTAGTTAATAATAAAGCTCCTATTAGTGTAACAAGACTAGAGGGCATGGAAACTGGAGGCATACACAAGTCTGTTACCTTTAAGTCATCTATACAGCCAAGAAAAAGTTCATAGATCCTTTCAGGTTTGACATTTATCCTCAGATAATGAATCTAGATTTGCCCCCTCATCAATCTACTCTCAGTTCTCCAAAATGAAAATCCAGGACAAGTTCTTGTTTAAGATAATTATGAAATATCTGGCGTGTGACATGAACTGTAAAATGATGCAGTGTCCCGCAAGAAAAAGTTGCAAAGTGCGGTTTCTCAGCCTTGGAACACTGTTGGGTAACAATAGCTCCAGGAATTTAATGTCCCTGTTTCATCTAAACAAGTCAGAAACACATATTTTCAGGTCAGAAAGTTACATAGTACTACTCTAAGGTCTTCTGAAAGAATTACACCAGTTTTAAAATCGCTGCATTGGCTCCCCGTGCGTTTCAGGATTGATTTACATTGATTGTGATGATGAATGTGTGAAAAGTGAAAAAGAGTATGATCAGGTGTGTGCTATTGATTTTGATGTTTTATACTCATTATTTTCTAAATAGTTGTTTTCATGATGTGAAGCACTTTGTGATGCATCATGTATAAAAGGTGCTATATAAATAAAGTTTGATTTGATTTGAAAGGCCTCTTTAAGTCGAGCCTTTCACACCATTATGGTGCAGAGAAAGAGAGGGTCGAAATTGATACTCCTGAGATGGAAAGGGGGGTAGTAATGAAGGCTAAATGGACTGCCTTCTGTGTATTTACACACATTGAGCCACCATCGAGGACACCAGCATTTGATGATTCTGTACCAGCACACACCGATGAAGGACTGAACTGCCTCTGTCTGGCAGGTGTGAATTACAAGAAGGAATAACAACAGATAATAAAAACTGGGTATTTTTTCTCACCTGTAAGGTGAGTCTGGGAAGTCTGTAGATGGTTTTGCTGTTGTTCTTTATGAGGCTGGAGGCTGCTCTGTTGTTGTTAAATGTTACACAAACCTTGTTTCTTTACCCACATTTCTACCTTAAAATAATTCCAAAGCGCAAATCTACTGACACTTCTGCCAACCTCATATTTGGTTTTCATTCTTGCAATCTACCAACTTTGACACTTAAATAAAGCTCATAAAGGTTAGTGCCTCGTTATTAACCATGTTCAATTAACTCTATTAGGCACAGATAGACTCAAGTCAGTCTGATACTCCATCATCAGTAAATCCACTTTTTCTTGTTTTTCTTTGCAATTGTGGTGAATCTGACTGGTGTGAAAACAAAAATGTTATCTATTCTAAGTTGAGCTAGAGGTGGGATTTAGGTGTGATGACAGTCACTTGCATCTTTTTCTCATGGTCTATTTTCAGTGGTCATGCTTTGTTTGTCTGACTGGTTGAACTTAATATGTGACAGTTTAATTAAACTCAGATAAATGTTTAACACTTAAAAACTGGAAACAACTCTTTCTCCTCAAGGATAAACCTTCGTTCTGCAAGACAGACTGTAAGTTTACAAAACATCATGTGTTGCCTACTTCCACATTTTCAAGACGAGTATAACTAATATTGAATAAGACTTGGGTTTCTGGCAACCTGGTAAATACCAAATCCAAATACTTTTTCTTTTTTGGGCTCTTTTTGTGGTTTTTATTAACTCATGAGGGAAAATATGTTACTTTAATTCCACTAGATACAGGCTAACTTTCTCTCTCTGCTGCTAGGTGATGAGCCAGTGTTGTGAATTTATTGTTTTTAGGGGTGCACCAATCGATCAGCCTCGATTTCCTTAATTTCAGGGGATTGGTGATCGGCCAATCCCTATGTGAAATCGGCAGATTTTATGTAGTACAAGACTAAGAGCAAAGATTTGCAATTTGCAATTCATGCAAGGTCGAAATAAGTCGTGGTGGGTCCGCAAACAAATCGTTCAATACAACATACGTCATCGGCCACCCTGTTCTTTTATATTTATGTATATTTGAGAACACTACCTTATAGTTTGTGTGCTTTCACGAGTATTCTTAATTGTTTTTCAATAAAATAACATTGGAACATTGAAGCTGTAGGCTGTTTTTTTAAAAAATCGGTATCGGCCAAAATCGGAATCGGTGCACCGCTAATTGTTATATGTTTGTTTGGTTTTGTTTGCTGCCACCAAGTAAAATATGATATGAATAATGAGAGGTTAAAAAAACAGTCTGGTTTTAGTTGTAAAACGACAGAAATTAGTTAAATTATGTTATTATTAAAAGAATTGAAGGAAATTGCAGAGTTGGATAGCTCTCTGTTGGTGGATACTCTTTTCCCAAACGTGGTCATGTGACCTATTGTCCACATTTTTAAAAAATCCAATTATAAGGTGGACAGTGATGTATGAATGTGTAACAGTGATTATGAATGATGAATCATGTGCTTGCAGGGAAAAATAAAAGAGTCAGGAGTTATGTGATGATCAACTGATGGTCACTAAGGTTAACAACTCACCTCACTGTGGAGCAGCTCTTTCCTCCGGCCCTGGGGTTCGGCTGGCTCGTCAAGAAAGAAAGGGGGAAAGAAAACATACAAATAATGAAAAGAGAAGAGCAGAGGAGGCCACTACCTAATCACCTTGTTTGTTCAAGAAGAGGCCAACTCCTAGATTAGATTTTGCTAGCGTGTAGACTGGGGGGTGCTCAAGAGTGGAAATTGCTCTAAAGTAGGCCAGTGTTTTTGCAGTCAGTCATCCTTTAGGGCAGAGTGACAGAAAGTGGAGGGAGAGGAGGAGGGCTCTGTGGTGGGGATGCATGTTGGGAAGCTGTGCAACAAAGAGCTCTTAGCTAAACAAAGAACCAATGTTTTCTACCAACGATCTCTGTGCTGGTATCTACTGCGCCACACAGACAGACAGAGAGAGAGAGAGAGAGAGAAAGAGAGAGAGAGAGGCTGGTTGGGATGACTTTTGCTAAACCAGCACATTGTGCATGACTAATCTAAGTCAAAGTGAAAGTTTTCCTCCACACATACAACAAGAAACTTTGATTTAAGGTTACACTTGTTTTCATAAAGAATTCCTTTAATTCACTTTTCAATCAGTAAAGACAAAAAAAACTTTCCTCCTATTTGGATGGATTTCAATCAATGAGTGAAGCTCATGTCTATTAGAAAAATAATAGTTTTTATTTGTCTCCAGTGTTCAATAACACACATAAACAAAGTGCGTTGCTTGAATGGGAAGCAGATGGCAGAGCTCTCATACCACACACAGGGCGCTGGCACCGGGTCTCATCCCAGCTCAAAGCCACATCTGGATCACTCTATCCCACCTCTTCCATTAGGCTGATCTTCCAGATGAGCTCATGAACCCGGCTTATTGGACGCCAGGCCACAGAGAGAGTCCCTCCTCTGTCTGTCCCTCATTAGTCCCCTCTCTCCAGTTCTACTGATTCCCCGTCTCTTTATTTACATACGCAGCTAGATCATAGTCTCGCTCTGTTCCCAGTTAAGTCTTATTAAATTCATCCCCATATCATTGTTGTTTCTAATTTCGTTTGTAGCTTAACCCTTTAGAATCATTTTCATTGTTTAGCAACTCTTTTGATAAGGATCCACTTTTAATTCTAACTGAATATCCAAATGACCCTGTTTATACTTCTTTAAATAGAGTTATGTGAATACTAAATGGTTTAAATTTCACCTACACAATACTAACACTGTGCCTTTCAACTTCTTTGGTTAGTGTTGGAGTGGCCACCATCATTGAAACACTCAAAAACGGCATAAAATCACAGTATTAAAGAAAAAAAAAAAGTTCTACCTGCCAGCGCCAACAATAACTCCCCTAAGCATTGTTGGTATAAATCCAGAACCTCATGATCATCTGAGCCACCTTCTTCCTATGAGAGAAGTTTAAAGTTAATACTTTAAAACTAGATCACAAAGAACTTCAACTCAGTCACATGATTTTCTATTAAATCTATATTCTCGTCCAGCTTATGTGTAAATCTCTGAAGTAGTGCACAAATCGAACCTTAGCAATGGTGATGGAGGCCAGCTCCAGGGCAGCAAGCAGTCGAGGTTGGTCTTGAGACATTTCTGCAGAGAGGGGAAACAGATGACATGTTAAAGTCAGAGGCAGTGGGATTTATGAAGCATGCCCCCCCCCCCTCCTTGCATTGTAGATGCTTATTATGGACATCACAGTTTTATGATTTACATCAATTATCCACATAATTTAAAGCTCCCAAAAACATCTTAAATGACTCTAACCTGTGATAAATGAGTTATGCAGTTAAACAGCCTTTCATAGATTTTTCTGTCTTGCCTAAAATCTGAGCTCTCAGAATTAAAGCAAGGAAATTCTGACTCTCCCTATAACACTGTGATGTTACAAAGATGCTAACACAATGCATTAGCTTTGAGCTAACTAACAACTTCACTCTTCAGCCTCAATAAACATAATATGTCTCGCCTGGATGCCAAGACTGGCTCAATATAGGCAGTCTACTCAAATTGGAGAAGAATATTGAAATGAAGAAGAAATTAATACATTTATTCAAAGAATGAAGCAGAAATGTGGGGACTACCACAGATCTGGCAACCCACCAGCTCAAAGAATCACATTTATTCTGTTTGGCTTGAAGGGGAAATTAACAATCTCATACGTTGGTTCTTACAAGACTGGATGTGCATATATTAAACTTAAAATAGAGAAGTCAGGCTGAATCCCCGGCAGGACATACCCAGCACGAGAATGTAAGCTGCACAATCTAACAACATTTATGACTTAGTCCACAGCGGGAAAGTGACCTTTAATTTAATATCTACAACGTGCATTCATGATTTCACATCTTACAGTTACAGATGGGATTTAGGTTCTCTGTTTCCCACATAGTGTGGCTCATCTCAGCTGATCTGAGCTCTGTCACTCTGGGTCCTCAGTGGATGTGCCCCATGCTTCTGAAGGTGAAGAATTATGCTCATTTCTTCTGTTTAACTTTACATACTTGGCGATTGTTTGAGTCAATGTTCCCTCATTCTGCAAACTGCTCTGACCACTTGGAGTGTGGACACCTCTGTCTTGTGGCGTCTGCCTTCAAGACAGACACCTCTCTATGGATCCCTGAACAGATTGTACTGTCCTGTTGAGGGAGGCTGCTGCTTGTGGAAAATAATGGGTTCTTTTAAAAGCAATAAATCCCAGGATTAAACACTGAACTGGTTTTAATGCTGTGGCTGATGATCTATACTACATGACCACGAGTTTTAGAAACCCAAAATACCTAAAGGATAGCCATAATTTACCTGCAATTACCTAAGTTTTTATATGCTACCTGGCCAGATAATAGCCAGAAGTCTAAATACAATAGCTCCGCCTCTTCCTTTAGTCTGATTTCTAATCTTTACCTCGGAGAACATCTCTGGACGTCCGGGCCTCCTCAAATCTCTGCCTGTTGTCTGAAGCTAGCAGGGCTTTCAGCTCCTCTGCTCTGGACACGTACTGTTTCACCTGCAAGAAGTCCTCTCACATTCACTTACTACAGCAGCAAGCACTCATGCTCCTCATGCTCTGAAGACACACTGTATGTTATCTATAAAGGAGAATTCAATCCAAGCAAAGAGCCACTGGAGCAGAATAAAGACCAACTGAAAATAGGAGGTAATCTAAATGTGAATATGAAGGGGCGGTTCAGGCCTACCTTCTGCCTGAGGGCATCTTTACGTTTTTGGTCGGCCTCATCTGGAGAGGGAGGAGAGATATTTTGGTTTGATCTTTAGAGAGTTTTCCTTTCACTGCAACAAAGACAGTGCAGTGCTGAAGGGCTTAAACCACAGACAGGATATGAGAGTGCTTGTTGCTCTTACAGTGAATAGCGGGGACAAAGTGCTCAAGGGCACTGCAGTAAAGAGAAAGTGCAGCAGACCTCTCCCCCTCCTGATCCTTCTGAACGGCCTGAAGTACCAGCTCCTTCTAAAAAGGCCAGATACAGAGTCGTATCACATGTGAGGCAAACATGAGCACAGAACTATTAACATATGTGGCCTTGTGCACCGTCATTCACACACAAACTTATCCGTTTATGGCACTTAACGTATTCTAACCGCCTTACTGCTTTCACTATACTGTCTGCACTTGGCATGTGCTCCAAATCCAAAAAAGGATGGGTGAAGAACTCTGCAAAGGTGATCCGGGCATCTGGATTTCTCTCAAGCAGCCGCTGCAGAAGGTCCCTGCAGTCCTTGGAAACCCTGGCCCCGGGAGGGAGCTGATACACAAAACACAACCTTATTATGTTGCATCCAATCCACAGGACGGTCCAAGGTAAAAAGGGCAGCACATTGTTGTCACAGAGCCTTCATTCTCACATCACTACTTTCTGTCAAAAGGTGACCTTTAAACTCTATGTGAATCCCTGGATAATGGGCCATGTGCTAATGCAATCCATTAAGTGGGAGCCTAATGTTTGACATGGGAATTCAACTGTTTGGAAAGTGCTCCATCATCAAAAGTACATGTAAACTGAAGTATCCCAGAGGGATTTGTGTATGCAGCATGAAAAGTCAGAGAACAGCTAAAACTTGTCATTTTGCTGACGTTAAAAAAAATGTTAAACATTAAAAGCATTTACATGATGTACATTGACATTCTGACTTTTGAACCACTTAAATGGTTAAAGGTGACTTCATATCATAAGCCAACAGTTTGATCCCAATAGTTTCCTTAAACATTGGATAGATTGTGCAGAAGAGCTAATCTTGAAATGCTGTTCCTCCTGGAGTGGAACAGTCTGCCATCTAGTGGTTAAATAGTAGACATTACAGTATTTCTCCATTGGTTTCTTGAAACAAAAATTACATTCTCAAAACTCTAAGATCATTTGGCAAAACAGTCTTACATTTCAGCACAACACCATGGTTCACTTGCAAAAGCTCATCTTTCTCCCAAAACTGTTCACTCATGCTTCAGAACAAAGTTTCTTTCCCATATAAATTGTCAATGCCACCAAAATGGAAAGATCCATCTCAATTACTTTGTCTCATTTCTTGAAACAGATCGGATGTTCTCAACACTCTTGGCACTTTAACCAAAATAACCTGGATGGTTCAGCACAACACCATGGTTCATTTGCAAAAGCTCATATCTCTACCAAAACAGTTTATCCATGCCCCCAAAATGCATCGTCCACTGAAGTCAAAATGTTTAGATGTGTTGTCACTATGGCAGAGGACCATTGAAATATCCCTCATGTCCACCTCTCAGTCTCATCCATTCCTTCATTGACAATGGTTACTGTACTATTTTTTTTGTCTAACTAACAGAATAAAATTGTTTGTAAAACTGAAAAAGAGAGGGAAAAAAGAAAGGATTTTACAGTAAGAGCAGCCTCCAAGCTTGGACATCCCACATTGCGCTCATATTGTAACATTATTATTTACACACATGAAATAACTTCCACACATCAGAGTAATATATATATATATATATATATATATATATATATAAATAATCAGATGTTCCAAGAAATTCATATATGGCATTGATAGTATTATGTTCTTAACTAATTTTGACAATTTAACAGACTGTTGTGCATGGGATGACTTATGGAATGAAATTATGCTGACATGTAACAACCATTAGGCTGAGAATCAACAACCACTTTAGATCAAAAAGATCTATTGACTTGGAAATTGTGCTAAAAGTAGTCTAACTGTGCTAACTGTAGGCTACCTGTACTTAATCATTTACAAAGATGAACTGAGAAATTGAAACATTTACTACAACATTTGCAATTTTATCAAATTAATGAGAAATACAATTGTGTTTTGAACAACTGCCAAATAGTTTGGAGATCTGTCCATTTTGTTTTGAGAATACAATTTATGTTTCAAGAAATGAACCAAACCAATGGAGAAAAACTGTAATAGAACAATGGACACCAGGCTTTGATCATTTAATCCCAACTGTACAGGACGGTGCAGTAAACATATGGTCTTCTATAAGTTTTTACTATTTATATTCAATGGAACTTATGAGTAATTTGCACATCCACAAATATCTCATTGTTTTCACACTCACACTGGTTTAGTTTCCTGGTGCAACTCAGATTTTTCTGCAGGTTTGGCTGTCAGAAACTACATTTTTTTTACCCCTCACTCACCTCAATAGGCTGGTTACTCCGGATCTTCTCCTCCAATTCAGCGTACGACTTAGATGCAAATGGTGCTCGTCCAAACAATGCCTCTGTGTGCACACAAACAATGAATACTAAGGAAACTATTCAAGGGGATCATCTGCAATATTTACAGTTTAACAATAAAAACAAATCAATAACATTGTGCATTAGTAAACCTAAATATTCTTGTTCCAATAATATCCAATACTTATGACATATTTTCATTTTCCGAAATGTATTACTACCTCCATTCTACAGCACCAACAAAGACGTTGATATTAGGCCTTTTAATATTACCTTTTTATATTATCATTTTCATAATATCTTGTGAATGACAATGCAAATTTAGTGTTCTTTAATTTTGCAGTTTATTATTGAAGTTAACAGAGTGATCCTTTTTTAATCTAGTATCTACCACATTTGACAGATTGGGTGTAAAAGGGTTCAGTTGTATTTTCTCCACTATTTTACTGTATTTTATTACGCAATAAACTTTTTTTTTTTACTATTATCTGTATTTCTGTCTGTTTTAGGGACTAGAAATGATCTCAGAGAGCTACAATCTGATACAAAGCATATTTTCCTCTGTCATTAATACTGCTGTAAATGCTCCCTGTCCAATAAACTAAATAAACCCCTTTGTGTGTAAATTCCTTTGATTGTTGGGCAGCTGTACTCAGGAGCTGTCTACAAACAGGGAAGTCGGTGGATCGATTCCATCTTCCCCTTACTACATGCCAAAGTGTACTTGGGCAAGACATTGAACCTCAAGTTGCTCCCCGATGTGTCTATCAGGTATGAACGTGTGTGATCGGTGAAAGTGCTTGGTACATATAATAGAAGTGTTTGATGTGTGTGTGAATGCAACATGTAGTGTAAGAGTGCTTTGAGTGGTCATCATGTGACTTAATATGAATACATTTAAAGCCGGACTACTAAAATTTTAGCAGATTTTCTCACAAAGGCGCCCCCTAACAATGTTAAAGCTAATTTAGCATCCATCTTGCATCCTGCCTCTACAGTCTACAGTGAGTAAAGGTCAGTCCTATGTTGATGGCTGGAGATCTGTCACTTTCTCACTCCTTTTCCTTGCCTCCTCTGATAATATCTTCTTGGGTTTCTTAGCTGAATCAGCCATGGCATGCATTTATAATGGCCTGTGTGTTTATATGACGTGATGTGTGAAGTGGAACTCAGCTGTAACGTGATGTTCCAGGCTGGAAAAAAAAGTTGTGAAGTTTGGTTTCTCAGTGTCAGGACGCTGCTTGGCAATAACGGCTCCAGGAATATGTAATAAATGTCACGGTGCTATCAAAACGAGTCAGAAATACAGTTTTAAAGTCAGAAAGTTATGTAGTGCTACTGCACTGGCAAATTATTAAGGGATTTTTTCTGGCATATTTGTATGTTGATATTTGATACTATGATTTAGCCCGAATCTTTTATTCTAGTTATTCTTGAGATGTTATACTGATACTTGGAAATTTTCATAATTATTGAGTACAGTACAAGTACCCTTAGTTAATCCTTCATTTATATACACTGCAAGGAAAATTGTTAATGTGTAACCATAAATGAAAAAAACACAAGGCAAAAACAGAGTTTGTGCAATTGTAAAATGCTTGAAAGTCAGTTTTTGGTTTGACCACTTTCACAATTTGTCTTTAAGTAGTCTTCAGAAAAAGTTCCAAAGCTCCCCTTTGCATGATCCCACACCGTTTCAATAATATTGAGATCTAGACTCTGGGGAGGATTCATTACTCCATCAGACCTGTTGCCACTGTACTGAAAACAAGTGAAAAAGTAACAAATTCCCTATGATAAACTTTGGAAGACCTTTAGAAAGCCTATAGAGCTGTTTTTTTTTTTTTGTATGATCATTCATAAAGAGGTGTGATGTATCATGTGGGTTTTAAACATTGTGTATCTACAAAGTAGATGGAAGTCAAACAAGGAAATGAAATCCTCTGCAGGAGCTTGTTGGTGTGCAAATCCATCTCTTCTTTTCTCATGTTGAATGCCATTTGTTCCAGCTCCCAATCTGGTGGATTTTTGGATGTATGCATGTTTTCTCTGGTTTTCTATTGATCACATTTAAACAAATTTCCAAAGGGAAGAGGCTTTAACTTTCCTTAAACAATCACTGGACAGCAATGTATCCAAATATTATTTGATGACAGCAAACAGTCCTGACTGGCTAATTGTTGGAAATCCTGCAACACTTTGCCGAATGAATCAACTCAGAGGTTTTAAGTGTAATATTTGCATAATACATAAACAGGATATAATCACGTCAAGAATAATGTTGGGCCTCTAGGGATGGAATTAATCAAATTATACGCCTTTCTGTTCAGCTTCTGACAGACAGCAACAAGAACTCCACCCAATTAATGCTGTGCTTTGTCCCTCCACAGAATTTTGTGTGCTGCTGCAATATTATGGCTTTATCACTGTAATGTTAACCCCATAAAAGGGCCCTTCATCCACCTGTCAGTACATGATTAATGGCACAATTCTGTTCTAACCTACTGAGCGCGCTCTATCAAGCCTGCAGGTCCACTCAACTGATTAACCTTTTAATGCTGAAAATGCCGCAAAAGCTACGGTGTTATTAATCACTATTACAAGGAAAGGAAAAGTGAGCATGACAACGCCACAGACTTACATATAGATGTATAATAAAGATGCATTAAACATAAACATAAAGCACTCACCATATAGAATGACTCCTACAGACCAAAGATCCACCCTGGAATCATACTGACGTCTGCAAACCATCTCAGGAGCCATGTAGAGAGGGGAACCTCTCAGGGCGCTCTGCTCATCCCACGGTGACATGTACTGTGCAAAACCAAAATCTGAGAGCAAATCAAAAGGTAAACAACATTTTCTCTGTGAGCTGTTGTGGATAAAACCCCATCAAACCATCTGAAAACATTCATCAACTATCATGTTTATAGTGAGAATACAAAGAGGAGAGTTTCATGATGTGTGGTTAAATATAATTGTAAAACCATTTTAGATTATATTAATGTGGACAAAGTATATTTTTGGTGTGTGCCAATGTTGTTCAAGACATATGTCTATGTGTTTATTGTTACTGTTTGCATGAGAGGGTATGAGATCACCTGCTAACTTGAGGACAAAGCCACTGAGCAGAATATTCTGAGGCTTCAAATCCAAGTGTGAGATATTTCGTTCATGAAGAAACTGGAGGGCGCAGGCTGTTTGTGCAGATATGTGTACAATTACAAAGACAGACTGAATACAATCACAGTAAACTCAGCTGAAATTTATACTAAGAGAAGAAGTTACACAAATAATCACACACGATTTACATGCATGCATGGGAGAAAATAAAAAGGTTTAATTTAATAACTTGGCTGAACTTAATGTAGGTGACACTTACAGACGTACTTAAACCCAGGAATGACTCACCCATCTGCTGCAGGAAGCGTCTGGCCACGCTTTCAGGTAAAATCCTGCGACTGCGAATGAAGCGGGAGAGATCTCCACCGGAGCACCACTCCAGGATCAAATAAATGTTCTCAGCATCCCACTAAAAAGAACAAAGAAATCAAACCTTCTACAAATAATAAAAAGATTTTAATTCTGGGAAAAAAAATCTTTTTTAATGTTGTCAGCACCAAAACTCTCATTATGTGTCCACAGTTGTTATTTTTAGGCAAATTAATTTTTTTTATATTATCTCAATTTCTGTGAGTCTTTTGAATAAATTATATTTAAGTTATATTTCTTTGTGTATCCAAAGAATGTGTGGCACAAAGGGATTATAAATACTTATCAAGCTGTGAATAATAATTACAGAGCTTAATTACTTATGTTACTTATTTGAAAAAAAGCTACATTATTCTTCAAAAATATGGGGCAAAGATTAATCAGATCTAGTGGAAATATAATAAAAACATCCCTTAAATAAACAATAAAACTACAACATGATGGGTAGGTGGGTGGTTACCTGAAAGTCTTTCAACTGGACTATATGAGGGTGACGAATAGTTTTCAAGATTTCAATCTCTGTGAGCAGGTTTTCTGTTGCAGTCTTGTTCAGAGTCTTCTTCCCAATGACTTTCACTGCTACCACCTCCCTGTTGTTCCCCTGCAACATCATATTGAGGAGCTTCACTTTCAATGCCAGGCTTTCTTCTATTTGGTCAGATTATTTTCAAATAGAAGAAAAACAATGCAACAATTCTTTACACCTTTCCAATAGTCTAATCATTATTACCTTCCTGTAGGCCTTGTAGACTGTAGCATATGTGCCACTGCCCAGCCGCTCTGTAAGGATGAAGTCCGCCAGCTTTGGAGGAGCAAAACTGGAAGCCATGCCTACAAAGCGATAATGGACACTCCCAGGCAAGTCTCAGCTGGAATATATGATCAGTATGCTCCAGTAAAAAAATACGCTGATACGTGTAATCTTTATGTTTTTATCAGTAGGTCAGAGCTAAGATGATCTCTGATAGTTGCACATTAAATCTTCAAGTTAATTAATAGTTTATCACCCCCTATTGTGTTTTAAAACTGCTTGTATGTTGGTTTTTCTACCTTGTTTATCAATCATTTACAGAGTTTAGCATTGATACTAATTCTTCTCTGTCCACGCAAATAAAATACAACTTTACTGGTTTGTTTTAGCTACTAATTACGGTCGCTTAATGTATCCCGAATATATGTAGAATTTCACTTATGAATGCCGAGGATTTTCTGGCATGTGTCTGCTGTCCAGACGAGCAAAGAATCAGCTAATCAGCTAATCAAACTAATTGTTATCAATCATGCTAGCTACCCAAGTTCTAGCTAGCTAACACAGCACGTACTGTGCTGGCTGGAAATGTGCAATTTATTGCTAACGGAAGAAATACTACATGTATTTTAAGTTACTAACGTCACCCAGGACTAAAACCGAAGTGTAAAAAGCTTTCTGTGGTTATTAGAGAAAATAGTAAAACAAGTAAGTAGATAGTTGACACTAACCTGTCTGTAAACCCATTCCACATGAATGAAGTGTTTACATTACTCTGACAGGCAGAGGTGGTCACACGCTGCAGGGCTATGAACAGCTGACAAAAGGTATCTCAAAATATGATACTGCTGCCAAGCGGTGGAATTCCGTTACTGCAACTTAATACCTTTTTAGAGCAATATTTGTAGCAATATTTAGTAAAAATAAAATAGAAAAAAAAACACACACACACAAAAAGTAATTTCCTCCGTTATAAAAGAGTTTGTATTCTCAATTACATTTGTTATTTCTGCTATCTATTTTAACAGTTGGTCAAAATTATTATTTTCCACAAACGCTTACCGGAAGTCATTCCAATAACGGAATTGCTGGTCATTTAAAGATGGCCGAGTGCTTAGCGGCACGTTTGGCCGCCCAGGAGGAGCAAATATTGTTCCTCACCAAAGAAATCTCCGCTCTGCGTGATGGAATAATTAATGGCCTTGATGCGGTTGTAAACCCGGAGCTTGAGAACCTCCGGACGGAGAATGAGAAGCTCAAGTACCGGTTGCTGCACCTACGGCGGGGTCTGCAGGCGGAGCTGGAGCTGGAGAAGGCGGAGGGCAGAAGACAGCAACGAGCACAGCGTAACAAAGCCCCGGAGAAAAACACCAACAAGCACCAGCAGATAAACACTCGCGCTGATGAGAGGGTAATGATATAGGCCGGGACAGAACATGTCCTTCAGTTTAAATTTTTTTACTGGGATTTTATTGTGATTAAAGTGATACATGCTGTATTATTGTGAGTGGCAGGGCCTCTGTCCAGTCAAGTGAAATGACAAGCCACACCACCACGTTTCCAGAAATAGCTGTCACCCTCAGTCTTACTCTGTGGGCATTCTTACAATACTTGCCATGAGAGTATTTTTGGCTTTAGAGGTAATGGTGATGGGAGCCCATGTCAGCCAAAAAAAAAACAACAACTCACTATTCTCTATTTAACAGGTGGCAACCGTGGACATAAAGTCAGGTGACAAGAAGAAGCAGGATAAGGGGCAAGTAGATGGAAGTGTGAAAGAGGTAAATGTTACTGCACTATAACATTGTTCTTCCATTGTACTAACAGGGACCAAACACGATAGTGTCTCAGATTTATTATTAAATCACACACAATATATTAAGATATTTTCTTTATATGTTTTTTTTTTTGTTGCTGAAGTTGAAACCCTGGCCTGGCTATGTTGCGGAGCGCCTCAGCCTGTATGACGAGCTGAGGAGGGAGAGCGATGCCCTGCTGGCAAAGAAAGCTGCAAACAGCAAACCCATTACTGTTGAGCTGCCAGATGGGCGAAAGATGGCGGGCAAGTCTTGGGTCACCACACCCTATCAGCTGGCTTGTGATATCAGGTAATCCTCTCTTTCATTTTGACTGAGTCACCATGGTAACATTGGACGCAGCATTTCTGAAGCATCTGTGCTGCACTCCCATCTTTCAGCCAGGGCCTGGCTGACAATGCAGTGATTTCTCGAATGAACGGGGAGCTTTGGGATCTGGACAGACCTCTTGAGAAGGACTGCTCTCTTGAGATCTTGCGCTTTGACAATGAAGACGCTCAAGCTGTGAGTACAAGGAGCCTTTGTTCATGCTCTTTTATGTAAATCTGAGCAGAATTGAAGAAGACAAATAATTTTTTATCATTGCAAAAATTGGATTTTATTCTATTCTTCATTTCCCCAGTATTGTGCAATCCCTCTTTTGGTATAAAATGTGTCTAAGACCCAGTTTCCAAAGTCCTAAAAGTAGAATGAGAAAGAGATGATATGAAAACAATTGTTGAATAAATCTTTTTTTCTATGATGTCAGTAAATATGTTCTGAGGCCTCGGCATTGCACGTAAAATCACTACTGAACATAAATAGAAGGCTGTTGGAAATGGGTTTCTTAGCCAGATCAAAACAAAGAAAAACTTTCTTGGATTGAATGATAAGTGTTGTATTTGGAGAAATTAAAACATTAAATTCCAGCTTTTAAAAACTCATGTCATTGTGAAGCATGGTGGTGGTGGTATCATGGTTTGGGCCTGTTTTGCTGCATCTTTTCCAGGATTGTTTACAGTCGTCATTGGAGTCTGAATTAAAACAGTTTTCTAACGTAAAATGCCAGAACACCTGTATAAACCATTTAACTGTTGAGAAAGTGGGTGAAGCAGCAAGACGAGGACCATAAGCACAGAAATCAATCCATCAAAGAGGAGTTAAAGGACAATAAAGATAAAGTTAATCCATCATAAATGCCGTGGAGGGATGAGACTGAGACAGAGTTGCAGTCGCTCCATGCAGAAGAATAAAGTAATATTGAGTAGATGTTTAGGACTGGAAAAGATACTGAAAGCAAAACTTTGTTTACTCTTGCATCTTAGATATGCAATATTGAATCATGACAAAGTTGTTTTTATTAATATATATATATATATATATTTTATTTTTATTTATTTATTTTTTTTGGTGTAGCATATTTCCTGTTCAAGACAACTCAAAGTGCTTTACATACAGATGGTGCAAGCAAAACATTAAAAAAAATAGTAAAAGGCATCAACAAACGGCAAAAATCCCAATAAAATTATAAAATGTTTTTAAAATCATTAATTAAATTGATTTAATTTGTAAAGTTATCTTCTCGTTGTATACTTTTAGGACCTTTGACTGTCTGAATTTTGGTGTATTTATAAAGAAATATAAAAGAAGGTTGAAAGTGTTTACAAACTATCATTTGCATCCCATTCTCAGGTGTACTGGCACTCCAGCGCTCACATCCTGGGGGAGGCCATGGAGCACTTTTATGGAGGTTGTTTGTGTTATGGACCCCCCATTGAGAATGGCTTCTACTACGACATGTTCCTGGATGGACAGAGGCGAGCTCAGATATTCAAATAATGTCCATTCCTGCCTCGTGGTTTATGATAAATAAGCTGATTTCATGACTTATTTCTTGAGTTTTAATGATGCTTACACATATGAATGTTTGGCTTTTAGAAAAGACTAAATTCAGGATTATTACTGCAACTTGTAATGAAGTGAACATGTTTGTTGTTTCCAGGTCAGTGTCCAGCACTGAGTTTGGGGACCTGGAGGCTTTGTGTAAGACGGTGATGAAGGAAAAACAGCCCTTTGAGAGACTTGAAATTAGCAAGCAGACGCTGCTAAAAATGTTTAAGGTGAGTATAATGAAGGATAGATGTCGGCTGGGATCTTCTGCTTGCTGTGAAGAATGAACTGATGTCCAGTTTTTGATATGTTAACAATTCTGAAGTGTGTCCTTGTGTTGTGCCAAAGCTTTTCCAAACTGCTTTGATTTCATATGTAAACCAGATGGTCTCATTTACCGTACGGGGCCATTTTTGACAAAATAGTGAAATCTTTATTTAACATCTTCATCGTTAGTTTTTTTTCCTTCTTCTGCCTCCTGTCTGAAATGACATACCCAAAATAAATGAAGTACATCATAACAACTACAAGGGCTGTATGTATAAGCTTGGTCTCAAAAGAAAGCTGAGACATGTGAGGTTATTACAGGAGTGTGACAATCAAATTATGTGTTACTGTGTAAATTTAACTGTAACACATGATTTTGGTATGCTACATGTTAGGATCGTGCATGTGCAAAGATCTTCTGTACTGCATGCATCTCATGCTACCCCGGCTCTCATGACAAAGAGGTTACAGATGAAGGATAAACCTGCCAATTGAGGTTTGTTGAGCTTTAGATGACATCTTGGTGTTCTTTCCAGTACAACAAATTCAAGTGCCGCATTCTGAATGAGAAAGTCACCACTCCCACTACTACAGTGTACAGGTATGCTGGTTCTCTTTATTTTTATGTTGTTGTTTTTTGCCGTGATTAATGAAAATGAATATTTATTGCATCTTTTGAATTCATGAAACTGCATGCTGTTATTATGTAGGCCTGTACTTCATAACGCTGACTGCTAAAATACAAATCTTTTGATAGATGTGGGCCCTTGATTGACTTATGCAGAGGTCCCCATGTCAGACATACAGGCAAAATCAAGGCCATGAAGATTTATAAGGTATGTAAGGGGGGGGGATACACACACACACACACACACACACACACACACACACACACACACACACACACACACACACACACACACACACAC